>CM039733.1:60360472-60960472 GCA_022539455.1 Dendrobium nobile
AAATAATAGAAAAATGAGAATATGTAATTGCATTTCATCAGACCCTACAATTAAACGTAGGGACCAAATGTTTCAAGAACCATTAAATGATGCATATGGATCTCACAACTATTGGATAATCTTCTAAATTATTTAAACTTTTTTTATTTTAATTGGATGCTTTGTTAAAGTATTATTAGTTATTTTTTGAAAAAATGGTATTTTATTTTAGCAAAGTTGTGTTTTAAATTAGAAAGTAGTAGAAACTACTCAAATGTCATTTGAATTAATAGAGTTGTGTAAGAAAATTTCCTATGATCAATATCTAAATAAATCCTAATAAATGCGAGAGAGATCTAGTTTTTGGGTGAGGCACAAACATTATTTGATGACCAATGATCATCATACAAGAAAATAATAAGACATTGGTTGGTTGTTAGCTATTCTCCCCACGCAATGCAATTGAGTCACCCTAAATCTTATTGTTCTTCTTTATTGGTGATCCCTTGAAGGATATTGAAAAGTTAAACATCAAAATATGTCAAGATAATAAAAGCTACATAATGGCTAAAAAGTTAGAGTCGATCATGAAGTCTATGCACTAGAAGATCATAGAAAATGGTAAGGCATAGTTTGGAAATAAATAAATAATGTGATTATCATTTTTTTTTGGTTAAAACCTTAGAGGGGCCTACACGTTAATATCCAAAAATCGGTTACAAAGTCCTTAGAAAGATCCTCCAGCTCGCTACTGCTCCAGAGAGCTACAATCAAAACAGAAGGAAAAAAAACCCTAAGAGCCGGTGGATCCTTTTCCTACGAGTACAAAAATGACATAAGTAAAGACTCGGGCTGTGAGTAGACAGCACCCAAAAAAGGAAGAGCAGATTAATCCCATTCAACACAGTCTTCCTGCAAAAATACTGAAGAAAATTGTAAAAGTAATGCGAAAAACAAACCAAGAGTACCTTGCGGTCATTGAAGCTCCTAAATCGAGAAATTATGAGATACCTGCAAGAAACTCTCCAAAAAGAAATATGAGAAAGATAGTAGTTAACAAAATCAAAGGACCCAGTAGTATCCCTATTAGAACCACTCTTACTATAAGCATAAGAAACCCCCAGCATACCCTGCAGAAACCAAACAATCTCACAAAAAATCCAACCACCCAGACCAGTCACCTGAATAACCTCCTTCTTGATAAAAACCATATCACCGAAACTCTTCCTCATAAGCCAGCCATTCACACGCACAAAAGACTGCCCAGGTGATAAGTATGGACATCATTCCCAAACCAAAAAAGATTAAGCCCCCCAGTAAGACAGACAATATATTTAACACAAACCCGACAAATGTAAGAGAAAAACCAAAACAAATGATTCACTAACAAATACATGTAACCAAGACAATTCTACTGATAAGAAAGATTCTTGAACAGGGGGAAACTTGAAATATTAAAAGACATGATAGCAAACACAAACCACCCAGTAAAGACATAGTAAAAGGGACAAAAAACAGACACCCAGGAGAAAATACAAACCAGCTCAGACGAGCAAGCCTCAGTAACCAAAAAATCACACAAATAAAGATCAACCATGATGAATGTAAGGGAGCCCCATTTTATCCAGCGCAATCATGCCTTTAAGAGGAGAAGGAAGATTTAAAAGAGGAAATTCCTGGTAGCAATCATTCTTAGAACCAAAATTAGCCAACCAATCCGCACAAGTCTTACCTTCACGATAAATATGGGAAATATTAAAGTTAAGACTAGAAAGAGACATCTTAATTTTCTGGATAATGTAAAAATTCTGAGGATAAGCTGCAGAAGTATCAGAAATAGCATGAATAGCAAGTTTGGAATTAACCTCCATATTCACATACTGAAAACCCAAATTCAAACAGATATCGAAACTGTGAGATATCCCCAACAACTCAGCAGTTAAAATAGAAACCGTAGTAATAGGGCTAGCAAAAAGGGCAATAGGATCACAAGAAAAATTGCGGATAATGCCACCCATGCCAGCAGAATCAACCCCAACAGAACCATCAGTATTCAACTTAACATAAGGAAGAGTAAGTTTCAGCCATTTCACAATATGATCCAACTTAATCACATTATTACTATTGTTATCAACACCAAAATAACCAGCGAACCAATTGCAATTTCTAAAATTTTTATACGATAGAAGATTAACAACAATCAACTGAAGGACCATGTTTCTAACATTGTTTATGATCTGAATAGCATAAATTTTAATATCATTGTGTTTAGAACCATTTCTTGCTTTTCAAATATACCAAATAATAAGAATAGGAATTAAGTAGTAAATATGTCCTTTACCTTTAGAAAACTAGATTTCAAGGATCTCCGGCAACATACATTGTTCATTGAACATATCTAAATCAGCCAGGTTAAAATAATGGTACCAAACTCTACGAGCAATAACACTACTAACAAAAACATGTTGAGTACTTTTAATATTGAAGCATCATTGACATTTAGAAGCAAAATAAAATCCTTTCTTACAAAGATTGATACCCACAGGCAAAAAACCTTTAAGACATCTCCAAGTAATTAAGTAAAGAGTAAGATAAAGGAATCTTATTATGCCAAAGAGAACCAAAGATGTGGGAAACATTACCTTTAAATCTAATATCTTCCCACACTTTTTTAAAGATAAAATTACCAGAAGCAGATAAGTTAAACATGATTTTATCCTTGGCCTGAACATGTAAAGGAATACGAATAATTTTCTCAAATATAATATGAGGGACCACCTCCCGAAGTTTAGTTCTATTCCAATCCCCATTAAAAAAGAATTCATTGATATTGGTATGAGCAAGGGTATGGGTATTGAGATAATTATCAATCGAAAAGTTTTCCATCCAATTGTCTTGCCAAAAAGAAACATTACCATTCCCAATACACAATTAAATAAAATTCTTAGCTTCCCATTTTATTTTGCAAAGTCTTTTCCAAACAGAGGAATCAGAATTTTTATAGTGACACATAAGAGGATTAAGGTCCTTACAGTATTTAACCTTCATGAATTGAGCCTATAAACTATTATTAGATCTAAACCCAAACCAAAGTTTATGAGAAAAAGCATGCACAATATCAGAAACAAACTTACAACCAAGAGATCCTTCTTTAAAAACCCCACAGACTTTTTTCCATTTAGCTCAATTAATATAAGATTTATTGTTGGTGGCACCCCAAAAAAACTTGTTTATCATTTTTTCCATTTTCATACAAATAGTAGAAGGAGGCTGTAAAGTATGAAAAAGAAATATCAGAATCGAATTAAGAACACTTTTTATCAAAATTAATCTACCACCAAACGATAAAAAATTAGACGACCAATTAAGAAATATTCTTTGAAATATGGAAAAAATATTTTCAAAAAGAAAAGTCCTTTTCCTGCCTTTAAAAAAGGGAGTCCCAAGATATTTAATAGGCAAAGAAGAAGGGCTGAACCCACACACTCTTTTGATCCTACCATGCCTGCTGTTATTCACAGACTTGCTAGTAATAAAGTTGCTCTTGTCCCTATTAATGGATAAACCAATAATGTTCTGGAAAACAGATAAAAATTGAGCTATCATTTTAACATTTTTAATAGAGGCATTAGAAAAAATGATAAAATCATTAGCAAAACTAAGGTGAGTAATAGAAAAACCACCAGCAGTGCGGAAATTAAGACTAGGATACATTCTATAAAGTTTCTCAAGCCCTCTAGAAAGATATTCAATAGTAATAATTAAAAGAGAAGGAGATAGGGGGTCCCCTTGTCTAAGACCATGCTTAGAATTAAAGAAACCGTGATTACTACCATTGATGATGACAGAGAAATAATAATTTTTAATACTATTCTTAATAAGCAGCAGAAAATTTTGATTAAACCCAAACATGGAAAGGATATTGTAAAGGAAGTCCCAATTTAAATTGTCGTAAGCCTTTGTAATATCAAGTTAAAAAGAATATTACCTCCAGTACCTTTAGTATTGATATCATGAATCATCTCTTGAGCTAATAAAATATTATAAAAAATACTCCTGCCTTTAACAAAACCAGTTTGGTTAGAAGAAATAATTCTAGGCAAAATTAAAGATAATCTAGAAGCAATGATTTTAGCCACAAGCTTGTTAAAGAAAGTGCAAAGACTAATAGGTCTAAAGTCATTCCAAAAAGTAGTTTTCTCATTTTTAGGGATAAGCACAATATTAGTGTAAGAAAAAAATTTAGGGTAAGGATTGCCTTTAAAAAAGTCCTGCAAAGCTTCAATCACATCCTTTTTAATAATATCCCAAGTTTTGACAAAAAATTTAGTAGTAAAACCATCCGGCTCAGACACCGAATCCCCATTCATGTCATGAATAATATTCCAAATCTCTTCTTCCATAGGAAGTTGAGTAAGCAAAAAATTATCATTATCATTCACAAGCTTAGGAATCACATTAGAGTTAGGAATAGGACTAGAAATGTTGTTCATATTGAAAATCTCTTTAAAAAACCCAACACCATAGAGAACAATAGAATCATCCGTATCATAAACACCACCCTGGTTATCCACCAACCTGTTAATATGACTTTTAATTCTATTTTTATTGGCTAAAGCATGAACAAAAGTAGTATTTCTATCACCTTTCAAAAGGATAGAAGAAGAAGCCTTTTGTTTCCAAAAAATTTCTTCCTGATCTTGCAGTTTGAAGAGATGAAGTTTGGCATTGTCAAGATTAGAAAGATTAGTATCAGAGGGATTCTCTTGATACAAATTGTCAAACACCAAAACCTTCTCTTTCGCTTCCTTAATATTATCAAAAATATTTTTGAAAACATGCTTATTCCACCATCTAAGAAGTTGTTTAAGTCTGCTCAACTTCTTATTGGAAAGATAATGCTTAGATTTAACTAAAGACATTCCTTGAAGTTGCATAGAGTTACTCAAAGATTTATTAATGTTAAAGAGTCTCTTAATTATTGGAAAGATAATGCTTAGAATGGCTAATCTATGGCTTTGTTGCTTTTTAATGTGTGCTCTAGGGGCTAAAGAGAAGCTCAATAAATTAAAACTATAGAGTGGCAAAGCAATAACAATGCCTTAATTTTGGATGTACCAATGTCATTAATGGAATCACTAATACACTTCAAAATTCAATATGTCATGGATATTGGGGTGAGAAGTGGCTTTATAGGATGTTGGAAGTCTACTGGAGGTTCCTAAAGTAAGCAAAGAGATCATAGCTCTTGATTTCCTTTTAATAAATTTTATTAAGTATTCCAAGGTCTGTTGACTTTTGTTAAAACTAGGTTTATTTGAGTTAAGGTGTTTTTTTTGGCCAATTTGTGGTCAACATCAACTAAGAGGAATAAATCTACCTATTAGATACTAAGAAATTAGCATAATTTAACTACTTGAGATCATATTTCACAAAAATTATCCTTTTCTCAAATATCATATCAAGTCCCTTATTAGGTTGACTAATTGATCAATTTGGATCATGATAATTTAAGTACCTCAAGAAAGTAATCCTTGAAGGTCAAATCTCATTACTTTTTTCAAGGATTATAAATTAGGCTAGGTTGAGTTAGCTCATAACAAGTTTAACCTAGGATTGGATTTGGTTGACCCTATGTGACTAGTAAAGTTTTATGTGTTTTACTAGGGCTTGGCTAACCCACTTAAAATTAAGTGATATTTTACCAACTGTGCTTGAAGAGAACTTAAGATATGAGTCTTGCTAGCCTATTATTAGGTTTACATGGGGTTATCTAGCAAATTTAAATATGGTCCAATGAACCAAAATGGAATAGGATGCTCCTATTTGACTCAAAGTTTGGCCAAGCAGGCCCAATTAGCTCATAATTATCTAGGCAATGTTCCTTATTAGATATAATTTATGATTGTGCTATGTCTCAAATGGTATATATATTTGACACCAATGTTGCCATAACTCTTGTGATGTTGCATTAATAAAATGTAATAGATTTACTTCACTATAATTAAAAACCAAATGAGCTTTAGGTCTTGATTTGGGTGCCTCTCACTAGACCTTGCATATTCTATCGTAAATCCTGTAAACCAAGGTAATGTCGATCATCTAGGTCAACTAGATAAATTTAACACCTAGGTGATAATAGTAAACAAAAAAATTATAGAATATTTATTTGTATAAAAGGTGATGCCAACTACAATGCTTAAAAAGTTAAATATTGAATTGATTACAAACATGCTGAGAGAAATCACAGATCAAACTATGGATTATCATATGCTAATAATACTAGGCTACAAAATTTGTATTGTACTTAGTTTTCTCTTGAGAAATCAATCACTTGTAATGTTTGTCGACAAAGTTTGCAAGATTTCCAAAAAATCTATGAACTTTCCAAACTAACATTGCAAAAATAGATGCCCCTCAACATCACAAAATTCCACCAAATTGTGGTAAAGAAATTCTTGGTGGACCACCAATATCCTCTAATGTTAGTGGAAAGTGGTGGTTGTGGGGGAATTGGCAACTCTCATTTGCTTGATAATGCTACCCTTGATGGATAATCATACTTTCATTAGGGGTGTTGCAGAGCTTTCTCTCAGAATCAGATATTGTTAAGTTGCTTCTAAGGCCATTGCTTGTCTTGGTCCTTCCGATTGTATATTCATACAACTACTATTATTAAACCGATCCATAGAACTGAGTAAAAAATGTCGTATCTGATCGGACATTAGAAATTTATGAATGAAGATAAGTAAATCTAAATATTCTTTATTAGATCACGTAGGCCAAGCAATATAGAAGCCAATGCTAGTTAACACTATTGAAAACTGTCGAAGTCACAAAACACTTTGCATCGAACCAAAGTATAGAAAAGAAAAGAATCCAAATCTTATCTTCTGTCATCCAAAGGATATGAACATTCTTTATATAATACGTTGTACGCATGCATCACATGGGCTATATAGTTCTCAAATATTGCAAACATTCTAAGCATCTCATATACAGTTATCTGATTATTAAAAGAGCCTAGAGGTCAACCAAGTTCAAGTCTTCTTCTCCATTTTAAAATAAGGATGCTCTTGTTACTTTCATTGCAATCATCAAAGTTAGATTTATATGCATCATGTCATATCACTTATCCTTAGTTCTTTGTACTGCAATTTAATATTCTAAATGTGAAAGCAACCTTTCATGCTATATAAATAAGTATTGCCATTACACGAACAATGCATCCCATAAGGATCCTCTCTCTCTCTCTCTCTCTCTCTCTCTCTCTCTCTCTCTCTCTCTCTCTCTCTCTCTCTCTCTCTCTCGCTCGCTCTCTCTCGTTTTAGCAGTCACATTGTGTTTGTAGCAAGTTGAAGGAGTCCTAATGGAGAATGTTAACTGGTTGGTCTCCCAAAAGCCGGTAGTGATCTTCAGCTTAAGCTCATGCTGCATGTGCCACACAGTGAAGAGTTTGTTTGTGGACCTCGGCGTTAATGTTGATCTACATGAGCTGGATGAGGAGCCGCAGGGAAGGGAGATGCAGATGGCTCTTGCAAAGCTTACTGGAAGAAACCCTCCAGTTCCAGTGGTATTTATTGGAGGAAGATTGATAGGTACTACAGATAAGGTGATGTCACTTCATCTTGGTGGCAATCTCGTTCAGTTGCTTAGGGATGCTGGTGCACTATGGCTGTAGCTTTGTACCATTAGTTATAAAAATGGGCTTTTTCTAAGCATTAGATAAGTAAGGAACATGCTTAAGCATCCCTTAAGGAAGTTTTGCTTTTGTTGAGAGATCAGTAAATCTATGAAGAATAACTTTTGTTGTTGGTTTTGTAAAGCAACAAAAGACAAACGACGTTCACATATGCATGTATTACCTTGGTAAAGTGGAAGCATCATACAATAAAAACACTAGGTGGAAAGTTTTTTTTTTTCAATTATATTACTATGATTTGTTATTTGATTTAGTTGGTAAACACGGCTTAAAAATCATTACTAATCTTGTTGGAGCAAACCAATCAAGTTTTAACTTATAGCACCTACGGATTATTGTTCATGAACAAATATTGGATGAATAAGAATGTTACACACTTTTAGTACTTGTAATTGTGAAGTTAAGTAACTTATTAAAGAATAAAAATTTTGTTCAAGAATTTTTTATTAATAATTTGATTGGGATATGGAGCTCTTTAACATGATTTGCAAGGCCAAATTTATGTTTTAGAAAACCTGAATGCTATTTTTATGTCTGTTTGGTGATATGACTCTTAAAAGAGACAATGATGGAGTTATAGAGAAAGCAATCATTATCCTCTTTCTTTACACCAATGATGATAACTAAATTGCAAGTGAGGTTTCATCTGACATTTTAAAGGATATTGTTATAGAGAAAGTAATATGATTTAACAACTAAGATTGTAATAAAAGAGAAAAATGGAGTTTTTTTTTTTTTTTTTTTTTTTGAAGAAAGCCCTTTTATGGGTGAGGATTTTACTTCATCAGTAAAAGAGAACAACATCCTTAAAGGGTTCAATAGCTTGATAGATGCTAGATGCTCAAAAAGCTAAAGTACAAAAAAAATAAAACCTATAGAGCCATCGATCCCTAATCGGATACATAGCACAAAAAAAAAAAAAAAAAAAAAAATCTAGGGTGCCTTAACCAAAAAATTACAATGGGAGTAGCAATAGGGCGACAGAAAGACAAAACCTTAAAAGTTAAAAACCGCACCTGCTAGACTAAAAAACTAAGTAGAAAGAAAAATGATTACACATACCTAGAATGCGAAAGAAAGATCAAGAGAAGTGTCCAAACCTTAGAAAACAAGAACTATAGAGAAGCAATCCAAATATATGAACAAATAAATAAGTAGAAACATATAAGAAAATACTTAGGAGACAACCCAAGGAGAGACAAAAGCAGAATAAGAAAATGGAAACCCACCAGCAATAACACCCCAAACATAAATACCAAAAACGAGGGGAAAAAAACTAACAAGGAAAGGAAAAAATAAAAAAAGCCTTGAAACGACAGTAAACAAAATACTAATAATACAACCCAGAAGAAGTAAGCCAACACTAAACAACTACCCAAGGAGAAAATAAATTAAGCAAGTCAAAGAAACCAAATAACCAACAAAAAGAATCAAAAGCCAAAACAAGACATTCAACCAAATGTTGATCCTAAAGAGGTGAAAGACATGCAAAATCAAAGACTAATCATAAACAACCATTAGACTGATACAAATTAAAATAACAAAATAAATAAAAACTAAGAGAGGGAATAATTGAAAATACAGAACCTAAAGAGGGAAATCCATCCGAGAAACCCAATCAGCTAGGAAAAAGAATAACAAAAAGAACTAGCCCAGTAATTAAGAAAAATCTAAACAGGTTGTGCATCAACCAGAGGCCAAAATGAAGAAAGCTACCAATAACTAGCATCCTTACCGAAAACAAAAAAAACAAAAAACAAAAGAAAATGATAGTACAATAGTAGAAAAGAAGCAAGATTAGGAGAAAACCCCCATAGCCAAATGATGGTAAGGCTATTTTTTAATTCCTCATATAAGGCATGCCTAGTTTGTCAAACATAACCATACCCCTTAAAACATGGAGCATATTAAAATTTAAAAATAATTCAATGGAAGATAAGCAATCCATTTTTTAACAAGCAAATCATCACGTACAAGTGTTACCTTCCCTCAAAATATGAGAGTTAAATCAATCTGACTAAGAATGTGCATGCTTTCCATGAAAATTTAATACAAATTTGCTTTATTGCAATTAATGGAATCAATAAGATTAACCAATAACAAGGGATAAATTTCAATCCAAATTTTACTGAAGTTATGGTCTAAGAAAAACTTAAGGCCCATCAATAAACTATAAGCCCCAACAATGATCACCTTAGAAGCATGAAGGCAAGTAGCAAGAGCAACCATCATAACACGTTGATAATCTATAACAATTCCACCACATCTAGCCCCAAGTTTAGAGAGAGAATTGTATATGTTTAATTTTTATTGAGCCAAAGAAGGCTTCATGCATCTAATATAAAATTCTAGAGTGTAAGTTCTTGTTATCAGATACAAAAGAGATTTGAAAAAATGAGATAAATCTTATTACCCTTAAAATGCTTCGGAAGAAGTAGCTTGTATACAAGTTGATGAATTTTATTAATAAGGGACCGAAGATTATGATTCTATCAGATCTCACCACCGATGTTTGCAATTTCTCTTTCGATCCAAAGAAGTAAAAAAAACTAGCATAGAAACATAGTTAATATATGGTCAGTAGGTTTATGATGGAAATAGGGAGCAAGTAGAGTAGACCAGCTAGCATTAACATAGATTATATTAACCACTACAGGAAAAATGTTGATTTTCGGCAGAGTTTTTGGCGGAAAAAAATCCGTCAGAATTTCCGGCGGATTTTCCAGTGCATAGTCGACGGTTTTTTCGTTGGATGTTCCGGCGGATTTTACAACCGAATTTTTGACTAATTTTCCGGCGGATTTCCGATGAAATTTTATATTTCTTGAAAAAAGATTATTATAAAATCTAAAAATATTCATTAACAATTATTCGAGTTAATATTCATTGCTAAAAAAATAAATTAAATTAATTAATTTAAATATTAATAAAGTAAATTAATTTAAAAAGTTTAAAAATCTATTCTTAAATAAAATTAAATATAATAATTATTTTAATCTTAAAAAAACCTCAACTTTCAAACATATTTATTATTTTAAATAAAATATAAATTAAATTAAAACAGATAAGCTTTGATAAATTTATTTAATTATTTTAAATTTTATTAAGCTTATTATTTAAATATATTATGTATTTTAAATTAATAAATATGCATTATAATATAAATGAATAAATATCTACCTTTATAACAATTTTGCAGGTGTGGTATGCTGCTGTCTAGCGTGGGATGCAGGCGCGAAAGAAGATGGGCAGGGTTTGAAACCACCCCTACGCGGGGACGCGTGAGGCCGATCAGGTTCAACAGGCGGACGGCTTCAGGCGATCGATCGGGTCCAGCGGGGGTGATTTAGGCGCGTCGCGCGGCTGGTCGGGCTGTAGCTTGGCTAGGCGCCGGGTGTGCTGCAGCGGGCTTCTCTTTTTTTCTTTTTTTATTTTTTTATTTTTAAAATTTTCCGACGGAGTATATGCGCCGGACATTTTTCGACATTTTTTCGCCTGAAATTTGCTAGAAAATTTTCTGACATGCGTTGAACTGGCGTAAAATTTTTCGTCGGAAATCCACCAAAAATTTGTATTTCCGGCGGTTTTTGGTCATTTTCCGACAAAAATTATCGCCGGAAATCAGCTATTTTCTTGTAGTGAATCCCCATAGCATTATTCAAGAGATACCACACATTGATGGAAATAGGCCCATCCAAAAATACATGTTTAATAGTCTCTTAATGAAAACAATATTGACATTTCTAAGTAATGAAAATTCTTGTATTCTTAAGCTTATTATCCATAGGGATCTAGACATTAAGGATTCACTAGGAGAAAATGGAAAAGTTAGTAGGAATAACCAAATTCTAGGTTTTGTCAAACATAGAATTATGAGGCTTATGCCTTGATAGAGGAGATGGTAACAAATAACTTCCAAGGGCCTTTTGCTACCATGAATTCTAAGAGAGTAGCTCGTTTCTATGATCTAGATGCTTTATTAATTTTGGTTGCTCAACTAGCATCCATGTCTAAGAAGTTAGATAGTTTTAGAGTTAGCTCTATATCAGGATCACATATACAATTGGAAGAGAATGATTTGAACTTTGTTGGTGACTCAAGTGCTCAAGGGCTTGAGAATGTGAATGTAATTGGAAGACCTAAAATATCATACTCAAATACCTATTATCCAAGTTGGAGGAACCACCCTAATTTTAGTTGGAGTAATAATAAAGGTGGAAATTAGTGAAATACCAATCAACATAACCTTATAGTACCTTGGAATGACCCTCAACAACCTTTAATGAATCTCAAACCTTCTTATCACCTTGGCTTTAATCAGAATAATCAATTCAAACATCAAAAGTTACATTTGGTGGATTTGGTGCTTCATATAAGAAACCAATAATAGAGACAAGATGCTACCATTAGAAATTTGGAGAATCAATTATGGCAGTTATCAATTTCCTTTAGTAGTAGGCCCACATGAAGCCTCTTACCCAGTACCATTGAAATCAATCTTAAGAAAAAAAAAAGATCAAATTTTAGATCATTTGAGGAATTCTAGTGATGTTTTACAACCAAAATGAAAAATCTAGGCAAAGATTGGCTGAACACTATAAACTTAAAGCTGCTTAGGAGTTAACTTAATTTTGTTTGCGTGGAGTATTGTTGTTTATTTTTTGTTTATTATTATTTATGAAAAATACTATTTGAATGTGTTGGTTATGAGTCTAGTAATTATGGTTTTGACTATGTTATTATATTATATTTTTCTAAACATTTTAAGTCATGAGTTAAAATTGAACTAGTGTCGCAATATTAGGTTTTAGAACATCGTAGCATTAGCCTATCAAGCACCAGAACAAGCACTATAGTTTCAAGGAAATTATGAAAAATGCAATGCTATAGTGTTGTAATATTAAGCATTGTAGTGCCATTTATGTTCTCATGGAACTCTAATGCTAATATATGTATTGTTGCAATACTAAATCATTAATAATTACAATGTTGAGACATTATATTCAACATTGATATACTCATGCACCTTTTCATTATGATTCATTTTTTTAGAACTGATGAGCTTTCCTTAGTGCTGAAATGTTAAGTCAAACCATAATTAGGTAATTGGAGGATCAAATTAGTTTCAAACACAACAACTCTTATACATATCAAATGTTATTGTGGTAACATAGACAAAATGATAGTGCTTTGATTTTTAATACTGATGCTATAGTTCTGCCTCTTTCTTCACATCATAATGCTAACATTAGTTTGACAATGTTTGTCATTTTTCTTTTGTTTGCATGGTAGCACCGCAGTGCTGGTCCAATTTTATAAATAGGAATGCACATTTTTAATTTCTTTCATTATGTGTGATTCTGCACTTTTTCTATTATTTATGCTTTTATGTTATACTTGTAATTTGCTCTAATCTCATGTCCCCAAAAGTGTAAGCTGGTAAGAATAGTGCTTTCTCTTCCTATGATAGAAGGATATTCATATCAATTTAGGTCAAGGAGAGATTTGCTTAGTTATTTGTGAGAAAATAATTGATATCTAAGAGGGAATTTATGAATCATGGGGGTGTTGTTCTATCCATTATTTCTATTAAGGGGTGGGAGGCTTGGTGTGAGGAACTCTCTGCTTTACTTTTGAATGTTGTGAGGGAGTTCTTTGTGAATAAAAAGGAGGACCATAACATTAGATGCTTTGATAGAGATAAGTGGATACCTTTTGAATCCCCCAGCATAAACAAAATTTATAAACTTAAGAATATAGAATATGATGATATTTTGCTTCCAATATTTTACCCATTAACCCCTAGAAGCTTCTTAGAGTTTTGACTTATCCTAGGTGTGGAGTTGTACGGAAAGAGAAAGAAGGAAAAGAGATTAATGTTTTAGCATCCTATTTAACTAAACTTTCCATGACTTGGCACTACTTTATTTTTGCATGCTTTTTGCTAAGAAAAAATATAAGTAAGGTGACTCATGAGCATTCAATCTTAAACCATGCTATCCAAGTGGGTCACTCAATTGATGTTTTGAAACTAATTTACTCTTCCTTGATATATCTCACTAGAGGCTCCACCTTTGTTGGCCTAGGTCAACCTTCCTTTGTGTACTCCCTATATGTAGCCACTGGTGTATTAGGCCACTTGAGTAAGGAGCAACCTTTTTCGATTTCCACTCTCACCAAGCAAGAAATTGAATGATTTAAAGAGGTGGGAGATGAGGAAGTGGGAGGGCCTAGTGAACCCCATTGGACCAATCAGCCCAGTTCGAGTAGACAGAGTGCCCATACCACTACGTATTTAAGTGATCAAGTTAGCAATCTTAAGGGGTAGATGATAGTAGTTTCCATTTTCTATGAAGAGAGTAGGGAGTGGTAGAAAGGGATGTCAAATCACTTTGCCCATGTGATGGATATGAAGCAAAGGAAGTATAATTATGTTTCATGGTTCAACAAATTTATAGTTAGTACATCAAAGAGGTGTCCATTCATGGAAAACTCTAGTCAACTTCAATTTTTGCCTACTCCTACATATGACCCCTATGTTTGGCACCCACCAGAAGAAACAAATGATGATGATTATGATGATGATTATAAAGTAACGAAGGAGGAGGATTGAGATTAGTCCTTGTTGTTTTATTTTTCTTTTATTTTATTTTCTTTGCTTGAGAGAGAGAGAGAGATGTTGATGTTGTTGTTATTGTTTTTTTTTAACTTTCTTTATTTTTTTCATTTTCTTTTCTTGAAAACTTCCAGTGATGATGTTGTTGTTAGTTTTTCTTGTCCATGATTTGTACATTAGTGCACAAGTTAGTGTAGTGGAGATTGATTAAAATTATTGTTGCAACCTTTTATACTAGTTATCATTCTATTCAAAATGGTCTCTTTTAGTATTTTGCCTTGCTCATTTTATAACTTCCACAATTTAGTATGTTTTGTTTTTTTGGTGTTAATAAGAAAACTTTCATTAACTAAATTTTATATTTACTTAATTGTTGGAATGTCCTCTTATAAATGCACTTTGATAACTCATTTGACCAACAATATATAAATTGAAATTAAAAATGACTTAAAATTAAGAATAATATGAATTAAGGTGATAAATTAAATGAACAAAGAATATTATTTTCTAATTTAAAAATTATCACAAGGAACTAAAAAAATATCTAAGTTAGTATTCTTTTTTGAAGTTCAACACTATACCACCTAAGCACTGACTATTGATTATAAGATTGAGTGGCTAAGCTCATAAAAAGGAAGTACTTAGATTAATTTATAATACTCATTAAAAACTCAAGTATGGAATTAGTAAACTTTTATAATCCTTACATAATTTTAATTTAGGATCGATTGAGGGGAAAAAATTAATCAAATATTCAAAAATGAATTATTTTAATACTTATGTGCATTAAAAGAAAGAAATGAAATATAAAAAGATGAAGAGAAAAGTAACAAATAGATGAAGAAAAATGAATACTATAACATAAAAAATTGGTATATGAGGATGATGAATTCCTAAAGGATTTTAATACTTAATTTTAAAAGGTGAGTGTATGTAAGCTATTACATATGAAAGGTTTATAAATGAATTTAAAAATTAACAATTATACGATCAATTCCTAAATGATAAACCATTTAATCTAAATTAGTAGTTCAATTGCAGTTACACTTGTAACAAAGGAGTTCAATTCAATTGTTAATGAAGATGATTCCTTAGGATACTTTGATCATGATTGTTTAAATTAAAATTACCACACTTTGATTATTATAATTCATATATATATAGTGGAGTATTATCTTACATTATAATCATTTTTAATTTATAATTTCTTCTTATTTAGAATAATGAGTTGATCAAAGGTGCAATTATAATTGCTTGAGGATGAGGAAGAGCTTAAGCTGGGGTGAATTTGCTAAGAAAATTTTATGTTTATTTTTATTGTATTAAATTCCCCTAAAGATGTGTTCTTTATTTGATGTTGTGTAGGAATGTCTTAGGAAGAGGAGCAAAAATTACAAAATTAAGAACCAACACTCTAGTGTCAGAACTATCAGCACCACAACATCTTGAATGCCCTGGCACACACCCTGGTGCTAGGGCATGACATTACAATGAAGGAGCCTCAAGAAAATTTCTTTTACTTGTGTCCCAGCGGAACAAAGTTTAACACCACAATGTAACTTAGCATCATAACATCATAAGTGAAGTGTCATAGACTTCGGAAAAAGTATAAATAATTCAATACTGAGGTACCATCCTTGGAAGCATCGTAGTGTCAGATGACATAAGCAAGCGACATAGTAATCATCTTTAGTAATGCTGCACTAGATCAATTAAACATCATACTAAATTAATCAATAGTTAAGACAGATCATTCAAACATTATAATAGAGAACATTTATTAGTCTGCGATGGTTTTCATATTTTAACATCACGACACCACCTTGTCGAGAACTAAGTTGACTGAGTCTATTCATATTTAAGTATAAATAATTTTTTAATTTTTTTTGTAAGAGAGAAACTATTTGAGATAGTTGCAACTTAGTTCTTGATTGTTGATATTCTTGCAACATGTATATTTTTTATGATTCTAAATATTATTGTGTTGATTATTATTTCTCATAACATATTTTGTATGCATTATTTTACTATTAGTGTGTACTAACATTTCAAGGAAATTATACTCTAGATTATTGAAGACTTTAAGTCAGATTAGTTTAGGGTTTATTGTAATTGAAGTCTATATTTATCATTTTATTGAGTCTGAGGGAGTATGATTATAATTGAGTAACTGTGTACACACGCACACACACCGGGTGAGAGTTTAAAACTTACAAATTTTAAACTAATCATACTGTCCGAAGTCATTTTACAGGACGATTTGCTCATTTATTTTTCCATACGAGCAGGCAAACAAATAGAAAGCAGAAAATTTTCTAAGTATGGATCATACTGTAGTATCTCATAATTATATATACGCCGTCCAGGGTACAAATTAGACGAGTCCCTTTTCATCCAGATGAACCTGAAAATTTTCTAAATGGTTTGTATTATATGATATCACAATCATATGTACACCATCCATAATATGAATTAGATGGGTCCCTTTTCATCTAGACGAACCTAAAAAATTTATGAATGATTTGTAATGTACGATCTCACAATCGTACGTACATCGTCTAGGGTACGAATTGGATGAGTCACTTTTCCTCTAGACGAACTTAAAATTTTTTTGTAACTGATCGTACCGTACGATGTCATCATCATATGTACACCATCCAGGGTATGAAATTGTGGGGTCCCTCTTCATCCCGATGAAGTTAAAAATTTTTATAATTATTCGTATAGTATGAACTGAGTTCATACTGGATGATCATCATGTACAAAAACATTTCATACCGATTCACATAAGGTTCATACGTAACAATTTTTAAACTATTAGTATGTATGAATATATGATCGTACTGTACGACCTTGTATGATCAAAATTGAACATTTCAGTTTTCTGGATGGTTTTTCATGTCTTTGATATAAAAGGTCCACTAAAACTGACGTAAAAAAAGTCTTGTCTTCATGATTTTTCAAGGGCAATTGAAAGAGAGAGTGTGAGAGAGTGTTTAAGAGAGATTTCTTACAAGTGGAGTGTGCAGGGTTCACAAGCTTACTCAAAAGATAAGGATCTATTTCTGATTTTGGTTATCACTCTTCTTCTTGTCTTTCCAGTTGCTCGTGAGAAGATCTTTGAAGAAGATCTGATACTCTGCTGACACTTGGAGAGTGTGAACAGATGACGGTACTTTGCCGACACTTGGAGAGTATGAATAGATGACGGTTCTCTGCCAATACTTGGAGAGTGTGAAAGGAAGATGGTTCTCTGCTGACACATGGAGAGTGTGAAAGGATGATGGTTCTCTACCGCACTGGGGATTGGTGGAAGAGAGGATTTGCAAAGGCTTCTCCGCCTTGCTGTGGGGGCAAAAGGAGAGACATTATGGTAATAGTGTAATACTTGAAGAGGGAGTCTTCAGGGAGTGGATGTAGTTCGTGTTTGACCGAACAATATAAATATTTGTGTCATTTAATTTTCCTATTTATTTACTACAAGTTATTTTTCTGTGATTAAAAAGTTTAGTTTAAAACCTTAATTAACTTGCTACGAGAATCAACAATTTTCCAATTTAAAAATCTAAGAGAAAATTTTTAAATTACCAATTCACCCCCACCCCCCTCTTGGTTAGCCTTGGGACATTAGTTTATATTTAACAACCTAATCAAGACACAACATTTAATTTTCCTATTTATTTACTACAAGTTATTTTTCTGTGATTAAAAAGTTTAGTTTAAAACCTTAATTAACTTGCTATGAGAATCAACAATTTTCCAATTTAAAAATCTAAGAGAAAATTTTTAAATTACCAATTCACCCCCACCCCCCTCTTGGTTAGCCTTGGGACATTAGTTTATATTTAACAACCTAATCAAGACACAACAAATGGTATCAGAGCTTTGTTTCAAAATCATAAGTTTAGACTACTTTTTAAAAAATGAGAATATCTACTTTTAGAAATTGAAACACACTAGAAGGGTATTTGATCACTAGACATAAGTTATTTAATAATATCCCATTCAATATTTTGAAAATACGCATGTCTACATTTCTGCAATCACTTAATTATTACATGTGGATCTTAATTCAAGAAGGGTATACTAGGCCAATTAGATTAGTTGATGGCATTAGAGTTGAAACACTCTTTACTGATTGAACTATAGAAGAACGTGACTTAGCACAACTAAATACAAAATATTTAAATAGTTTCTTTTGTACACTTAAGTTAGAAGATTATATGTGAGTTTCCACTTTTAAAAGTAGAAAGAACATATGGGATATGCTTTGTATTACTTATGAAGGGACTAATGAAGTAAAATAATCTAGATTAAACATCTTGTTATATGACTATAAATTATTTCACATGAAACCTAATGAATCCATTTCTAAAATATACATAAGATTTAATCAAATAGTCACTTCTTTACATGCATTAGGTAGGGAACAAACGAACACTGAAATGGTCAATAAAATTCTTTATTGTTTACCTGCTGCTTATGATGCAAAAATAATTACTATTATAGAGTTTAAAGATTTAAATATTTACTCTATTGATAATCTTCTTGGATCACGAATCGCTTACAAGCAAGGAGTGAGTCAAATGAAGATTGATGTAGGAGAATAGAGAAAGGAAAGAATATAGCACTAAAAGCGAATGATTGATAGAGTGATTAATTTCTACCTGAGGATGAGGATGATATTGCCTTGATGATAAAGCAATTCGAGAGTTTTCTTAAAAGGAAGTAGAGGAGATGCCAGCAATGGAATAGAGGTAAGTTCAATAAGAATGTTAAGGTTTATAATGATGTGATTGGCTATGAATACAGGAAACCTAGATATATAAAATAAAAATGCTTAAATCTAAAAGCCACTCCTAGTAAGGATAAGGTAGAAGAGAAAGAAAATGTGAAAAGGGGAAAGAAGTTATTTCAGAGAGGTTTTTGGGCAGACTCAGCTTCGGATTCGTCAGAACTAGAAGAGGAGGAAGAAGCCACCAACCTGTGTTTAATGGTAGATATTCTTGGTCAGTTAGATCAAGAAGAGGTATGTGACTTAACCTATACTAAATTACTAGAAGTTTATGAAAGAATACATGATGTATATAGAAAACTTAAGAAAATGCGTTCTAGACTGAACTAAGAAATGCAAGAGTTGCAAAAAGAATATGACATCCTTATGAAAGATCAAGCACTGATAGATAACAATCACATAAACTTACTTGATGAATTAGAGGATTTGAATAAAAAGAATGATCTTTTAAAATCATCCTATACAAAATTGGAAAAAGAATTTAAGGATTTTAAGGATAAATCTAAGAGTAGAAGGAACTATTTGAATTTTGACAAGAATGTGTTAGAAGATATAAACACATTTCTTAAATTGAAAGTGCAAGCTCTTGAGAAAAAATAGGATTCCCCCAATACTTGAAGATTTTACTAATCTTATTTTGAGGTG
Source organism: Dendrobium nobile (assembly GCA_022539455.1). Taxonomy (NCBI): domain Eukaryota; kingdom Viridiplantae; phylum Streptophyta; class Magnoliopsida; order Asparagales; family Orchidaceae; genus Dendrobium; species Dendrobium nobile. The sequence continues at coordinate 60,380,210 of CM039733.1, forward strand.
AAAAATTTTAAAACCCAGGAAGAGACAGATTTATTATAGAAGATTGAGAAACCAATTTCCTGGAGTTAAATGCTATACTTGTGGGATGATTAGGCATATTGCACACACTTATACTTTACATAGAAAAAATTATTTAGTGTGGAGACCTAAGATGCATAAACCAATTTATATCATACATGCATCAAGTTTTATTTTGTTAAAAATAGAACCCAAACTTATTTGGGTTCCTAAGATTATCATTTGATTATTTTGCAGGATCGCTCTCATATAAGGCTTTGTGAGAGCATTTGGTACATGGACAGTGATTGCTCAAAGCATTTGACTCAAGACACTACACAATTAATATTATTGGAAGCCATGAATGGAGGTAGGGTTACACTGGGAGATAACATCACTAGGAAAGTGGTTGTCATAGGTATGATCGAAAACTTGCGAAATTTTTTCATAAAAAATGTGTTACTTATAGAGTGCTTAAAGCATAATTTATTAAGTATTAGCCAGCTAAGTGATAAAGGGCATAGTGTAAAAATTTTTTCCACTGGCTGCATATTAAGCATAAATGGAAATGATGTATTGAATTAAATAAGGGTAAACACTGTTTATATGCTAGATTTGAATAGTATAAAAACTCCTAGCTAATGCTTTTTGTTTAAAAATAATTTTTGATGAATCTTGGTTATGGCATAGGAGACTTTGTCACGCTAGCATGAAAAAATTTTAGAAAAATTATCCAAAAGGATTTGGTCAGACACTAAGAGGATTTAACGATTACCGCCTGTCTGGATCGGCGATTATAAAGCTGCCGGTAATAATGGTGGTTAAACCGACGGTCTAGCCGCCAATTTTTACTGACGGTTATGTAAGTTAATTCTGCTAGAAGAAGCGTCGATCACAAAACTGCCGTCTAAAGGGCCGGCATTAAATCTTACCGGCGCTTTATCGTTGGCTAAAACCGTCGGTGTTAAGTGAACTTTTTTCTGCCGGCTTGGACCGCCTGATAGCCGCTGGAAAATGCCCTAATTTATTTAGTCCCAAGCCTTCCATTTTATTTCCCTCCCTACTTTCTCTCTCCTACGCGCTACTCACCCCTGTCTCTTCTGTCCTCTCACGAACGAGATGCTTGCTCCGGCCACCGAAAAGTTCCTCCAAAGGAAGATCTCGCCCCCACTACAAGGCTGAAGGATCTCCCCACTCCCGTGCGCGACTGCCTCTGAGGTTTGCATTTTATTATTTCGGTTAGATTACTAGACATTCGAGAGAGTATTTACCTCCTTGTATGCTTTTTGTTGATGATATTCTTCTTGTTGATAAGATTAGAGAGGGAATTTAGGGTAAGCCTTAAGCCAATATCTTTTTTATTTAGTCATGCAAGTTCTCACTAGACATTTGAGAGAGGATTTACCTTGTTGTATTCTTTTTGTTGATGATATTCTTCTTATTGATAATATTAGAGAGGGAGTTTAGGGTAAACTTGAATTATGGAGGACAATCATACAGTCTAAAAGGTTTCGCTTGAGTAGATCTAAAACTAAATATATGAAGTATAATTTTATTAGTAATAGACCTAGTGAGGGGTTTGTGACTTTGGATGATCAAGTCATTAATAAAAGTACACATTTTAGATATCTTGGATCTATTATTCAGAGTGATGGTGAAATAGTAGGGGATATTATCAGTAGAATTCAAGTTGGATGGTTGAAATGGAGGAATGAATCGGGCTTGTTGTGTAATAGAAAATTTTCCCTCAAACTTAAGGGAAAATTTTATAAGATGGTGGTGAGATCTGCAATGCTTTATGGTGTCAAATCTTTGTCATTAAAAGAGAAGCATAATATTAAGTTAAGTGTTACAGAGATGAGGGTGCTCAAGTGGATGTGTGGCTTTACCCTTAGAGATAGGATATGAAATGAGCATATATATGAAAAAGGTTGGAGTAGCTCCAGTAGAAGATAAGATTAGAGAGAGTCACCTTAGATGGTTTGTTCACATAAAATGGTAGCCTTCCGATGACTCGATTAGGAGAGTAGAGGTATTATATTTCACTTATATTAAGAAAGGTAGAGGCAGACCTAAAAAAATTTGGTTAGAAAATATTAGGAATGACCTTTCTTTATTATATTTAAATGAGAATTTGACTTTTAATAGGACACAATAGAGAAAAAGGATTCATGTAGTCGACCCCATGTAGTGGGATAAAGGCTTGATGATTTTGTTGTTTTTTTGGGCTTTATATGTATTCTTTTATAGCCAATAGTGTCTATTATACATATTATCTTGAGACTTTGACTTATAGTAGAATATAAATATTAACTTTAGTAATGAAATTTTATGTTATGTTGTTTATATTTATTTATATTTTTTGCTTGTAATTAGTCAACTCTATTAAATATGCTTATATTATAAATGAATATTGATTATTAATAGAATTGTAAGTAGAATGGATGAGTGGCTTGACCCTTAGAGATAGGATACAAAATGAGCATATACGTGATAAGGTTGGAGTAGCTCCAGTGGAAGATAAGATTAGAGAGAGTCGCTTTACATGGTTTGGTCACATTAAATGGAGGCCTTCTAATGACCCGGTTTGGCCGCCAGAAACTTCGATACCGGACTGGTAATTGACGCTATCGAAAATTCAATGAAATCGCTTGTATATTCTGACAGTTTGTCGGCGGCGTCAGGCGATAAACCTACGACAAGTCGGTGGTCTAACCTCCGGAACTTCCTTCGTCTTGCACAGTCGGTACACCGCCAGTAATGTTATCGGCAGTTTACCGGCAGTCCACTCTATAATAACGACTGTGTATATACCGACGGTTTAATGGCCGGTAAAAAAATCGGCGGTCACTGGCACTTAGACCGCCGGAAAATAACCGGCGATATAAACCGCTGGAACACCGCCGGTGAAAAAAATTGCTGGAAAAAAACTGCCAGTAAAGGTTTCAGGCGCCATTTTTTTTCGGTGGTTTTTAACTGCTAGCAGGCTGCCAGTTTTTCTCGTAACCGCTGGAAAAAAAATATTAACCGCCAAAACGATCCATCTGAAATGAGTGAATTTCTTGTAATGATAGGTATACCAAAATTAGACTTTATTAAGGATCACCTATGTGATGCCTGTTAACTAGGAAAATAGGTAAAATCCTCATTTCATTCTACTAAGGATCTTAGAACTAGCAAACCTTTGGAGATTATACATATGAATCTTTTTGGACTGATTAGCACTGTAAGTCTAGGAGGAAAGGTATACAGATTTGTGATTATTGATGATTTCTTTAAATTCACATGGGTTAAATTTTTATTTCATAAGAGTGAATCATTTGTGGAGTTTAGATACTTTTCGACTAGGATTAATAGGAAACTAGGGTGTGCAATTTTAACTATTCAAAGTGATCACGGAGGTGAATTTGAAACTATGTAAAGCAACTCTCTCTAATCTTATCTTCCACTGGAGCTATTAAGGAATTTATCAAAATTTTTCTGTACCTAGGACCCCTCGGTAGAATAGGGTAGTCGAAAGAAAGAACATAATATTAATTGAAGCCACTAGAGCCATGTTGACTAAATATTCACTTCCTAAATATTTTTGGGCTGAAGCGGTTAGTACTGCATGTTACGTTCTAAATATGGTGAATATTAAATAAAAATTGAACAAAACACCCTATGAGCTTCTTAAGGGGAGAACACCTAATTTAAAACATTTGTATGTTTTTGGATATAAAGTAATCATACATAATAATGGAAAATCTTCCGTCGGATAATTTGATCCAAAATTTCACATAAATAAATTTTTTTTGGATACTCTAGTATTAGAAAATCTTATAGAGTATTTAACAAAAGAACTTTAGTAGTTAAGGAGATCACACATAATATATTTGATGAATCTGGAATTTTGGAAGAGCCAAGTTTGGAAGAGGATGATTTAGAAAATAACTCCCAAAGGATTGAGAAGATTGATTTGAAAGAAACTTTTGAGAAAGAAAATCTTTTGCCTAGAGATTTGAAATTTTCTAAAAACCACCCTAAGGACCTGATTTTAGGTGAACCTAGTATGGGTGTTAGGACTTAGTGTGGATTGAGTAAAGAAGTCAGTTATTCTGCCCTTATTTCAACAATATAACCCACAAATGTAAATCAAGCACTTTTGAATGAATTTTAGATATTGGCAATGCAAGAAGAATTAAATCAATTTGTAAGGAATGATGTTTAGGAATTAATTATATGGCCAAAAGATTAAAGTGTAGTTGGAATTAAGTGGGTATTTAAAAATAAAATGAATAACTCAGAAGTTATTGTTAGAAATAAGGCTAGATTTGATTATACCTCTTTAATTTGATTATACCTCTTTAATTTGATTATACCTCTTGAGGAGACTTTTGCCCCTATAGTGAGACTTGAAGCAATTAGGTTTTTGTTAGCCTTTGCCTATTTTAGAAGATTTAAATTGTATCAAATGAATATTAAAAGTGTCTTTTTGAATGGGGCGATACAAGAGGATATTTATTTTGAACAACCTCCAGGTCTTGAAAATTTAAAATGCCCAAATCATATTTTAAAATTGAAAAAGGCATTATATGAATTAAAATAGGCACCTAAGGCTTGGTATGAGAGGTTAAGCACTTTCCTACTTGAGAGATCTTTTAAAAAGTAAGTGTAGACACAACTCTTTTTTTGAAGAAATTGAGAGACGATATACTCATTATTCAAATTTATATTGATGATATCATTTTTTGTATCTATAAAAAAAATCTTTATGATGATTTTTTTTAAAATAATGAGTAGTAAATTTGAGATGAGCCTAGTGAGAGATCTTAATTACTTTCTAAATTTTAGCATTAAGCAAATTGAGGAGAGAATATTTCTTAGTCAATCAGAGTATGTTAAGGACATCCTCAAGAAGTATGAAATGGAAAATGCTAAACCAGTTAGTACATCTATGAGTTCCTCAATTCAGTTGGATAAGGACCCAAATGGAAAATCTGTTGATCAAAAGAAATTTAGAGGAATTATTAGATTTTTGCTTTATTTGACTGCTAGCAGATTCGATATTATGTTTAGAATTTTCTTGTGTGCTAAATTTCAATCAGATTTAAAAGAATCACATTTGATAGTAGTAAAATTTTTTTTGAGATATCTCTTGGAGACTTAGAACTTAGGGATTTGGTATCCTAAGTATAGCTCTTCATTTGAAATCATCGAATATTTAGATTCAGACTTTATAGGTTGTAGGATTGATCAAAAGAGTACATCTGAAACTTATCAATTTATAAGAAATTCTTTAGTTTCTTGGTCCAGTATAAACTAGAATTTTGTAGCCTTATCTATTGCTGAAGCTGAATGTATTGCCTTAGGAAGTTATGTGGCACAAGTTCTTCGGTTGAAATAATAATTGATTGATTTAGGATTTACAATAGACATAATTCTAATTTACTGTGATAACACAAGTACCATTTGCATTTCAAAAAATCCTATTCAACATTCTATAACCAAATATATAGACATAAGGCATCATTTTATTAGGGATCATGTATACAGAAGAAAAATTAAATTGAACTATATTTCAATTGAAAATCAACTTGCAGGTATTTTTACAAAACCACTAGCCTTTGATACCTTTAGCACATTAAGAATAAGGCTAGGTGTGATCGATTTAAATGCTTAAATTAAATCTTCTACAAACTTGATATATTTTCAAGAGTATTTTTTTGTTTTTGGTTTTAAATGTTTTTGTTTGGGTGATTGTTTAATTTTTGGTTTTTTATTTTGATTTTATGTTTTTGTATGTTTTAAAAATGTTTCTCATATAAAAAAAATCTATTCCTGATCGTTTGTGCTAAATTTTCTAAGTATTATATTCATACTGTACAAAATTATTTTCTTCCCGTACAAATTTTATATCATATAAATTATTTTTTTGGACTGAATGCATGAAGTTTTAATTTTCTAACGCATATCATATTGTATTATATCACTATCATCCCGTACAATTGTAGACGATTATCCAGGCAGAATCAATTATTATAACTGATCGTACATACAAAACTTTACTTTGTACATATGAATCACAAATCATTCTCTATGGGGGACGAATCTAATCATCATTAAAATGATCTTAAATAACTAATCATCCCGGAAGAACACCTATTCGTGTGTATGATTGTCTGGTTAAAAAGCCTGTATGAAAGGATGCTCCATAACTTCTGTGATTATGAAAGTCGTGTCATTTTGGACATTATTGTTCGTCCTTATGAATATATTTTCGTCCCGTACGAAACACTAATCATACTGTTTAAATCAATATTCGTACGTATAAAGGGTCATTTTCTTTTGAATAGGATGGATTTAAAATTCATTTTCATTCATTTCAATAATTATAATCCTCCTTGAATCCTTCTCATCTTAGAAATGGCTAGTTCTAGTAAGTGTGGTAGAGTTTCTAAGGGTTCCTCATCTAGGAGTGGAGACAAAAACTTTATATATAGGGCAAATGAAGATTCCTTCTATAGGTTTCTCACTGCAAAAATCACTCTGTTTAGACTCTTAATTCAAGAAGATATTCACTTTCAAGTCATGCCTCTTTTTGCTTCAACTCAATTCGCCTTTATTTTGACTTTGATCCTTGAATATCATAAAGAGACCTTTCACTACTTTTTAGCAAACATGAGTTTTAGTGAGGATGAGAGTAGGTTAAGTTCATTTGTCCAAAAGAAATGGGTAGAAATCACTAAAGAATATCTCTAAACTTATCTGCATCTAAGGACTCAAGGAACTATAGTGCACACAATGACCTCTAAATCTAACTATGATTGGTCTAAAATTAATAAAACTCTTAGATAGGTTGCTCAAGTTGGTCATTTGGCTAGATTCTATACCTTAAATCAAAATGCCAGGGTCATCCAGTATTTCCTTAGAACTTTTATCATACCTAAGACTGATGATTGCATAAACATTACTCCTCTTCTATCCACAATTACCTTTCTGATCATGATTGGACAACCAATTAATGAAGCCCAACTCATTTTAGATTACATTCATAACCTTTCTGAAATTGGGTTGTTTTTTATAGGAGGAAGAAAAATATTACTCTAGAACATCTAGTGACCTATATCTTAGAAAAGAAGTATAACATTACTCATCCTGAGATTCCACTTGAAATGCAAATCTACTTCACCGATGCCTCTTTTTGAGCACTTTTTGGAAAGAATGACAATTCAAGTGAGGATACTGAGAAAAAAGGGGGAGCACCTGCACTTGCTCATGGACCTAACTTTCAGGAGATGGTCTAGTACTTTGACCAATTAGAGAGTCATTTTGATCAAATCCAGACTTACCTAAACCAGTAGAATGCACAGTACCAACAAGACATGAGTTGGATCCGAGGTCAGTTCAACTCGATGGACACTAATGTAGAATTGATGAATAGCTATTTCTCAGTCTTCAACCAACCTCCTCCTCTAGACAAGAGTCCCTCATAGTTTTAGATATACTTCTTTTGTGTTGTATTTGCCAGTCCTCTCCAGATATGATATTTTCTATGATGATGTCAGTATTTTAGACTTTATGTTGTAGTTGTCCTCTTCATATATAATTTTAGTGTTGTTGATGTTATGTTATTTTGTTTTTATGATTTGATATCAATTAATTCATTGTATCCGATCCTTAATTGATATCAATAAAAAATGTCTTGCTTTGAAATGTAAATTTTCTTATACAATATTCATGTTTTAATTAATCTACAAAGTGCTATAAATTAACCTGCAATACAAAATTAATTTCTTTATGAAATCTAATATATTTTTTTTAATTTTAAGTTAATTTATAACCCGATCAAGTTAAGAATATAATTCTCATATTCTTTTTAGGCAAACAAAAATTAAAAATTATTATTATAATTTTGATGTCTTATTATTTTTAATTTCTCTTTTCAATATAAATATCTTTGTAATTAGAGACATTTGATTTTTTAGATTATAGATTTTGGAAAGATCAATTTTTAAAAAAAGATGAGGATATTAAAAGGAAATGTACAAGGTGTACAAAATCTAAAGAATGCGCAATAATTCACAAATTGAGAAAAAAAGTACAAAATTAGTCCAAAATATAAAAAGATGCACAAAGTGTGCCACAAATATTTAAAAAAGATGTGCAATGTCGCCAATTAAATATGTTCTTTCCTCCATCGTTTAATCTTCAAATTCAAATCAATCTAATGTTCAAATATATTTTGCATTGAAAATTGCAATTAACTAATCTTCATTTCGTCACTTTTGTAATAATTCTCCTCATCTAATTATCTAGAATGCTTCATGACCTTTATCAATTTTTCTTATCTATGTTATACTTTAATTTAAATGTTTTGAATCTTTTTTTTTTTTCATTTAATGATCATTAACTTTGTTATTACAATTATAGTTTAATCTCTTTCAAATTTAATTACTAAGGTTTCTCATATGACTTCTTACTTTTCAACATTTTTTCCTTCTTTTTGTTATTGTCAAAAGGGGGAGTGATATTGTTTGTGTTTGATCCTTTTTTAGGGGTTTTTGGTTTTTTGGATTTTTGTATTTTGTGTTTTGGAGGGTTTTAGTATTTTTGTGTTTTTGTCATTTGTAAAAAAAATAAATAAATATGAATGTTTTTGTTCTTCAAGGAATTCCCTTATATTCACATGTTTATTCCTTTAGTGGGAGCTAAGGAAAAATTTAGGGTATTCAATTTTACTCAAATAATAATTATTTTATCATCCTCAAAAAGGAGGAGATTCTATGAGATAGTTGCAACTTAGTTCTTAATTATTGATATTCTTGCAACATGTATATTTCTAATGATTTTAAATATTATTACTTTGATTATTATTTCTCCTAACATATTTTGGATGCATTATTTTGATGTTAGTGTGTATTAATATTTCAGGGAAATCATACTCTGAATTGTTGAAGGCTTCAAATCAGATCAGTTTAGGGTTTATTATAATTGAAGTATGTATTTTTATTTTATTGAGTCTGAGAGAGTGTAAGTGTAATTGAATAACAATGCACACACACCAAGATAGAGTTTAAAATTTGCAATTTTTAAGCTGATCGTACTATACAAAGTTGTTTCATACGAGATGATTTGTTCAGTTATTTTTCCCTACCAGCAGGCAAACGAATAGAAAGAAGAAAATTTTTCTCAATATGGATCATATTGTACAATCTCACAAACATGCGTATACCGTCCATGTACAAATTAGATGGGTCCCTTTTCATCCAGACAAACTTGAAAATTTTTTGAATTGTTCGTATTATACAATCTCATAATCGTACGTATGCCATCTAGGGTACGAATTGGATGGGTCCCTTTTCATCCAGATGAACCTAAAAATTTTCTGAACGGTTCATACTTTATGATCTCACAATCGTAAGTACACCGTCCAGGGTACAAATTGGACGGGACCCTTTTCGACCAGATAAACCTGAAATTTTTGTAACTGATCATTCCTTATGATGTCGTCATCATACATACGCCATCCAGGGTATGAAATTTTGGGGTCCCTCTTCATCCCGATGAAGTTGAAAAAATTTATAACTGTTTGTATAGTACGAACTGAGTTCATACTGAATGATCATGGTGCACGAAAACATTTCATACCAGTTCACATAAGGTTCATACACAATAGTTTTTGAACTGTTCATACATATGAACATACGATCGTACTATACGATCATGTACGCTAAAAATTGAAAATTTCAATTTTCTAGATGGTTTTCGTGTATTTGATATTGAAGGTCCACTAAAACTGAAAGAAAAAAGTTATCTTCCAGGTTTTTGAAGGGCAATTGAAATAGAGAGTGTGAGAGAGTGTTTGAGGGAGATTTCTTGCAAGTGGAGAATGAAAGGTTCACAAGGTTACTCAAAAGGTAAGGATCTATTTGTGATTTTGGTTATAACACTTCTTTTTTTTTTTAACAAAACTTTTATTAAAAAAATAAAGAGGTTACAAGAGGCTGAAAACAAAGAAAAAGCAATAAAAGTAAATACAATAAAACAGAAAATTTTGGCTCAGTAATTGGCCGAGGCTTCCAGCTCCCCCGAAGCCACGCACCGACCCTCCAATTTGGTGATGAACGCCGCAATAAAACCATAACAGTCAACCAGCCAAGGCAGCAAAACATAAACACCAAAGGTTGCCAGGAGGCATGAGAATAAGGAAGCGAGCCCCGGCTACATCATCGCCTGTCACAACCATAACCAACAAAAAACTCGGACGAATCAGCTTGAAATAAACCATCCACAGAGCAAAATAAGGAGCCAAATAAACTAATGACCCCCGTCTTCCCCTCCCACGGGGTTTGCCATGAGAACCGGCAAAAACTGGACGGTTACGAACCATTTTGAAATCATGTCCGGGATTTGAACCTCCACAATGATCCGAAGAGGAATCAGACTCAGCTTCAGACGAATAGTGAAGCCAATCGAGATGAAACCGCACATCCATCCCAGAATTATCACCCACATGATAAACCATAGGATTTGTTTCTATTAAATTCACAGGCACATCCACAAAAGATTGAGGAATAACCAATCCAGTACCTGAATTAATCTCACTTCTAACAACCTCACCACCCAGAATAGCCTCAGAAGACCGCACCTCAACATCAGGTAAGGAACAAACAACAGAGTTCAAAACACTGTGCATTACATCAGAGACAGGAGCCCCACCCCCCACATCGACAGAAGCAGGGACATGATCGGAGGGGGAGCCAACACTATCCAAATTAAAATCAGTCGTCAAATTAACATTCGCAGAAGCAGGTTTGACTACAACAGAATCGAATCCATTCTCTACACCCACATTTTCAACAGAACAAACAGATAAATCAGATAAAGCCCCAGTATCCGAAATACCACAGGCTAAACCAGAGTCCAAAATAACATTGTTAACCCCTAAACTATTATCAGCACCCCCAAGAACAGGATCAACATTACCCGAATTAAAAGCAAAACCATACTCCACCATACCAACTGTGGAAACAACACCCAGTGACCTGGCCAGCGTCAGCACAGATCAAAATAGAAGAGGGGTCGATTAAAGCTAAAGGTGTAGAGTTGACAACGGGGCCAGAAGAAGGTGTCACTGGCAGTGGAGCTGATTCCACAGCCAGTCATAATTAAGGAAATAATTTAATACAATCCGACATTTTATGACCTGCAACTTTATAATGCATACAAAAATTAGGCATTCCCAGATTATTCAGCCCCAGCCAAACAGAGTCCGGGAAAGATTTGGAGATGTCAATTTCTACAAGAATACGAGCGATTGAAGGACGCGAACCAACGGCCGTGGCATTATCGGTGTGAATCGGGTTACCAAAAAGATAACCCAAACCAAAAGAATTCTAGGAGAGAACAGGTGAGGACAAAGCCTCGAAAAAGAAATCCACACTGGGACAATCGGCGACTCCTCCAATAGGTCAAGTAGAGGCGACCACTTGATCACTTTCATGAAACAACCAAAAACGAAATAGGATCGATGCGCAAAAACCCTCCCTAGTCAAGATCATTAGAAAGCTTGATCAGGACATTCGACTGATCTAACAAAATAACAGAGAAATCCCCCGATAATTTAAGATTAAAAAAGAACCTACGAATCGAATCCAAAGCCAGCCATTTAAGCAGAAACTTCCCCACTAAAGCAAACTCAAAAGGTTTTGCAAGTTGCAAGAACTCATCCTCCAAAAACCACAAAGCTGGCAAACCACAAATCGTAGACACACGAAAATCCGAAAAAAACCTTAGATGCATCAGAACCAGACAACACATCTTTGAAGGATTTGGAATGCTTACCCTCAAGAAAGCCAGGGTCTAACCTTTTACTCGCCATAAGAAAAGGGGAGCGAGAGAGAGATGACGCCGGAGAGGAAGGCGGCTAGGTCAAAAGCCCTAACCGAGCAAAAAAAACCCTAGCAGACGAAGGCTGCACATAGCGGAGCGCAACCCTAAGTTTTTTGTTTAGGTCCACCTATATTATTTATGAGGTTCAAACATCCTTGGTTATCACACTTCTTCTTATCACCCTAAACCCTAAATAATAAACCATTGATCTATTAATAACAATTAATATACCAAAAAAATATTCATACATAAAATTCTCTTTTTATTATCATCAAAATGAATATATAATAATTACACTATAGTACATAGCTAGAGACTAGAATATACAATAAAGTAGAATAACAACTAGCCATGACTATATAAAAATCAAAAGAAAGAAATACATATACTAGCTTAGATCATATCATGATACAACTACTAAACTGATCCTTTCCCTCTCTTTGACCCTAAAAATGGTAGGTAAAATAATTGTGAGCTAACACAACTCATCATACCACATTTAGCAATCTAAATCTTCAAATGAACGTATTATTAAACCTTTAATTAAGTGCTAAAAGAAATATAATGAATCACTATGTCAAGCATAATTAAAATTATAGTTATTAGTAATTAAAATAACGGTTCTGAAAAAATAAGTAAATAAGAACTTCATATCAGACATAATTTTGAGAATTTTAATTTGGATGCTCCTAATGCTAGCACTAGAATAGAATGGCATGTAACAATAGAACATGTTTTTAGACACCAAAATATACATTAGCACCAGAATCAAACTTCCTACATCCACACAAGAATTGAGATTTGCACAATTCAAACAGATAAATATATAATATGTTACAGTGGACTAATAGGAATATAAATAAACTAATTTTAAAAATTACCAAAATGCCTTAATATTACGAAGCAATATACACTAACATGCAAAAATTTACTATTTTAGAATATAACAAAATTGCTAGTGATTATTCATAATAATATTTAAAGACATTTATTTATACTATAACAATATTTTTTAAAGTCAATAATATTTTTTAATCAATTAAAATAGAAAAGTTTCTAAAATCTCTAGTGAAAAACTTCTAAAAAATTACCTACATATTCAGAATCTCAATCTCTATAACTTACAGAAAGCTACACAATAAAATTTTTGTAGGTGTAAAGTTATTCTCATTTTCGTAATGTGAAAGTATAAATAAATCAAGAAATTTTTAAAATTATCATATTTTATAAAATCAAGATGGACAAAATATCACCTACATTGATCCAAGAAACTTTCGGAACAGTACCATTAGCTAAAAATGGATCACAGTCGCCAAAAATAGACTTTATGTCACTATAAATCCATCTCTCTCTCTCTCTCTCTCTCTCTCTCTCTCTCTCTCTCTCTCTCTCTCTCTCTCTCTCTCTTTCTCTCTCTCTCTCTCTCTTGCTAATATGTTGCTCTTACATGAAACAAAAGTAGTTGAATTGAGGATTTATATATTTTATAATTTAAATTTAGCCTAGTAATGCATGGACACATTATGCCCGCCACAGTACTATTTCAGGGAGCCTACGATACCACAGTGCAACCCCAAGAGTTATCGCACAAAATGTTTTCCGAAGAATTTAGGGAGCTTTTGTTGAAGGGCCGCTAACACCTACACTATGATGCCCGAAGAAAATTTTCAAACTTTTCTAAACATGTAGACAAACCCTTGGGACCCATTTTAGAATAATTGTAGACTCTTTCATGTGCACAGAACATTCCCATACACAAAAGGGTTCAAATATAAAAATTTAATAGATTAACTTGAATCTAGTCCAACAAAATTGATTGAATGATACACTAAATTTATAGGTGTCGCAACTCTCCTCTTTTCAGAAAAAGGTCATCCCCAACATTTCAAAGCTCAAAATCCTCAAAACATATTATGATACAAGTGTTTATTTTAGATTCCCTTTTCTAACTAGCTTCTCTTTCAATTTTACTCTTCCACAAAAATTTAACATTGGAATCAATTTATTTATTAGCATCTTAACATCATAAACTAAAATTCTCTCTAGTTCTTCTCTATAGCTCAGATTTAGATGTACCCAACTTCTTCGCTAGATATATGATTCTAAAAATTAGATACCTATTTTTTTTAAAGTAATATATGAAATGCATTATGAATTTCAGACAAATGACATGATAACTATAATATATAGGCACACTTTTTAATTCTTTCAATAACTTCAAAGAGTCCAATGTACCTTGAACTCAACATTTCTTCTTTGCCAAATTTATTAATGCCCAACATTGGCCTAATTTTTACATAACAAAGTTTGGTACCGAGAATTTCATAGCTCGATGCCTAGTGCTTTTTATGCTTGTCCTATACAAATTTTAATTTATCCCTTATCATACGAGTCTTTTTAATAGCGTCATCAACTAATGGTATCCCAATTAGATTCTTTTCACCTACCTCTGCTCAAAATAGAGGGGTCCTATACTTCCTACCATATAGCACTTTATAATGGGTCATACCTATATTTAACTAAAAACTATTATTTTAAGCAAATTGGATCAAAGGAGTGTGATCTTCCCAACTACCATAAAAGTATAGAACACACAATCTCAAAAGATCTTCTGGTATATGAATAACCCTTCTACATTGTTTGTTAATCTATAGATTAAAACTCAAATTGAAATAAAATGTTGTGCCTAAACCTTAAAAAATATCCTTCCATAATCGAGAAGTAAACCTATCATTTCTATAAAAAATAATCACCATTGGTAACTCATGTAATAAAATGATCTCTCGTACATACACCTATGTCAATATATCCACTAAATCATAATGTTGAATTGGAATAAAATGATCATATTTTTTTAGAAGATCTACTACAATCTAAATGGCATCATGTCGTATCTCAACAAGGGAAAAATCATAGAAAAGTCCATAGTCACTTCTTGCCATTTCCAGTCTAGAATAGGCAAAGGATATATAAAACCTTTCGATCGTTATTGTTCTACTTTCACTAACTAACACGCTTCACATTTGGAAATGAAATATACCATATCCTTCTTTAATTTAGGCCGCTAGAATATAACTTTCATATCATTGTATATTTTATCACATCCTGGGTAAATAGTATAACCTAAATAATGTGCCACATAAAAAATAACTTGTCATAAATCTCTAAAACTCAAATCCCATAATTTGTTCTTAAAATATAACACCATAATTAGATACTCATAAATATGATTTCTTACCAAATTTTATTTGATCAATCAACCTAAAATATTTTTCGTCCGATCTCTGAGAATCCTTAATCATTTTCTTTCATAGATGGTTAAATGATCATCCGATCTTGAATACTATGATCTAGATCAATAGGAAAAATAATCTCCAACTAAAGCTTTTTCATATCCTAAATCAGATATTCATCAGAAGTAAATTAAAAACATGATAATATATAAGATTTCCTATATAGAGTATCTATTACCATATTAGCCTTATCATGCTAGTATTAAATAGTCAGATAATAATATTTAATTAACTCAAACTATTTACTTTGCCTCAATTTTAAATCCTTTTAAGAAAGTATATATTGCATACTATGATGATCACCGAAGATCTAACACCTAATGTTGTGCATATAGTGTCTCTAAATAATCAAAGTAAAGAAAAGATAAGGAAGTTCCAAATTATGCATCAGATAGTTCCTTTATGTGTCTTTAATTACCTAAAATCATATATTATAAATTTCTCTTACTACAACAGAATGCATCCCTGTCATTTCAATTAAGCATCATTAAATATATTAAATTCTTCTAAAGTAGATGAAAGTGTCAAAATTGGGGCGAAATTTAAACAAGCCTTTAGCTTCTAAAGCTAAGTCTCACACTCAGATGTTCAGATGAGTGATACCAACTTCTGAGTCAGTATTATCAAAACTAAAAAATTTTGGAAGAACCCTTCATAAACTTTCTATAATAACTAAACAATCCTAAGAAACTCCTTACCTAATATATATTAGTAGGCCTCTCCTAAAAAATAGTAGGACTCAACAAACTAGTAGTAAACCTCGGCCAACCAGTAATAACCTGAATCTTTTGTGGATCCATAAAAAACATGCAATTCTCACCACATGTTATAAAAAAGAAATACACTTTAGCTAAAATCTACACTTAAAATTTTTAGCATACAACTGATGTCATCTCATAGTGTCCATAACAATCCTCTGATGTAAAGCATGATCCTACTCAAAAATAAAGTAAACCAAAATATTTTTATAAAGATAATCATAAATTGATATTAATACTCTCAGAATACCCTATTCATCAAATCCATGAAAAAAGTTAGTGCATTATTATAACAACCCAAAATATGAAAAAGAATTTTAAAATAAAAATTTAAATTTCTATTGAATAAGAGCACTTCATTTTAGGGCTTGGTGGCACTGCAGTGTTAGGCTTGAGAGCATATTAACACCATAAACTATCACTGTGATATTGGAGCCTCTAATTATGGTAATTTTAGATTCAACATGCCATGTTGTCGCACTAGGTTTGAGCACTATAGTGCTAGGCCAATAATAATAATTTTATATATTATTTATTCTAAACCTAAGCACTACAAGCCTCTAGATCCAACACCACTCCCCAATTTCAGTTATTGCTTACTCAAGAAGGAAAGGGAGAAGGGAGAGGAAGAGGATAGAGGGAGGAGAGAGAAAGCTAGATTTTGATTATTATTAGCCATCACTTCTAAAAAGTTTTCTGATCATTATAAGTAATACGAATCTTATTCTGGCTTTTAAAATTTTGGAGTTTGATGAATTTAATCTCTCCTAAATTGATAATAATATATTTTCTCCTAATTATCACATATTTATTATGTATATTTTGTACATGATATATATGGATTTTATGGACATTTTAACTATAATATTATTGAATTTTACTAGATAAAATAAAATTTGTGATTTTTGGAAGCTATTGATTATTATAGTAATTTTTCTTTATTTTTATAGTTCAGTAGTTCATATTGCATTTTATGCATGAAGTAGAGATTGATATAACTAATATGAAATAAATATAGTATATACGAGAAAGTAAGGAGGGTTGTTAACATTATAATTAATTCAGATTATTGTTAAAACATAATACCTTGGATAGGAGGGTGGGTCAATGACTTTCCTTTAAAAATGTTTTGTGGATTCATTTTGGTTATAGGCTATTATTGATGAAAGAATTACTCTGATGTATAGAGAGTAATAACTCATAATTGATTATTGAATGTCACTTGTAAATTGACATATGATAATGAATAATGATGGTAAGATAAAGACTAATAAAAAATTGGTCAACAATTCAAGATAAATTAAAGACTAATGACCAACTGGATGATAATTAGGATGGAAATATGAAAACACCACATTAAAGTTGGATGTCCTACATTACTCTTTGTAGTTGTGTTCATAATTACATTTGCATTATAACACATTGAACTTATTGATAGATAAATGTATATAGTATACTGAAATACGATTATATATGGCATAATGATTACTATAAGTATATAGTTTAACCATCAACATTAAACTGATAGATAATTATCATTGTTTCACTATGACCCATGTTATAAATTTATAGACTTTTTATTAGTCATATTGATGTGCATTATGAATTGATTAATAACAACTAGAATTGGAGCATACTAATTCTTTTACCATACATTGAAGGTTGCGATGAGTTTTGGTTACTTGCTGGGCTTTGTAAGCTCATTAAGTAGGTTTACATAATTTTCGGTAAAGGTAAAGAACCTATAATTGGTTTATTTTATGTTCTTTAGTTAGATGTATTCTTTTGTAGCCTATAGTGGTTATTATACATATTATTTTTTACTCTAACTATAAAATACAAATATTAACTATGGAAATGTTATAAAGTTTTTTTTTTTGCTATATTATTTTTTTTTAGATTTTCTTAATGCAATTAATCAGCTTCAGTTGTGAAATTAATCTGGTTCTAAATGGTTGATTATTTGTTATTAATTAAAAAGAAAAAAAAATAGAATAAGTTGAAAGATAATAAGGAGAAAAGTTAAGAAATTCTTCCATCTTAGATCTTTGGGTATTACATATCATAGCTATGATTAGTAGAAGAATTTGCTTGTAACAAGACATATATTAATTATTGCATTATTTAATAATTAACTATGTTGATTGGTTTGCTTTATTTTAAAGAATCTATTTTTATTTGTTTTCTTTTTTAAGGATGTGTTTTGATTTTATAATATATTTCTTGATTAGGTAAATGGAATTAAAAGCAAAGAAGTTTGAATCTGTTTCTTAAGCCTATTTAGTAATGTTTTGAGAATATGGAAAAAATCATTAATATGATTGTTGAAATGGTGAGTGATATAAAAAAATATGGTAGATTAGTAAGAAAAGGACTTGTAAGATTGTCAAGGCACCTACCACTCTATAATGTATCTTGTGTGAGAGAAGAAATGTGAGACCCTATAATAGGGTGAGAGGATAATGTGTTAGGTGTGGTGATTGTAAGCACCAAATGGCAGAAAGCTCATTGCCTGGACATGGACATGGATAAGCTCATAGTGGAAGTAGACAGTTGGAGTTAGTGGAGGAGGTCCCCGAAGTGCCTAAAAGTGTGACTAGAATGATTTGTTTCATTCTTATACATTGGGTTTTTGATGATTTCATAAGAGAAATACATGTGCAATGATTTGTTTTTAAAATTAATTTTGATTTGGCATATTATAGATTCAATTTTATTTAAGGTATACTCTCTCTTAGATTGATACAAAAATATTGAGGGTGATATTTTTTAAGTTAGATGGATTATAACATCCCAAAATATGAAAAAATGTTTTAAAAATTTAGAGTTTTTATTTAATTAGAGTGCTTCGGTACTATTCATGGTAGTGTTGCGGCGCTATGCTTGAGAGCACAGTGGTTCTAAAAACCACCATCATGATATTGGAGCTTCTGTTATACAGTAATTATGGATTCAACATATGGTGTTATGGTGTTGTGGTGCTACGACACTAGGTTAGAGCACTACAGCCCTATGCCATTAATAATACTTTAATGTACTTTTTACTCTAAATTTATGAACTAAAAGACTCTAGTTTCACCACCTCTCCTCATTTTGGTCATGGCTTGCTTAAAAAAAAAAAGGGAGAAGGGAGATGAAGAGGAGAGATGGAGGAGAGAGAAAGGAAACTTTTAGTCATTTCTATAATAAAAAGTCTTTTGAACATTGTAAGTAACCCTAACCTCATCTAACTTTTAATGATATTTAGTTTCATGAATTTAATCTTTCCTAAATTGATGAAAAATATATTTTCTCCTTAGTTGTCCCACTTTTATTTTGTAACTTTTGTATTTGAAACATATGGATTTTATGGACATTTTGACTACAGAATTATTTAATTTAATTGAGTAAAATAAAAGTTGCAGTTTTTTGAAGCTATTAATTATTATAAAGATTTTCTTGGATTTATAGATTTTAGCATTTCATGCATGAAAGGTAGATTGATACAAATGATATGAAATAAGTGTAGTCCATGCATGCAAGCAAGGCTAGTTGCTAATACTATAATTAATTTGAGTTGGCTATTAAAACATAGTACCCTGCCCAAGAGGGTGGGCCAATAGGATTTCATTTAAATATAATCTATGGTGTTATCTTGGTTTTAGATTGTAATTGATGTTTGAATTATAGTGATGGGTAGAAGTTGATGAATCTTAAATGACTTTTAAAAACCAATTGTGAATTGACTTATTATAATGAATAATAATGGTAAGATAAAAATTGATGACCAATTGGTCGATAGTTGGGATTAAATTAAAAATTGACGATCAACTGGGTGATAATTATGGTGGAAGCATGAAAACACCATATTAAAGATGGATGTTCTGCCTAACTAATTATAATTGTATTCATGATTGCATTCACTGGATAATGCATTGAATTGATAGATAGATAGAGTGATATAGTATACTGATAGACATTTATATATGGATTAATGTTTTATATAAGCATATAATAGAACCATCAACATTAAAATTATAGATTTATTAATGTTATTTCATTACAACCCATGTTATAAATTCATATAATTGTTACTAAACATATTTATGTAAACTGCTTATTGATTGATATTGACTATAATTAGATAATATTGATTATTTTACCTTACATTGAAGGAAGCGATGAATTTTTGTTACTTGTAGGGCTTTGTAAGCTCATTATGTGATTTTTTGTGATTTCATTTAAAGGTAAAGAACCCACAGTGTGAGGCTTATTAGTGAAAATGTTTGGGTTTATTTTATATTCTTTAGTTAGATGAATTATTTCATAGCCTGTAGTGGTTATTATACATATTATTTTGGACTCTAGCTGCAAGATATAAATATTATAATAAAAATATGATGATATTTTTTGTTTTATTTATTTATTTTATTTAATATAATTAATCAGCACTCTAGATATTTAATTAATATTGTTATAAATGAAATATTATTAGCTATTAACTTGAAGAAAAATGAATAGAATAAGTTGAAATGATAATAAAGAATAATGAAAATAAATTCTTCCACTTTATATTTAGGGGTGTTACAATTTTTTGCCCCATAAAGCATTACTAAGAACTCATAGTGTTTGTACCGAGTGTTAAAAGTAGTCTTCATTATATCTACCTCTCTCATCATTACCTAATAGAAACAAGATCACATATCGATAGAATTAAGATACAACATGTTGATTAAATAATATATTGAACCTCAGAAAAGGATAATTACTCTTGATAGTGAATTTGTTTAGTTCCTTGTAATCAATGCACATTTGCATCATACCATCCTTCTTATTGATAAATAGGATAGGGGCTTCCCATAGAGACACACCACGATAGATAAATCCCTTGTTTACTAACTCTTAAAGCTATGCTTTCAACTATTGAAGCTCCTTAGGTATCATCTTATATAGAGCCTTAGGTATCAGAGTTATATCTAAAAATACATCAATACATAACTCAATGTGTCTATTCATAGGCAAACTAACTAACTTCTCAAGAAAAACTTTCAAAAATTCTTACACTATTGGGATATCAGAAAGAGATCCAGAACCTACAATATTGTCCCTAACCAATGATGAAAATACCATACACCCTTTGCTCCATAGTTTATCTACTTTCACCAGTAGAGATAGACATTACAAAATACTTGTAACTCCCTAATAAATATAGTTCTCACTATCTAGAAACAAAGTGGCTTGCTTCTTCAATTAATAAATCTAAGCTTCATACTGGCTAAACTAGTCTGTACCCAAAATAACATCAAAATTAGAAATGGGTAATAAAATTAGATTAGATCTTCACTTCCTATTAGATATTTCTATATTACAAAAGCATACCCTACAAGCTACTATACCCTTACAGTGTGTAAGTAATAGATAGAGTAAAAGGAAGTAATACTTAAGGTAAATATAATAAATCAATATTATACTTAAAAATAAATGAATGACTTGCTCCATAATTAAATAAAACATAACAAGCTAATCAAAAATGTAAGTCATACTTATAACAACATATAGAGCATCCAAATCCTCATGCGAAGTCAAACTGTAGATATGTGCTTAAATTAGAGCATGGGTAATGGAACCACTAGACTCTCTCTAACTTGATAATAGTTTCTCTATTATAGAGCCTACTATAGAACCAGATCCACTACCGTTAGTTAATGATCCTTTAAGAAATTTACAAAGTGGAATTATCCTTGGTCTCCATATAGATCTAACTAAACTCTTAGACCTAGGTTTAGGGTCATTGTTTGGGTCATACATGTGGCACTTAGTTATTATGTGTTTATCCTGCCTACACCTTAAACATTATTCTAACATCATGTAGCATTGACCAATGTGTTGTCAACCATAACTCTAGCACAACGATGCCCCACAAATAAAACTACCAAAACATGAAATATTATCTTTGCTAGGAATTGATACAAATATTCCACTTCTCATAGATTATCCAAATCCAAATACGCTCTTCTTTTCAAAAAAATTACTACCAAAATTCTCACTTCCAAATGACTTCCTACTAGAAATCCATTATTTCTTAGTAACTCTCAAATAATTCTCAATCAGATGAGCTCTCTCCAAAAGTTCATAAAAGTCAGAAATGAAATGGAAGCAATGGCTAACTCAAACTATCTTGTAATTCCATAAGAACCTATAGCACATCTCCTCAAGAGTGCTAACCAGCTTTGGATCATACTTTGCTAAACAAGTAAACTCTGCCTAATATTGCATAATGGTCTTATTCCCTAAACTAACCTTAGAATAATCTCATGCATCTATAGATGTGTAGAAGGTGGTACAAACTAAGCTCAAAATAAATTAAAAATATCCTCTTCGCTAATTAACGAGTTCAATCTCCCCTTAAATTTATCATCTTACTGGCCCATCCACCAACACTCAACCTCTCCATTACAAAAATAGTTAAAAGTACCTTCCTATCAAGAGGACATTGTATACCATCAAAATTTTTCTCCAACCTCCTTAACAAATCCTCAATTCTTTGAGCTTAATAGTGCACTTAAACCTTAGAGGCTTCAACATAAAAAAAAAATCTAATAATGTTATTCTACCTCATTCAATTGAATAATAAGAACTCTACTAAGTTCCCCAACCATCAGTTGGGCTACTCGTCCACCTAACTATGAAAAAGCATTAGAATTAACTGTATGATGAGCATTATGTATGGTGTTTCTTTCCTGTCACTCTATTAGTCAGTCATATCTTGGTTTGGCAAATCCATAATCACAAGAAATACTCAACTGGACAAACATGCAAATGAAAATAAATAGAAATGAATGCCTAAATAGACCCCAAACTGCCTCACTAAACATATAGATCATTTTATATAGCTCTACTATATAATTAAATTCTAAAACTACTCCTATGATACCAAAAATGCTTATCACGACTCAACCCGATGAGACACAAACTAGATAGGGCCTATTATGTTAATTTGTAATGGTCAATTATAAGATCTAAGTTTTCAAAACAATTCATATTTTCGTCCAATTTTAACTTTAGAACAAACAAAAAATAATAGTGTTGCTAATAACTATCAATATACTAAAAACAAATATATCCATAAAATTCTCTTTTCATTTATCATAAAAATGAATGCAAAATAATTACAATATTATAAATGGCTAGTGATAAAAAATATAGAATAGGGTAGAATAATAACTAGACATAACTATACAAAAGTTAAAAGAAAGAAATACTTCTAAAGACTCAGATCAGTTCCTAATACTGCTACTTGTTAACCTCATTTTTGTATGAGGTCACTAGGAACTATTTGGGTTCCTTTTGGTGACCTAATTATTGGAACATATCTACTTCATAATCATGTAGGTCCTAAGTAAGACCTAATTCAATTACAATCAAACTCAACTCCACCTTCCTATTCAATCCATGATCCAGATTCCAATCAAATTTCAAATAACTTTTAAATCATATTCAATCAATTTCAATCATTCATTAAATTTTCATTGATGTGGATGATCCAAAATCAAACAATCAACTTAAAATTCCAATCCAAATCCAACATCAAAATAAAAATCATTGGGTTAAAGATTGAGGTCCTAAAACCCCTTTTAGTTGATTTTTCTATAACCTTGAAACCTAGTCAATTGGCATTTAATTCTTTGTCTATCAATTCTATATTTATATGACATGTCTCTAGTGCCAACCCTCTAAATTTGAATCAATTCTGAGGCCCCTAGCCAAAGAAATTGAATATTTTTCCACAAGCTACAAAACGTTCAAATATTTATAGCCATTGCCACTAGAATTGTCATCCAGTGGAATTTGTCCTTAGAAACTTTTCCATAACCCTTTTCATAATTTGTTCATCAATAACCAACACTTTCTTGGACCAAGGGTTGACTTGGGGTCAAAATGACCAAAATACCCTTTAAAGGATAATTTTGGTCTTTTCGCCAAAATTCAACTTTGTCTTCCCTCATCAATCTCTAAAGCAAGTCCAAATGGATCCTAAGTGTCCTTAGGAACACATTGGACCCAAACCCACATTTTGGTTGGACCTGGTTTATCAAGTCAACCGTGGATGACCAAAGAGACCCTTAAGGGTAAAAACCCATTTCCAACCAAATGAACTTCTCTTGGCTTGGGACTTCTTCCATTGAGCTCATATGATCCAGTTGAACTTAATGGATCCAACATTTGACACTAGGTCAAACTTGGTTGACTCCTACCCCTTTAAATTCTTTGACAAAGGCTTGCCCAAACCCATTCAAACCCATGGGGTGACTTATTGGGTCCTCAAGAGACCCAATGAGTCACTTGGGTTAGCCACTTGGCTTGACCCAAGTGCCCAAAGAGAGGCCCCCCTTGAGCCAACTTTCTTTCTAAACCAAATTGGATCTAACAAATGCTTCAATTGGGTTCCCCTAGCTCGACCCAATACACCTTCCCTAGAACTTGGGTTGGGAGTTAGGCTAGCCTAAAGTGGCCAAAACTACTAAGCCCCACCTAGCCAAATCAACACCTCCACTAAGTGGCCATAGGCCCAACACACTATCCCTAGCTAGCCCATCCCTTGGGTTGACTTGGGTCATTCTCTAGGCTAGCCTAAAGTAGTCAAAACCATATTTGCCCGAGCCATCTCCAATTCTAGACTCGAATGAATCCAACTGACACTTGCATTGGGAGCCCCTTAACCCAATACACCTTCCACCTTAATTCCACTCCATGTCATGTCTTTGGTTGAGCTCAAATTAACCCAAACCATACATGTTTTTGTTAACCTGAGAACCATTGGCGATCCTAGCTCCCTTACGCCAAATTGACCATTCAATTGAGCACTAGGGCCCTAGCAATCTTTCCATCTTGACCTGACCCAGTTCCTGGCTAGCATGGCCAAAACCAATGGAAATTAACCTTCGGTGGTCTCCTCTATCTTGGGCCTCATTAAAAGGCTTCCAAAGTCTGGGCTTTCTGACTTTGAGGTCATGAGGTTAAGAGGGAATGTCCCCTTCCACATAGAGGCCATCAAATAACTGCCTAGATTGATTATGGCCATTTGAGCTTGTAAGATCCCTTCGAATAGGGCATTCCTCTCCATAGTGCCTCATTCTATTCTACCTTTTTTAAAATACTCCCTAGACCTCCTTGAGCATTCCTCTCCCATTCTCAAATTCTAGGTCAAAGAAGTTAACTTGGTCAAACTGACCAAGCTAGGCCCCAAGACCATCTCCCATAGACTCAGTGGGCAGACCCAACATACTGGGCCTAGGCCCATGCCCTAGGTCTACCTGGTTGACCAGGTTGACCCTATTTGAACCCTTTGATCCCAAATCAATTTCAAACTCATTCAAACCTATCCTAAGCTCAAACCCCCATCCTCTTTTGACCTAATGGACTAAGTTTACCAAGTCAAGCTTTGACTTGGTCAACCTAAGTCTAATAAGGTCAATTTGACCTATTAAAAGTCAAATTAAACAATTTTACTGCATTGGAATCACTCCTTTTTTACCTTTTATTCAAACCACGGCCAAATAGATTTGTTTTCCCTCCTAATTTACTGAGGATTAGATCCTAGCTATGGATCTAAGCCCTTGAGCCTTTAAATACTCTTTTTAGGGTTCCAAAGAGGAGACCTTGCATCCTATTATCTCTACAAGCTTTCTCAAGCCGATATCTCTTGCGCTTGAGCTCCCACACATTCCCTCTACCTCCCCCCAATCAAATCTCATAGGTCAAAGTTGTCAGAAGCGAGATCTCCGGTGACCCGAGACCTCAAAATTTTTAAGGCATCTTCTCGTTGATTGAGGGTGTTTCGAGGCTCAAGTTCAACAGGAGAATTATTCGTGGACAATCTATAAGTTCAGAGAGTCCAAGATCTACTAAATCCATCTATTGGATTGAGGTATAACCCTAACCCTAGCTAAAACACATAGAGTTAATTACCTTTACATTAAGTGCTTCTTTGACCGCGATATTTATTCCCCATGAATGCTTTTCAGGTGTAGAGCTTAGGTTTTAAATTTTGTTTGATTTAGTGCATTCGATTTTGAGAACGAGCCAATTTATTTTTTTAGGCTTTCAGGTTTCACTCTCGTCTGTTGAGGGTCGATCTGAAATATTAATCTCTTGATCAACGGTTGAGATATGGTCGTTTTGTGGTTTGGAACGACTGTGTGGATTGAATTCATGGCCAATCCTCTTGTCTAATGCCATCAGGACCTTCCGTCTTAAACCATGCGATATCGGACGGCTCTGAATCCACGCTCACGTGGATAAGTGAGACTGCGCTACATGACGATGATTGCGACAATCATTACTAGCGGTGCAATCATCACACCACCAGGCAATTATTGGTCATAATTTTGAGAGCCAACCGGAGCCCACCACATCACTCGTCATCGTCAATTTAAATAAATTAAGTTTTAAATTAGTTTTAATTCTATTTTAAACCATATTTTCTTCAAAAAATTATAGAAATATAATTTTATAACCAAAAATTATGTGTAATATATTAATTTTTCAAAATTTAATTTCCTTTAATTTTAAATTAAAATTATTTTAAATAATATTTATTTTTTAAGTTATTAAAAAAATAGAAATTTTAAAAAAAATTATTATTATTTTAATTATTAATATTTTATCATTACTATTGTTATTATTTTATCATTATTATTATTATTATTATTATTATTATTATTATTATTATTATTTTAATTATATAAATTATATTATTATTATTGGAAATCTTTAATTATTTTAATAATCATAAAATTAATCTTATTTATTTAAATTAAAATAATAAATATTTTCTTCAAATAATCTTAATTAAATATTTATTTAAATTACTTAATTAATAATTAATTAATTTTAAATTTAAAATATTTTCTAAATTTATAGGAATTATTTTATTAAATTATTTTTAAAAAAATTAGAGAATCATTATTTTTATCATTTATGTTTAAATTAAATAATTATTTTCTTATTTTAAATATTTTCCTTTATTATTAATTACTTAAATTATTTAATAAATAAATAATTAATTTTAAAAATCATTTATTTTCTAAAATAGCAAAATTATTTTTATTAAATTTTTCTGAATTCCAAAAAATTTAAGCTTTAATTTAATTTGATTTAATAATTATTTTAAAATTATTTTAAAATAGCTTTTAATTCATTATGCTTTGAAAATTCATATCTAATTTAGTTTAAATCAGATTTTTTATATATAATAACTCAAAATTTTTAGAAAATTATGTATTTTAATTTAAAAATATTTGCAAATGTCAAAATATATATATATTTTATGTTATTTCTGTATTATTTAAATATTTATATTATTTTACTATTTTTTAATTATGTATTATTTAATTAGTAAATTATTTTCAAACTCTTTTTTTTTTGAAATCTCGTTTGGGTGACTGGTGGACCTCTTACTCATATGAACGTGAAATTGTTTTTTTAATTATGTTATTTTTTAAGCTTATATATTTATTTACTTAATATGTATTTTTAAACTATTTTAAAATTACATATTATTAAATCTCTAATTTTGGGGGATCCACTCGTGAATTTTAAAAATTGATCTACACATATATATAGCATTTATAGTGGATAGATTAGTGTGTGGTTGAGTTCCAATAATCCACTAATCACATCGTTAAGCATGCTTATTCTTCTTTTCGTTATCTTTTATCTATCTAGGATGCACGAGTACTTAGCTTAGACCCTCTTAGATCCTAAGAATTATTGTGTTTATTATTTTTATGCACTCCTTGTATGTTATCTTAAGGTTTAGTCATTGACTTTGATTTTAAACATACTTAACGTAGTAACACCCTAAGGATAATAATTAAGAACTCATTAGTAAACTTAAAAAAAATCTAAGTGCTAGGATAGATCCCCGGATGACTTGAAACTTCAAACACTTTAGCTTAGTGACATTCTAAATCTCCTAGAGTTCTCTAAGAAATTTTAGGAGCCTTTAGACCCCTAAATTAACAGATCCTAATTTGTCATTAATTAGGCCCCGAGAACTTCAAAAAATTCAAAAAAATCAATTTTAGCTTAGAAATTACCCATAATACTTTGAACTTTTCAAAATTTAACCCTTAACCTTAAATAATTAGGGGCCCTTAATTAGGCTTTAATTTAACTTTAATTAAAATTTACCTTTTTGCCCTTATTAAATAATTAAAATTTATTAAAAATTCTAAATTTTTCTCAAACACTTGAGAACATCTTTTTAGGTCATTTATGACTTTTAGGGGGTGATTCAAATCTGTTTGGAGCTGATTTGGATAATAACTCCTAAATTGCCTCTTATTAAACAATTTTTGATAATTTACTAACTGCCCCAATCTTCCAAAATTCATAAATTTGCCTAAAAAGCTTCAAATCCAGCAAACTCAAAGCCTAATTAATCCTTGTAGGGTCTAATATTTAATTAAAATTATATAACCACCAAACTTAGCCTACTTTCAATACTGACCTTTTAGACCCCCTTAGCCTAGCACATAGGAG
Source organism: Dendrobium nobile (assembly GCA_022539455.1). Classification (NCBI taxonomy): domain Eukaryota; kingdom Viridiplantae; phylum Streptophyta; class Magnoliopsida; order Asparagales; family Orchidaceae; genus Dendrobium; species Dendrobium nobile. The sequence continues at coordinate 60,408,657 of CM039733.1, forward strand.
GACTTAGGACCTTCCAAAATTGTCTAATATAATTTGAACTTCAAATATCACTATCTTAAGCATTAAAATAGATTAACAAATTAAATTAATTAAAATAGATCCCAATCAATTAATATTTGAACTTTAAATAAAGTTTTCCTTTTTGGCATTCAACAAACTTGAACTCTAAGAAACTTGAACTAACTACCATACATATGACTTATTCATAGCCACACAGGCATACTACACCCACATAGGTATACTAGGGCACCACTTCTAGCTCTAGGATTAGGACCGGTGATTTTCCTTTTGGCTTTGGATGTTATAATTGCTTGAGACTTTTCTATTAGAATAACCATGTAGAAGTTTGAGTCTAGATTTTCTTTTCCAAATGTAATGTAATTTGTTTTATATCGAGTTGTGAAAATTTTTAAAAGACCAGCATTTCAAATACTAGGTACCCAAAGAGAAAAAGAAAGGCCCCTCTCGGGGAATTTCTTAGTCATTTGGGTACCTTATTAGAGAACGAACCATATGGACCCCAAAGGAGATGATCTAGAGGGAGACGATCCAGAGAAGGATGATCAATTCAAAGATGAATACTTGAAGAAAAAATTTCTAGCATTTAAGACATGTGTCGTTTATTAGGATTAGAATCCAAGATGTTGTCGGTGTGGCCTGACCACCATTACTTTTCTGCAGACCTTGGGTTTTATATGGCACTTGTCATAAAGTTTCTTACTTTAACTTTTTGTGGATTTATATTGATATGTTTAGTATTGATTGTATAGTAGAACTTGCATGCTTTTTTTAGGTTTCTTTTTTGCATGTATGTGGCCTAATTTCTAATAGGCTTTCTAAAAAAATATTTTATACTCGTAATTAAATATTAATATTTTAAGAATTAAATAACTTAGAAATTTAATGACCTATGGAATAGTAGAAATCATCTGGGGTTACATGTATATCAATGCATTTTCTCTCTCCTTCAATAAGACACTTCTCCATCTACTGGTAGAGTCCGGATAATCTAGCCTATGAAGATGAGATACCGGACCTAGGAAGCCTAGTCATTTCTAAAAAATTATTTTCTATAAGCTTATTTTTAAAATCTCAAGCATATATGATTTGAAGCCTTTTAAATCAGCATGCATAACATTAGAAACTAATTAAAATTAAAAATTTAATTGCATTCGCTCTAGGAGTATTCACCCTATATAAGTCTAGGGCTAATTAGGAAATTCTCTAGACATCAGCCCTACTTCTAAAAACTGAACTACCTACCCAATCTTTCATAAAGATTGAACAACATGGATTTTACGTGCTTAGGTGATTAGCTAGCTTTCCTTTTCAGGAAGGATATAAGCCTAGGTGTATTAGTCAGGTCACAGGTGTTAGTGTTAGGAAGACACTAAATCCACCTTAGATATAGGATTCAAGGCTACTATATTGGGTGTCTATTAGTATGCCTAAATGGTGGGTAAGTTTCTTTTCTTAAAGAACTATAAATCCTACCTATCCGCGTCATGTCGATAATGCGACTTCTATTATTCCCCTCTGTATGTTTTGAGTGTTTGATTTTCTTTCTTCTTAGTACCTTAGCCCCTCTGGATATTAGTGTGAGTCGTGCATGCTGATTAAGCCACTTGAGCCCTTCTTTTCCTTTAAGTAGGAACTTCCTAGTCCCCTTTTGTGTACCAATCCCCTTTTTAGGAAGAATAATATCAGATCCTTAATCGAGAGTCTTCTCAGGCCCTAAGCTCAAGATGTAATTATCCACAGGGGCTTGCGTCCATGGAAAATGGAATTCCATAATAAATAAATCCCACTCAAGCTGATGTATTGGGTGGGGTAAACACTGTGACACTGATTAGGTCATACATATTATCATCCATCGGGGTGTGCTAGCTAGAGAAGCTTTCCTCAATGGTTGATCGTATGTAGGATCTAATATGCCCACCCATTAGCTTGCTTGTGAGGAGCGAAGAGGCCTGCCATCATTTTTATCCCACGGGGTGATACGGTCCAATACCCTCTACACTCTGCAGTCAGCGGTGGATCTCTTTTGGAGGTCCACACTAGCATCTTCCAGCCATCCGTTTAAGCGAACTCTAATGAATTTCATATGCCCTTTGCTCAAATTCATACTTCAGTGATCCTCCAGCCTCAACGTCTGAAGGAAATGTCTTCACCATCATCTCCTCTAGCTTTTTGATAGAAAAAGTGATCCTCCAGCCTCAACGTCTGAAGGAAACGTCTGAAGGGCTTTCTACACGGTGAGAAGCCTTATCGTGCTATTAGTTAGCTTGTATTGGTCAAGTTTGAAAGAAACATTCAATCCAATGTGATCCCACCATTTGATTGAAGTCCCTTATTGTCTAGATCCTTTATGTGAAATTTCCTGAGAGTTTGCATGTGGGTTCTCTCAGATCATGCCAGAGAACATGAATGGCTTTGGGTCAATATGGGAGGTTGAAAACATAATTCTGACCATCAATTTTAACCAACTGTTTGGATTAGTTCAAATAATTCCATAGCCTTTTTGATCGTGACCATTTGAATAATCATCCAATGGATGTAATCAACCCTATATTTACACAGTCAGTGACAATGATTAGCTAGCTAGTTAGATGGTTCCCACGTGTAAAGTGCCGACTGACTGTGTAAATTTGGATTTAATTTTATAGAAAATGCAAAAAAAAACTTCAAAAGTTGATATCTCCATCCTTACTTTACCAACTTAGGTTTTCTTAAGCTCATTGGAAAGATCTCAAGGAGATTTTCAAAAGCCTGATGGTTCTAAGCCTCAGTTATTGATCTATAATTATAAATTTCAATTTGAATGTTTATGTTATTAATGCAATTACGTGATTATTTGAACTCACCATGGCTTGGGACATTGGGAGAGTGAACTTGGGCATGTTATGATGTGTCCAAATTTTTTTTTTACTGTTTGAGATGTTTAAGGGCATGTCCTACCCAATTTAGAATTAGGGGTTGTGGTTTGATGCCTAAATTCAAATTGGATTTGTGATCTATCCAACGAGAATTAGTGTTTGAATTTTGGTTTGTTAATAATGCTTATACAAAGGAGTTTAGAGCCACTGATTGCACCCTAATCCAAGCCTAAGGTAGTAACCTTAGAAGTTTCTAAGGTGACCTAGAGGTTGCCTTAGGTGGTTTGGTTAGCCACCTTAGATAGGACCATTTAGTCCCAAATTCATGGAGATTGGGCTTTCAGATCAGGTGATATCATGGTTCAAAATCCACTAGATTTGGTGCTCATTTGGTCTATCAACTAGGAATCCCAAAATTCCTTACTAAATTTTACCTAGAGCCTTAATTAAATCATAATTAATTCATTTAAACTCCAAAAAAATTATATAAATACTTTAGTTGACCATAATTGAACCCTCAACCCACGAAAAAATAAAAGCCCTATCAGATAACCCATAATTTTATTTTTTTAATTTATAAGGAAAATCAATAATTAATTTAATTAATTAATTAAAAATTTTAAAATCCAAAAATTATCCAAATGTTTGGAAACACCTCCTTAGGTTACCTCTGACCTTTGAGGGTGATCTCAAGAGGTTTGAGGTAGATTTGGGTCAAAATTTCAAAATCCCTTTAATTAAGGCAACTTTAGAAATTCCAAAAAATGCCAAACTTTGAAAATCATTAATAATTCTAGAAAAAATCTAATTTAATCAAACTCAGATCCATTCAACTCTAATCAAAATCTATTAATTTTCAAAAATATCAATCCTCTATATTTTGGTCAAAGTCAAAAAGTCAACTTTTCGGTCAATGGTAGTTCAAAGCTAGGTTCAAGCTTAAAAAAATCACAACATTTTATAAATTTCTCCAAATCTAGCAAATAATAGTTTAACTACTCATCCTAAGGTCTAATATTTACTAAAAATTTGAAACTTTGAAAATAAACTTTAATTTAAAAGTCCACTTTTTGACCTTTAATTAATGTGATTAAATAATTCCAATAATTCTAAAAATCTAATAAATCATTTAAAATTTGAGAAAACTCTTTTTTAATTAATAAAACCCTTAACCAATATTATAATATATAATAATTACTCCAAAGATGAAGTTTTTAGGATGGACTGCTTTAGGATATGGGGCTAAGTATCCTGAGAATATATGGTTCCTTAAGCCTTGTGGCATAACGCCACAAATAGATTCAATAAAGTGTAGAACCTTAAAATCAAGTGACTCTTAATTATTTAACTAAACTAAAATCCTTAATTCAACTACATCAACTAGGTTTTTAGGATGGACTACAACGGGTTGTGGGGCTATATGTTCTAAGGAAGCATGGTTCCTCGAGCCTGATGGTACAACGCCATGAACGGTTGATGAAAAATATAAATTTATTTAACCTTTAAAATTAGTAACTAATTAAAGTAATTAAAATTCATTGATCTTTTAATCTTTAACTAATTAAAATCATTTGATCAATCAATCCTTAAAATCTATCTAAGTTAATCTTTAACACATTAACACTTAAGTTCAAACATAAACCTTTCCTTCAACCTCTAATAAACTCAAACATTAGATAACTTTAACAAATAACCCATTCTAGGACATATCACAATTACACAACCTTCTCACATATTTTAGATGATTTCCTAGGACAACCAACTCTAGTGTAGGCTAGGCCGATGTTTACTTTACCATTGCATGATAGTTTACAATATCTTCATTACATGTTGTGATTGAAATTGATTGATGTGTTTATTTATTTTTATTGTACTATGTGAATTGATGTGATGAACGATAGTTTACCTTTAGGTTAGAACTGATCTAGTTGCTCACTAAGTTTTCTACATGTGGCCATGTTCCTATAGGGCAATAAAAATGGGGCTAAAATTTGTTAATAATTATAAATGCTTCATGTGCTTCAGCTGCTTAGCCCCCAAATAAATAAGAGCATGGCAAAGTATAATTGGTTTAAGTATTTTAATTTTATTATATAAATGCTTGGGATATTTATTTATTTGCTTAGGATAACCTTGCATGAGAGTCTAGATTTTCCCCTTTTAATATCAATGTAATTTATTTAAAGTATTGAGTTATGAGAGAGTCATTAAGTTTGGGATACTTAGACCCAAAATTGAATTCCAAAGAGGAAAGGATACCCCTAAGGGGTCACTCCACTACCCAAAGTGCGAAGAATAACCTCCCCTTCAAGGGTATAGTTTTCTTTTTTATTTGGAATCCAGCTACGATGAATCCAAGGAGTTCAAAGATGAGAATAATGAGAAATTAAAGACAAATATTATCCAACTCAAAGTCACTTGGATCTGTCTTAGGATTAGAATCCAGATTTGTGGTTAGTGGTGCCCAACTACTTTTAATTTCTATAATTTTGGGTTATAATAAATGGAGCATTTGCCTACAAATTTTACTCTAAGGAATTAATTATATTGATGTGTTTGATTTGACTTGATTGCATATAAGATTTTTGCCTACTTTTCCTAATTCTTTTAGCGTTTGCGTGATATTTTTATTTTAGCCTAGATATGTGAGGGCTTGTGAGGGACGTTAAAACCTTTTTTTACTCAAATTTAAATAAAATTTTTAGAAAATATAAAAACTCTAATGATCTAAGAAGTAAGTCCAGGACCACCGGGAGTTTGCATAAAATATATCATTACATTCTCTTCCTAGTTAGGCAACTCCCTGCCTACAGGATTAAAGGCTAGTAGATCTGTCAATGTGATGTTGTGTAATCTTTAAGTGAAAATGTTTTTAATATTTTTTTTTCAAAAATTACTATATATTTATTTTATGAATTTAATCGAGTTGATTAGCATGCATTGCATTAGAAATATATTTAAAAGAGTTTAAATCTTAATTGCATTTCATTTTAGCTTTTTAACCCTATATAAGTTAAGGGACTAATTAGGATTAGCTCTAGATATTGGTCCCAATTTTCAAAAACTTTAATAATAATGTTCATATCACTCTTCCATAAATGATTAGACTCATAGATTTAAAATTGACCAGGAGGTTAGTTTGCTCCCCAATCCAAGCTGGAGTAAGTCAAGCTTTTGCACTGAATTAGTTGTATTCAAGCCACTATTGTCAGGTGCCTAAAATAGATTTAAGATCTAGGGAATATTTTGAATCATAATACCCCAACCTCTTGGAATATAATCCTAATTTTTTTAGTAAAATAAGCAATTCAATTTAAAATTCTTCTCAATCCAAAATTAAAAGCCCAACACTTAGATTAGGTTGGGACACTTCTGAATCATTTAAAAATCTATAAGTGCATCATACCATTCTTCCTTTAACTCCAAAAATAAGTGTTCAAACTCCAATCTCTCTTGAAATTTTAGGTTCACCTCCTTTGATATCCACTCCTTAGAATATCTAAACAAAATTTTTGTTATTATTTTAATCATGATTTTTTGTAGGAGATTTTGATTTTCTACGATGTAATTAATTATGAGGGCTTTCGCTCATAGGATATTTAGAATCCACATTAACTTTTCAAAAAATCAATTTTCAAAATTCAAATTAGTCTTCTTCAGAAAAATTAAAATTAATGATGATCAATATGGTCATATTTAGAAGATCGAATAATATATTATATTTTCTTTATTCAAGAAGATATATCCATTCATACCAAGACTCTGAATATGAAATTAAAATGATATCTCATTTAGATTGTAATAGTTAAATACAAATAGAACATCATTCTGACCCTTCGGGGTCAGATGTAGTTCTTCCCTGAATTGAACTACTACATCTTGGATGAAATTTTTAGTTTAGTTATCATTCATATGAACGTGTTTTATTTCGAGACTGAAATCCTAAATTAGAATTCCCAAAGAAAACTAAATTTTTCAAAACCTCTTTTCAAATTCAACGCCAACACTACTCAACTGGCTCTTTCCCTCTGTCAAACCCTGAAAGTAGAAGGTGAAATAACTATGAGCTAACACAGCTTAACATGACACTTTACCAATGAAAATTTTAAAATGAATTTATTATTAAACATTTAATTAAGTCCTAAAATCAATATAATAAATCACTATGCATAGCATAATAGTAATTGTAGTTATCAGCAATTCGAATAATGGTGCTGGAAAAATAAATAAATAAGCAATTCATATCAGACAAAGATTTTGAGAATTCTAACTCTCATGCCTCTTTATGTCAGTACTAGAACAAAATATTCATATAACACCAGAGAATGCCCGTAGACACCAAAACATGTATTTAGCACTAGAACTGAAGTTTCCATAAAATACCAAAATGTTTAGAATCACAGTCTCTATATCATACAAAAGTTATACGTCGAAAGTTTTATAAGGGTAAAGTTATCCTCACTTTGGCCTCATTACAATTGAATTTGAATAGAGGAAAACATTCACAAGTGAGAGGAGCTTAAGGGTACCTCAGAGCTTCCAAAGCTTGCTAATAATTTAAAGAAGGTTGCTGTAAAAAAAATGGTGACCAATAGCATAGCCAACCGAAGTCAAAGCCCACAGTTTTGCTCCATCTTCGATTTCTTTGTCAGAGAAACAAACCTTTTCTTCTTGATATGTTATGAATTTCAGAGAGAAGATGGAGGAGAAGAGAATATTTGATTACAAAGAATTTCTACAATTCAATGTGCATGTGAGTTGACCAAGAATCGAAAGGAGAAGCACGATGGAAAGTGTTGGAAACACTGATTTATCCATAGAGCGAGGATGAATCAGGGCCTCCGGCACAGTGGGGGAGGAGAAGAAGCTCTGAATAAAAGTAGAGAATTACATGCAACATAGTGAAAGAGGTCATCAATGAAAAATATAGAGGGAATTGAAGCTACATAGGAGGAACTTCAAAAAGATATATATCCCCAATTGGTCGGGCAAATCATAGATTTCAAGCATTGGCTTCTATGATACATAGACACAGATACGGTGACAAGGATACGATATGACACGGACACGGGACATGTCAATTATTGAAAATGTACGGACACGGGTTGGACACAATATTATAGTTTTTATATTTTAAAAATAGTGTATAAAAATTAATAAGTATAATTTTAAAAATAGTTTAGCAATAATAAGTCATTTAACTAAAATTTGTTCTTAAAATTATTAATACTAGGATGTCAAGTGAGTCGGGCGTCGGTATTGTTTATCATTCATCAAGAAAGGAGATGACAATGTTGTCAAGAGTCTAGCATTGATGTTATGTAGTAAATATTGGACACATTTTCTGCATATCCGACACGTGTCGGACGAGTTTTAGACGCGTGACGTGTCATATGTAACGACCCCAAGATCCGTGTAGCGAAAGGATTCGTCTGATCGTTCTGATCGAACTCCATTCCAGTTGCCTTGCTCGGACCTGAAATTTTTAAACCACATATAATGAGCTACAATAGCCCAGCAGGTCACCAAAGCCTACAACTGAAATCAAAGCAAGGCGATGCTATCAATATGCATGTCAATCTATCAATCCGAATCAGTCAATGGTCAATGAGTCTATGCAGCGGAAATCAATGAATCAATAGTCAATGCGGTACGAAAATCAATAGTCAATAAAACCAGTCAATGCAGCGGCAGGCAATTCGATAAATCAACGCAATCAATCAATATCCGTCAATCAAATCAATACGGTCAAATCAATACGATCTAATCAATTGAAATCAATCGAGAAAGGCGATACGAAACAATCAATCTATAAACAGTCAATACGGTATAGAACAGTAGCAACAGTGAATCTATAGGTCTATAAGCAGCAATATCAATGAATCTAGAAGCAGTAGTACGATGTCCATGTTCATGCTATCAATGCAGTATCTATATCTATCAATGTCTATATCAATGCTCAGTAATCAATGCTCGATAATCAATCAATGAAATCAATGAAATCGTACGATACAGTAAATCCGATCAATCAATAAAGTAGAAATCGATAAAGCAATAGATCCGTGAGTCAATACAGTAAACATGCATTTCAATACTATATACTGAACAAGTGCAAACTACTGGCTATGTTGCTGTTGTAGATCCGTACATTGGTTCTATCAATAAGAGTCGTCACTCTTTTCGCCCGTCGGCATATCAATAAACTCCTTATGTCTCCCTTCAATAATCAATAATCAATGTTTAAAGGAAAGCCCGTCGGCCCACCATCCTGTACAGGTATCAATCAATCTTCTACCAATGTTCAACCAGGTTCCACTTGCGATCAGTATCAATAGTCAATTCAATCAATAAACAATTCAATAGTCGATATTAAAGCAATCATATCAATAATCAATGCATATCAGTTCAATCTATCAATTTCAGACAATTCAGGAATCGTACAAAAATCGGGCAGCGTAACGGCAGTCGGTCAAATTTACACAAAAATCCTGCAAAAAGACACAATATCCAAATCTTTCCAAATTACAATAGAATATCTATAACATCAATACAATACTATCGATCTATAGAATCCAAATCAAATCAGGTCCCGATTATTTTCTATTCGAGTAAAAGCGCGTAGAATCAATTCCGACCGGTAAAATCTTCGTAGAATACAGTCAAATCGTGTACAATAATCATATCTATAACATACTAAAAGTTGTGCGGTGAAAGTTGTGTCAAATCAAAACCATGTCGAAAAGTCGACTACGAAAACACAAAACGGATCACAACTAGGTCAAAACACAACATCTCTGAAAACAGAAACAGGGTTCGGAGTCCTTACCACGAGATCTTCACTTTTCCCAACAGCAGCGTCGGACGAAAAGCGATCCGCGGCCTCCAAAACCAAGCTTTTCTCTTTTTCCCTTTCTCTTTCTCTCTCCTCAGATATTTTCGTTTTATAAAAATGATTTTCTCTCTCCTCAAAACGAGCTGATTTTCTTATATTTGTGAACTGATCGGCCAGGCCGATGTTCACATCGTCCCGGGACGATCAGACCAAATCCTGATCGTCCTGGACCTCACCCAGGGCTATTGTCTGGCCGATCATTTCTACAGTACGATCGTCCTGGACGATCTCACGATCGGCCTGGACGATCTGTGCAGAAATTCTTCCAGAAAACACACCAGAAATCAGCTGTTCAATGCACTGATCGGCCTGGACGATCCAAACTTCGTCCTGGCCGATTCTGGGAGGAAAATCCAATTCAGAGAGGAACAGTAAGGGAACGAGATATTACAATCTCCCCACCTTAGAAAAATGTCGTCCCGACATTTCCCTACAGGTACGAAGCAAAAACGACAATGCAAAACAAATCGATCGAAAACCAAATCTAAATCAAAACTCGTCGAAATCCATACAGAACACACAATGCAATCAATCAAATGTCAATCACTATGTATGCAAAATGAATAGAATGGATTCATTCTATCAAACTATCAATCAAATCCTTTCACTACACTTGCTCTGATACCAATTTGTAACGACCCCAAGATCCGTGTAGCGAAAGGATTCGTCTGATCGTTCTGATCGAACTCCATTCCAGTTGCCTTGCTCGGACCTGAAATTTTTAAACCACATATAATGAGCTACAATAGCCCAGCAGGTCACCAAAGCCTACAACTGAAATCAAAGCAAGGCGATGCTATCAATATGCATGTCAATCTATCAATCCGAATCAGTCAATGGTCAATGAGTCTATGCAGCGGAAATCAATGAATCAATAGTCAATGCGGTACGAAAATCAATAGTCAATAAAACCAGTCAATGCAGCGGCAGGCAATTCGATAAATCAACGCAATCAATCAATATCCGTCAATCAAATCAATACGGTCAAATCAATACGATCTAATCAATTGAAATCAATCGAGAAAGGCGATACGAAACAATCAATCTATAAACAGTCAATACGGTATAGAACAGTAGCAACAGTGAATCTATAGGTCTATAAGCAGCAATATCAATGAATCTAGAAGCAGTAGTACGATGTCCATGTTCATGCTATCAATGCAGTATCTATATCTATCAATGTCTATATCAATGCTCAGTAATCAATGCTCGATAATCAATCAATGAAATCAATGAAATCGTACGATACAGTAAATCCGATCAATCAATAAAGTAGAAATCGATAAAGCAATAGATCCGTGAGTCAATACAGTAAACATGCATTTCAATACTATATACTGAACAAGTGCAAACTACTGGCTATGTTGCTGTTGTAGATCCGTACATTGGTTCTATCAATAAGAGTCGTCACTCTTTTCGCCCGTCGGCATATCAATAAACTCCTTATGTCTCCCTTCAATAATCAATAATCAATGTTTAAAGGAAAGCCCGTCGGCCCACCATCCTGTACAGGTATCAATCAATCTTCTACCAATGTTCAACCAGGTTCCACTTGCGATCAGTATCAATAGTCAATTCAATCAATAAACAATTCAATAGTCGATATTAAAGCAATCATATCAATAATCAATGCATATCAGTTCAATCTATCAATTTCAGACAATTCAGGAATCGTACAAAAATCGGGCAGCGTAACGGCAGTCGGTCAAATTTACACAAAAATCCTGCAAAAAGACACAATATCCAAATCTTTCCAAATTACAATAGAATATCTATAACATCAATACAATACTATCGATCTATAGAATCCAAATCAAATCAGGTCCCGATTATTTTCTATTCGAGTAAAAGCGCGTAGAATCAATTCCGACCGGTAAAATCTTCGTAGAATACAGTCAAATCGTGTACAATAATCATATCTATAACATACTAAAAGTTGTGCGGTGAAAGTTGTGTCAAATCAAAACCATGTCGAAAAGTCGACTACGAAAACACAAAACGGATCACAACTAGGTCAAAACACAACATCTCTGAAAACAGAAACAGGGTTCGGAGTCCTTACCACGAGATCTTCACTTTTCCCAACAGCAGCGTCGGACGAAAAGCGATCCGCGGCCTCCAAAACCAAGCTTTTCTCTTTTTCCCTTTCTCTTTCTCTCTCCTCAGATATTTTCGTTTTATAAAAATGATTTTCTCTCTCCTCAAAACGAGCTGATTTTCTTATATTTGTGAACTGATCGGCCAGGCCGATGTTCACATCGTCCCGGGACGATCAGACCAAATCCTGATCGTCCTGGACCTCACCCAGGGCTATTGTCTGGCCGATCATTTCTACAGTACGATCGTCCTGGACGATCTCACGATCGGCCTGGACGATCTGTGCAGAAATTCTTCCAGAAAACACACCAGAAATCAGCTGTTCAATGCACTGATCGGCCTGGACGATCCAAACTTCGTCCTGGCCGATTCTGGGAGGAAAATCCAATTCAGAGAGGAACAGTAAGGGAACGAGATATTACATCATATACGTGTCAGACCTTGCAGGCCTCTTTGAGGAGAAGTGTCGGGACATCATAGATTGGCTTTATCCAATTCGTAGAGATATCTGTTTCATGACCATGCACTGCAAGTTTTAAGGGAAGTAATCGAAAAATGTGCTTAAAGGCTATTAATTTCAAACTTAGTAGTAAGTTGAAGGCATGCGTATTTTAATTCATCACGTTATTTTTTTATTTATTTTTTTCCATTTGGGAGACGGGTTTTTTAAATTTAAGTAATATTATATAAATTTGAGTAAACACCTAATGAGTTGAATAAGAGAATAAAGCATTAGGTGCGCCCTTGAAGATAAAGAGCACAAGTACAAAGAATAAAGCATATAGCATCTTTTTTTAGGTCGTCAAAGTAGGATTATAAAATATATAATCTTATATAAGAAATAGAAAATTAAATTTTTTTTAAAGAAACCGAGCAATTGTGTTTATTGAAGGTGGACAAAATAATTAAAATACTATTTTTTTAAATAAACTGGAGGGCTAATTGCCCACCCTATACTCTTCCTAATTCCACTCATATATATATATATATATATATATATATATATATATATATATATAAAGCCAAATTGTTCTGTCCTCTTCGTAAGGATAGCTTGAAAGAATCATAGTTTAACCACTTGCATTTAAAGTAAAGCTTTGGAGTCACAAGTGGATGCACTGTGGGGCCTTGGGGGCACGGTCCCCGGCCTAACAAATCCCACCTAATTATTTTATACAAAGTTGTAAAAATCGGATATGGTAACGAATCGACAGAAGAAGATGTCACGATTTGATCGATAGAATCGGATGATATAATAAATAATAATATTATAAAATTTTATAAAATTAACAAAATAATGATTCCAATTTAATCTTAAAATGTTCATAATTTTAAGAATTTTGTAAAATTCATATATATATATATATATATATATATATATATATATAACATAATTTTAAAATTAAATATAAATAATTATTATATTTATATTATATATTTAAATATAAATAGCTACTAATTTTAATTTTAAATCTAAATATCTTCAATCTTCAATTTTAATTTATATTTAATAAAAATTTAGTTTATATATAAATATATATTTAATATAAATAGTTACTAATTTATGGTATACATTTTGATATAATTTTACATCTATAAATTATATATAAATTTTAAAACTATATTTATAAATTCATACAATAATATTTTTTTATATTTTACATTCTTTTTAACATTATTTAATTTCAAATTCAAGGAGAAGTTTTAGAAATTTAAAAATTATAAATAATTATTTTTTATTTGAATAATTATAAACATACAAATAATTATTTTTTAAGAACTTTAAAATTTGTTAAGCTTATTTTTTATTTGAATATTCTATAAAGAAATTTTTAAACAAATTCTCATCGAAACATCCATCACGCACACATTGTTGAAACTATAAACTACTAGTTGTTTAGTCGCATGTCACTTAGTAGCTTTATGTTGAGTTGTTTATATACATTTTCTTCTATCCATAGGTTAAGAGCTCATATGGAGTGATGGAATCATGTGGGTGTAATTAATTAGTATTTAATATATAATTTTATAAAAATTTTGGATTTATATTATTAAAAAAAATTTAGAATTTAAATTAATTTAGTATATTTAATAAAATAATTTAAAATTAAATTATTTAAATATATTATTAATTGAACCACTCAATGGTCGGCCAACTGGCGGCTCAAATTGTTTTTCACCGGTTTAATACTAGATCGTTTTTTATGGAGGACTGAATCGGCCATAGAACCGATTCGATTGAACTTGTCAAACCGGTATGACTGGTTTTCAAAATTAGGATTTTACATGTATTAAAAAAAATTAAAAGTTAACCTAGTTAATAACATAGAAATTTTGACTCGGAATTTCAATTCTGCCTCCAACACCCGAGAAATTATTCCATGTGGAGTCCGGACGGTAAAGAATTATCTGGACGTGACAGTACACAGTGTTATTTTATCACCTTTATGACAAGATTGACCACATCAGAAGGTCCAATATGTTTGGAACTATACAACATTGGCGATCGAGGGTTGTAGCCCTCCTAGGAATCTAGCGATGATATTCTCCTCCGGTTTGGCGACTCGCATTCTAAGAACAATTTTTCAAATTCAGCCACATATTCATCAACAGCGGACTACTGTTGTTAGAGCTGAGTGAATTTTAAGAACAATTCTTTCTTATATTGTTTTGGAATTTATTTTCATTTTAGCTCTCTTTTTATTTTTGGCCTTGTCACGATCATGATTTGTCCTTCTCGATTCCTCAAACTTTTCAAGTTTTCCCACCATAGAGAGGCTATTTTTCTGAGTTTTATGGCTATCAGTTTGACAATTCGATCAACTGGTATCTTCTTGAATTCAAGAATTTTCTCAACTGATAGCAGCCAATTAATGAATTCGTCGGGATCCATTCGGTCTTTCGTCAAACTCAGAAAGATCAATCTAATTGTGAAAAGAGGTCTGATCATGATAGGTAACATTATCCTAGCTTCTACATTTAATAATTTTAAGTTTAGCCTATTTTCCTTCTCCTAAATAATATAAAAATATAATATCTCTTGTTCTAGTGAACTTTTATCATATAACTTTTGATATATGATAGATATCATTATCTTAAACATATTGATAGGCTTATATTGAGATTTCACAATTTCGTTTAATGCATATGTCATTTTCTTTAAAATGAGTAGAATAATACTATGTATGAAATGATCATAAGTCAATATGTTACATTTTCACATGGAATACATGATATGTATGAACTGTTCATTTGATCACAGATGCATTTTGGCACATTATATGCACACTTCGACTGTACTTAATAGACTTACATGATATGATCATTGCATATAACGTGTACATGATATCTATTATTATGCTAGACAAGCTATAATATGCAACATGAAACCATGTCTACTAAAAAAAAAAAAGGAAAAACCTCTCGATTCGCTAACATCACCAACTGGCTTGAAATTGTAATGGATTAAGAAATAGTGAATTGATTTCTAATACTTCTGAAATTATTTTAACCACTTAATGAATCAAAAGACTTGTTAGTATAAGTTAGAAGTACTCGGGAATTTTTGAAAAAAATTTAGATGTGAAAGAGTCGTTGGTGAGCTAAATGGTCGACTACAGTAGGGATTCAGAGCCTCACAAATTTTCCTAAGAGCAAGCTCACGGGGTAGTAAAAACTTTCATTAATGTTGGAAAATGAAAGGATTTGGCGTGTACCCACCGAGGTTTAAGGTAGTTGGTAAATGAGCATGGTTGGGGACCTCTCATCTTGGGTTCAAATTCCCTCTACTACGGTCTCGCCTCTTCAGTGAGGCAAAATAAGTGTAGACCTGATGCTGGTGGGAGTCCTCGTTAGGTTCTGCCAGGGATTAATTACGTCGCCAAGTGCTCCCTATGAAGTGGCAGTGGGTAGATACCCCTAGTCCCAAAAAAAAAAAAAAATTGGCATATCACTTATAGCTCAATAAACGCCAAAAATATATGTTTAGTTTAATAAGAGTTGTTAATTTTATCAATAAAAGTATATTTAATTATTCAATTTAACATAAATAATTTAAAATTAGCCTCCAACTTGGATTCCAATTCTTGCAAAAGATATGCTCGTAAGTTTCAATTGTCTTTTTTTTGTAAGCAAATGTGTTTTTTTTTTTTTTTGATCAATCCGCTAAGATTCAAATGTGTTTTTTTTTTTTTTAATTTAGTTTTTATTTTTTAATAAAAGCCACAAAAAATGGCCAACACGTTAATAAAGAGGAGATTACAAGTCCTAAGAGAACCAACAACCCCCTAAAAAAACAATATTTGAAATAAAACCTATGAGCAGATGATCCAATCTATTACAAGATAAAACAAAATAACAAAAACCAAAACAACAAAATTTTCAAATTGCCAACCAAAAATAAAGGCAGCCAAGGATGACAGCAAAGGGAAAAAAACCACCCGAGATTACTCTCCATGTAAACAACAGTCGATTGACGACAAGCAGAAGAAGAACAAAAGGGCAACCTGCAAAACAGCTCCACACGACTACCCATAACGAAAGAAATCTGCAAGGAGCTAATAAGATAAGATAAAGTGAAACAAGAAATCACCCTAATCCAACTACAAAAACCAAGCCAACCCCATAATAACCAACACAAGTAGAGTGAAACAATGTCTGACCACCAAAACACCCACCACCAAACAAACAACATAGCTAGAAGAGACTAAACATCCAAAGATCCGGCAATAAAACGAATTACTTCCTTCTAGAGTTTCTTCTTCTATGATTGCCACCCCTCAAAGCAAAAGCTTTTTCACCACTCCAATTATCCTTCAAGATAAACATAGTCTGAACATCATCTTCATACTCAAAGAAATCATTCCCAACACCCCACGAGGTGGGGAGACAGACCCCTCAAGCCAGTCATTTTGCACCACACCTAGTAATTAAACTTTCAAGACCTCATTAGAAATTAGTGAAACATGGTTATCAGCCAAAAGCTTATTCGGCGGTTCCAACAAAGTCGCAGGAGATTCCAAACATCCAGCAGCTAAACCCGATGGTTTCACAACATCCCCAATTATAATAGGCACCTCAGACAATGCGCCCACCCCACATGGTCCCCCGACTCCTGAGGGACATACTCATCAAAAACTGCAGCTACACCATCACAGCCATCAACATCAGAATTAGGATTGACAATAGGATTTGCTTCCAAATTGACTAAGCAGTTGTTAGGCTCAGAAGCCTCAGCAACACCCTCATTAATACCACAAAAAAGAGCCATTCGTAAAGCATCAATCAACGAGATGGGTAACCCTTCAACATGCGCAACATCCTTAGTTTTATCGTTGCTCGTTTCCATATCTAAAGCATCATCCCTACCAATCTGCTCATTAAACACAACCTCAATATGACTAACAGGACTTACAGTGGGAATAAAATTTTTTACAGGACCGCCAAACAACCACATTTTCTTCCACGACTTTAACCTTCTCACCAGAAATATTATTATTAACTGAATCAATCACTGGAATAGAAGAGCAACATTAACCGGGCAAATGACCAATTGATTTACTTCACACAAAAATGGGGAAACTCCTCCATGGCAACATGTTGAACATAATAACACTTTTTAGGACCAATCCAAAATTTATCAAAATATTTTTTTAGTAATGTCAAGCTCTACTAAAACACACAACATAGAGGGACGAGAGCCAACAGAGGTTGCATGGTCCACCTTTAGCTGACGGCCAAATAAAGAGCCCAAACCGTTAAGAATACGGGGCGAAAATAAATGTGGCCGCAAGATGAAGAATGAAATCCATATAGGTATGACGGGTGACTCCACACTAATATTAAGAAGAGGAGACCATTTGGTCTCCTTCATATAACAATTGCTAACAAAATATGATCTATGAGAGACAACACTGCTATAGTCTAGGTCATTCACCAACTTATTCAATACATGACAATGATCCAACAAAGTTACATAAAATTCACCGTTGTGCTTAATAGCAAAGAAAAACTTCTGAATAGCTTCGATACTCATACCCCTGGAGGGAAAGAAACCAACCAAAGCAAACTTCAAAGTAGCTGCAAGGGCGAGCACCTCCTCTTCCGAAATGCAAAGAGAAGGAAAACCACAAAAATTTGAATCCTTGTGATCTAAAAAAAGCATCAGAAGGATTACCGGACAAAGTATCAACAAAAGAACGTGATTTAGTTGAACCCCCAAAAAACTATGGTCTACCCGCGTTTTTACCGCCATACCAGTTGACGAAACAGAAAAAAAATGAAAGATTCAACAACCTTCGGAGACGGAATTTTCCTGAACATGAAAGACGTGAAATGCTACAAACAGCGGCACAGGCTATCGAGAGACAAATAGCGTCAGAGAAATCAAAGCAGTGGCGGAGTCAAAAATGTGCCGGAGAAGTGGCAAGCCCTAGCGGAGTGAGCGTGGTCCAATTTAAAAACTAATATATTATTTATTTATTTATTTAAATTGATTGCCTTTTTGTTCTTTAATTTAAAAACTAATATGGGATTAGGGTTACGAGAGATTACGGTTACAAGATTCTCATTCAGATAAGTAGCTTGTAAAAAGTAAGCAATTTTGTGAAAGTCTTAAGATTCATTTGGGACAACTTTTTTGTTATTTTTTGAAGCAACTTTCTAGTATAAAAGTTTTTAATTTTAGAAAAAATTTGTACAAGAAAGCTATTATTAATTGTAGTAAGAAAGTTGTCACGAACGAAACCATGGGTTTTGTTTGAGACGGCTTTCTTACTATTTTTTAAAATAATTTTTTAATATAAAATTTTAATTTTTATACTAAAAATATATTTTAAGAAACAATAAGAATACCTCTAAACGAAACTTTAGACTACTTCAATATTTTGCCATGCCTGACTTGATTGATGAACCTTAGCAATTATAGAGTTACTAATGATATGAAACAATTTTCAATCAACTTGCTGCTGTTATTTATCTAGCAAACACGAATATATATAAAGTTCCTTATGCTGCATATAAACAACTTAATAAATCACTATTTTCTTTGATATAATTTTTTTCATTTCTATGCAATCAAATGGATTTTAAGCAGAAAAAAACAAAGAACAAAAAAAAAAAAAAAAAAAAAACAAAGAGCGCTTCATTACTGCAAGCCCACCATCGGTTCAAACGTTGAAGTCGGTGTATATTATATATGAAGAACATAAATTTGATCTCAAATAAAACTAAAACAAATAATCAGCAAGAATCTAAACATGGCGATCTTTTTTTTTCTTATTGGTTATACCTAAAGGATTATAACCTGGAGGTAAATCGTGTGTCGGTTCGTTTTCAAGCGGCGCTGGTGGGCTAATACCAGTTCTTCCTGCAGGCCTCCATTCCATTCCTTCAATCAAATCTACAAAACAAAATTTGCAAAAAGTGCTGAGCAAAAGATGAGAGAACAAGAAAGAACATAGTGGGAATCTTCTAACCTCCATTAGTGAATTCAAATTTGACTATAAGAGAGGAAGATATCAGAAATAACAGAACCGAAGCTCGGATCATGAAGAAAAGCTCCATTTTAGTCTTCCTTTCCAGAACGTCAATAGATGGTATCTATACTCTCCATTAAAAGCTTTACCTTTGTTGGAAATTATTTTTTTTAATCTTTCTTACTCTTTTTTTTTTGTAATGCTTTATTTTGTGTTAAGATAAGATAGCGGCAGGTCAACCATGAAACTAGCTACTTAAAACGCGTGAGTAATTTTGTAAAAGAATTTTTTTATAGCCGGCGATCAAGACGGGCTGAATAAGCTGCAAGAAGTGTGCAATTTACATGACGTCTGACGAGAAAGCCATTACAAACTTAGCCCTTTCATTCTTCACAAAGTGGGAGGAGGAAGAAAAGAAAAATGAAAGTTCACTCTTGCTTTCCCTAGCTCACACCATCCTGCTTCCACCTGGCGACCGACTGTCGCCGGACTCAGACCACCAACTGTTGTTAGACTTCCGACTATTCATTGGTTGTGTTGGATCTTTATCCAACAACCAAACATTTTCATTTGCTCAGTGGATGATTAATACTGAATCTCTGACAATCGTCAGACAATGTAACATTCTCTATTATTCAATTTAAATCAAGGGAACCAATTTTCTGAAGTTTGAAAATCTTTTCTACATATTATCTTCTCCTTGACCTTGAGTTAAGGGATAAGTTGGTGTCATCCAATTACAATAATTAAGACCTTCAACACCTGCCAATTATAGTCCCTTCAACTGTCGCCCTACTAGTACTCTAACCACAACAGCCGACTATAGTCCCTCTGGCCACCATCGCCTGCCAACTACTATCCACTATGATCATCATCGCCCACCGACTATTGTCCCTTTGATCACCATCGCACACCAAATACGGTCCAGTCCGACGACCTTCTTATGTCGACTACAGTCCACTTCGACATTCTCGCTTGCAGACTATGGTCCCTCCGACCACCGGTGTTCTTGATTATAGTCAATTCTGACCATCGTAGCCCATCGATAAAGGCCCCTCAAGCCATCATCACCCACTAACTACGATCCATTATAACCATCGTCATCGATTGACTACGATCCACTTCAAAAATCTTTGCTTGCTGCCTACAATCCCTTAAACCACCATCACCCACTGACTATGATCCTATCGTCCATCGTCGCTTACTGCCTATGGTCCTTCTGACCACTCTCTTCTATTTACTACAATCCCTCTAGTAACTGCGCAAACTCTAAACTATCAAGATATTGTCTACTTTGGTATAAGGGCCTCACAATTTTGTCATATTTGTGTAATTTTCCAAGAGGTCACCCACCCTAGGATTTGTCCAAGATGAGTATGCTTAACTACGGAGTTTCTTAAAAAAATTTCGACCATCATACCGAAAGGTGCTTCAATATTTAAGAATTTAGATTCTTTTACATAAGGGTTTTTATAATCTCCCTTACTTAAGTAACTGATGTTCTCGTCAATATCACTATCAAGAATTATCCACCAGGCAGATAGGATTCTAGAGATGGCCCCTACAAAATCAAGTGGTGACTCTCGCCTTGTAGCGCTTTGTCCCATACATGATTCAATAGGTGTCTCCCATGGCGTAGCACTTTGTCTTGTATAACACTTGGTTTCATCTTCTAGCTGGTGTATTACTCTGATTAAATTTGTAATAGTTAATACTATTAACTATCAAGATATTTTCCTCTTTGGCCTAAGGGCCTCATAATTTTATTCTATTTGTATAACATCCAAGGAGATCACCCATCCCAAGATGTATACAGGATGAGTACACTTAACTACAGTCTTTCTTAATGAAATTCAGACCACTACATAAAAAGGCATCGTGATGTTTAAGAGTTCTGTTTCTTTTCTATAAGGGGTTTCACACCTTTCACTATTGTCACCCGCTAACTAAAATCTCTTTAACCTTCATCACTCTCTGATAATAGTCCATCTGACCACCATCATCAGTTGACTATGGTTCCTCTGGCCTTCATTTTCCTCTGATTATGACTACGATCCCTCTGAACATCATCGCCCCACTGACTACGGTCCCCCCAACCACCTTCACTCGTCAACTACAGTCCTAATGACCAAATAACCATGTAAACACTTTTGTAAGAACAACTACCATATAATGAGCTCTATATAATATATATTTGCTACATTGACCTAGCATCATCCTCTAAGAAGATGTATTATTTCTAATTAATCATCAATACTATTCGATTCATTCAAACTGGGCAAATCCCATACCTGACCCGCCCGTGAACCCGGAACACATGTAGTGGAGTATGTACCCGAGCACTAGTTCGAGTGTCCCGATGTGGAATCTGGAAGCGAGCAGGGGTCTGCAGGAGGGCTTGTTGTCACTGTGTTGCGGATGTGAAGTGTAGCTGCAGTGTTGAGGGTGAAGTTTGAACACGGGATCGTGCTGTAGATGGCAGTGTTTTGGTGCCTTCGGGTCATTTCAGGTTGATTTTGGGTTTATGGGTCAACTCGAACCCGACTCGATTTTATAAAAAGGTTGGAAACTCGAACCAAAACTCGACATGTATGTCAAACGGGTTGAACTGAACCTGAATTTTTCAGGTCGGGTCCAGGTCTGATTTCAAGTCTGATCAAATTTTGACACCCCAACAAAATTCTAATTTGGACAAATGTTGTACAACATAAAGTAAGGCTGGCAATTCTACATAACTCCAAAATTATGAATTCAAATCTACAAAAAAGTATATTCTAATTATTAGAAGAGTGATCAAGTCCAAAGATTTTCTAATTGAAGGGATAGACGACTATATTTTAAGCAACTGATTAAACTTTTAATAATGGTTCAATGCCTAAGTTTTTTATTAAAAATTGAGATGTATAATTCTAATGTGAATTTAATATATAATTTATGATTATAAAATTTATGTAAATGTATAGCATACATTAACAATAGTTTATAATAATTTATATTAAATTTTACATAAATTAATAATAATTTATATTAAATTTAGTAATTTATGTATAAACTAAATTTATTTTAGTCACAAATTTATATCAATATTATATAATTTTTATATCACTTATTTTTTTATTTAGATAATTATAATATTTAATAAATCATCAAACTATTGAACCAGCCTCTCATATAATTCTGGTTCTACGCCCAGTCCAAGTTTTACATATATTGGCAACTAGGCCCATGTCACTGCATGCTTGGGCGACTTGGTTGTGGCCGGCCGGCCTCCCACCAGTTGTTAGTTTTTTTAATTTACATTTATATAATTTATAATTTTTTTTAAAAAATTGTTATTTATATAATTTTTTTGTTTATATATATATATTAAATTTAATAGTTTAAATTTATTTTATAGGAATGAAAATATGATGAATTATAATTTTTGAAATTAAAATTTAAACATTTTCCAACAAGCTGTAATTTTTATGAAAAGAACATTATAATTACCAAAATATTTTAATCAAAAAGTAATAAATTTAAATAAAAGAAATTAGTAGAACATTAAATACCGAAAAATTAATATTTCAAAGCAAGTAGTAAAATTTCACATGAAGTGTACATATAAATTAATTGTAAAATCAGATGGATGTCATGACTTCTTAGCATATGTTACAAAATTAGTTATTGTCTTCTTGTGCCCCATTGCAGGTAGTGGCAGAGCCAGAAATTTTGTTCAGGGGGAGTCAAAATTATAATAGTTATGTTCGCCATCTTATTTGGAATGTTAGAATATATTAAAATAGTTCTGTTTGTCGGCTCATTATCGGAGTCAAGAAGAGCTATAAGATCAAAATTAAGAATGCAAATAACATAACCCTTAGAGCTTATAAGACATAAACATCTGCCACAGACGGTCTTCGTTTGTAGGCGAGAGAGGAGCGAAATGGAAAATGAAAGTCATACTTGAGGTCGTGACTCGTGAGTCGCGAGAGAGGAGTAAAGGGGAAAACGAACCTTTAATGTTTTTTCATGTATCCAAAAAAAAATTTTGGTGGCTTCTCTGGATTAATAAATAACTTTAAAAGAAAGAATTACAAAAATAGAGCAGGTTTTTTTGTTGGCGAATTTGTTGTTCTATTAAGCCACTAAAACAATCAGCTTTAAGCCCCTTTAGGCTTTCAGCTTTAGCTTTAACCAAATTCTTTAAAGGAGATCTCTCGTACTAAGTAATGAGTGCGCAGCCGCAGCATTTCCACTATGCAAAAAGAGAAAGAAAGAGTAAAATGTATCCTTCAAAGTAATTAATTAGATCATTAGCACCGGAAATAAAATTAATTAATTGGGTGATAATTTAATATTTAATAGTTATTATTAGATAATGAATAGTTAGTTAACCATAAAAGTTTCAATAAAATCATATTTAAATAGTTAAATATTTTAAATAATATATAATTAAATAGTATTACAACTCTACCTCAAAATCTGTTTTCATCTTCCATCAAACGTCCACAATAGAAAGTCATTGCATGGTCTAGGTAAGTGGATTGAAGACAAAGTCTTTAATAAATAAAATGTAAGCTGATAAAGTATTATTGTATGTATATATATATATATATGGGGGGGGGAGGGGTCCGCCATGATTGTAGGAGTGTGTGACCCAGGAGTGTATCGATTTTGCCTTCTTCTTGGTCATTCCTAGAGACCATGTTGAGTTTCCTCTTCCTCGAGATTTTTTTTTCTTCTTCCTGAAGATATCCCTCATCGTCAACTCTGCCTACTTATAAGAAGTTCTGCTAACAAAAAAAAATGCCAATGATCATAGGGATGCATTGTAGAAGAAATTGGAGTTGGCATTGATGTACCTGCATTCCAAGAGGTTTACCGTGTATCACCTTGGACTACTGTGTCACCTCCAATTTCATCTTTAGCGTCCCTAAAAGTTTTAGAGTGCACCATATTCCATAAATATTGGGCCTCTGAATTAAATGAAATGATAGCAAGCATAATCCCACTTTCATCTCATCCCTTCCATCACTTATGTAGAGTTGTAGGAATAAACTCTCCATTAAATCAATGCAATAATATGATAAAAAAAATGGAAAAAATATTAAAAAGAAAACATGAAACTTACATAAAGTCATTCAGGTGGGGCTCTATGATAATAAGTTGTTGGAGGATGAAGCTCAACTTGAAGTAGATATAATGAAGCCCACGGCTTATACCAATACAAGTAACAAGCAGTAGTACGATTACTATTGCATTGGAATAAAGGGATCCACTGCATACGCCAATCTTTGATTCCAAATATCATATTGAACAATAATGATATATAGTCTAGCCAATCGATATCCACTTTATCTTTGTCACATACTCGCTTGCAAGTTGGATTTATCGGCTCAAGTTTTATCCATGGTTGACAATCAAATTGCCTGATAACACATCCAGGTAGGTGCCACTCTATATGTTTTCAAGAGATGAGTGGTACCCGAGACAAAATACAGTATATGATACAATAAATATTAATTGGTCTAAGTTTAAGGTTCATATTACCTAAAATATATGACAAAATACAGTAAATTTATCCTACAAATTCATAAATAAAAATTCACAAGAAGTAATAATATCAACTATCTAAACCTGACTATTTTTTATGCCATCAATTTCATTATGATAGAATTTTTAATTATTTATAGGAGCCTTTCTGACCCTTTGCTCGTCCCAGCTATAATCTAATGCATCATCATTTTTGTATTAAATTAAATATGAGATGGTTAGTAATAATGACTTAGAATTTGTGTAGAAATGCTTAAGAGTAGGATGTGACAATAAGTTTTATGGTCCTTTAAATCACCACGCAAAACATAAAGATAATTTTATACCCTTTGAATTTCATGTTAATATGTAATTCCAAAGTAAGTCAAACCATCAAACAATATGTTTAGTCAATCCATAACAATGTAGAATATAATAAGGTATCATCAAATAAAACTAAACTAGCCATAATATGCATGCACTATGATGATATATCATACCCTTATAGCTGATACTTGCATGCTGGCAAAAGCAAACAAATGTGTGGTGTTTGGAGAATCTCTATAATATCAGGTCAGCACAGAAGCATTAGCCTGTTAGTGCAATGGAGTCACCATTAATGCACTTTGAATTTTACATGTTAGTTTATTTTTCTTAGTTTAAGAAGAAAAATAGACCTAAGGCCTAGAAAGATTATTGGACATGTGGACACCAAGTTTAATGTACGTGTCTCATATATGAAGTTATGATATGCAAGGAGGAAGGCTATTAAAGAAATACATGGTAGTTAGGAGGAGTCCCACAACTCTTTATATCATTTTATAGTAGAAAGTATAATTGTAATGCTTTGCACATTTTATAGGATTTCTTTTACTTTGACACATCATTTTTAAAATTTATTTTGGATCTTTGGACCATTTATTGGTGGGTGGCATCATTGTTAACCTATTTTGAGTCTGTATGGGACCTTTCTGTTGAAAATATATAGATTTACACTCTTAATTGTCTTTGGTATAGATGAGAATAATGGTCTATTCCCACTTTCTTTTACTATTGTTCAGTCTGGTTTAAATGAATCAATATTATGTTTTTAACATAATTTCCATGCTTCTAATGAAATAATTCATTCTCATTAGGACCTCTGCCGTATTTTTTATTGCAACTCGGGCTTCCGAGTTTATGATTTTGATGATAAAAAATAATATTGATTAATTTTTTATTTCTCCTAGTGTTTGTAGTACATATTTGTTTGTGTGTTGACTAATATTTCAGGTACACCATGCACCATTCTTTGAAGATTTAAGGCTCAAGATTGTATAGAATTGGTTATATTAAATGAGTACATAATTTTCATTTTTTGAGTCAAGTCCTGTAATGATGTATGTTAGCTTGGTGACTATACACACACAGGGGGAGCAAAAATGATTTTAAATATTTTAATTTTTATATACATCGTATTGTACTATATGGATCGTACTATACGATCTGATGTTATATAAATTAATTAAAATATTTTATTTTCCTGAAAAAAATATTTTTAAAATATAACTAATCGTACAGTACGAACACCACATCGTACTAGACGATCTGTTATAATTATAAAGCCCACCATCAATTAAATTAGGCAAAAATTTGAATTTGAAAAGTTATTCTAATCGTACTATACGAATATAATCATATTATATGAAGTTTAAAATATTGTCTAATTTAATCATGTGATTAGTCAATTGAAACAGCTTAATTTTGATATTTTGATCGTACTGTACGAACTTGACCATACTATATGATATGAATCGTACTGTACGATCAACAAAGACGATTTTGGTCATCCCATGTTTCATCATGGATGAATTATTTTTTGATTAAATTGTTCGTACAGTACTAACTGGATATCATACAATACGAACATGCAAATTAAACTGTTCATACAGTACTAATTGGTGATCATACAGTACTAACAGGTCAAATTCTGCATATCGTACGAGACGATCCTGCAATCTTATTGTACGATCTTTAATGGCTGAATTGATTTTTTAGGGTTTTTGAAGCCCTTTATTTAAGCTTTCTCATAAGACTTTGTAATAGTCTTTGGCGGCCATTATGACTTTGTTCTTCTGTAGAAACTTAAAGAGAGAACTTGAAAGGGAGAGAGGAAAGCGTTGAGTTTGAGAGAGGGAGGAGATCCTTGGAGGGGGTTTCAAGGGAGTGTGGAGGGGGTATCATACAGTTGCTTTGAAAAGCTTGCACCTTAGTAACATCGGATTCAAGATTCATCTTGAGGGAATTTTTGGGAAAAAAGAAGATCTTTTTATTGTCAAAAGACCCAGCTCCTCCGCCACACCAGGGAAGGTGGAAGTGATTTTATAAGGCCTTCTCCACATAGCTGTAGGGGCTAAATGAGAGTCACTAATGATTTAGTGTAATACTCAGATGAGGCCTCGGGGAAGTGGACGTAGGTCATGATTTGACCAAACCATTATAAATCTTGTGTGTTCTTTTCTTTATTATTTTTGAACTTTATTTTTGCATTCATTTTTATTATGATTAACTGCATGGCTGAAATTGATAATTTACCTTTGTCGCCAAACAACAATCTGTAAAACCTATGTCGCCCACCAACTATGGTCCTTCTGACCTCTGTCCCTTGACAATAACAGTCTTTTCGACATCCACGCACGCCGTCTATGGGCCTTCTGACCACCGTCACCCGAAAATAATCTTTCTGACCTCTGTCTCCCGCCAACTATGGTCCTTCCAACCACCTTCACCTGAATACGATCTTTCCGACCTCCATTGCCATCCAACTAAGGTCCTGCCAGCTAAACGAAAATATCAATTCTGATTCTTCTAATTTCCACCATGTAATGCACTCTATATGATGTATATTTGTTACATCAAGCCAAGGCTTTCCCCCAATGAAGGGCCTAATTTGTAATCAACTACAAATACTAGTAGATTCATTCAAACTGGGACAGATCCCGAGGTTTTCCTATTTTCAGGGTTTTCCACATAAAAATCTCTTGTGTCTCTTATAAATGTTGCACCCTTTCTCTTATCTGATTGTGTGCTGCATCTTCATACAAGGCTAGGATGTAAACTTTATATTTCTCTACCGCCGCAAATATTCGAGGATGCAACAATATATATATATATATATATATACATATATAATGCAATCAAATGCCTAAATCATGTAATCTAGTTTGAAAAAAAGAAAAACTATCCATAAGTAAAAGTAATTATTAAAAAAAAAACTCTTGATCCCTTCAACGCCACCATTCGTACTGAAGCACAAATTCGATCTCAAAGGAAATGAGAACAACCAAATAAGACCTCATCTATATACGACGTTTGTAATTCTCCTATTAGTTCATGCTGGAGTAGGATTAAGCAGAGCATCTTGGATGGTCAAGTTGAGGTGGGTTTGTAGTCGTTGCTGGTGGGCTAAAACAATTCTTACTTCGAACCAACCCCCTCTCATTTTCTTCGGCCAAATCTATAAAACAAAATTATTTTTCGATCAAAATGAAAATTAGGTTGGGCTGGGTAAACGATGAGGAAAAAAGAAAGAACAAATTGGAAATCTTCTAACCAG
Organism: Dendrobium nobile; assembly: GCA_022539455.1. NCBI lineage: Eukaryota > Viridiplantae > Streptophyta > Magnoliopsida > Asparagales > Orchidaceae > Dendrobium > Dendrobium nobile. Next base: position 60,437,106 of record CM039733.1, read on the forward strand.
CATCAGCGACGAATTGAAATTTGACTGTGAGAGAGGAAGCGATCAGAAACAATATGACCAAGGTTTGGATAAAGAAGAAATGCCCCGTTTTTTTCATTCTTCTTTCTCATAACTTTATTAGATGATATATATGTTCTCCTTTAAAAGATTTACTGTGGTGGGAAATGTATTTGTGTTTAGGCTTTCTCACTCGTTTCTCAATGCTTTCTTTTTGTTTTAAGACGTAAGAAGTATGCGTGAGCAGTTCTGCTGAAGTACTTCTTCATAATTAACGGTCAAGAAAGGCTGAAGAAGGCTGAAGAAGCATGCAATTTACATGGCGTCTAGCATGTCTCTACATGCCTAGGAAAAATAGGGGAAGGGAAAACATGAACGTTTTTTTTTTTTTTAATAATGGCTTCATGGCATCTCCAACCGAACTCTAAATGCTTGATTGGCGTTGCTCGCGAGCTCTAGCTGAACGGTAATACTTCAGCTATTAAGTTGCGTGTGAACAGTGGGATGCCAATATTGGTGTTGCACTGTTCATTTTCACCATTTTTAGGTCTCGACCGAACTTGCCAAAGAAACATGTGAAAGAAGTGAACGACCCTTACCTTCGCAAAGGGAGCAAAATGGAGTTCGATTAAAGAAGAATCGCGACATTTTTTAGTTTCACGGTATTTTTGAGTGAAAAATGAGATGTTCGGTTGGAGATGCCCTCACTACTAAGTTTTTTTCAAAAAGCAAGGGAAATCACTAAAGTAGATGTTATTGAGATAGTTTCTATTTAGCTTTGCATGTTTTGCATTCTTGCAACTTGTATATATGTTTTTTATGATTCCAAATATTATTGTTTTGATTATTATTTCGCCTAACATATTTTGAAAGAATTAGTTTTGCTCTTGTGTGTACTAATTTTTCAGGGAAATCATACTTCAGATTGTTGAAAACTTAAAATCAATATCAGCTTAGAATATTTTGTACATTGAAGTATGTATTTTTTATTTTATTGAGTCTGAGAGAATGTGATTGTAATTGAGTAACTAAGCACACACATACCGGGGGAGAGATTTAAAAATTTGTATTTTTAAACTGATCGTATGGTACGATACCTTTTCATTCGGGACGATCTATTGGTTATTTTTCCCCAATGAGCAATGGAACAAACAGGGAATGGCAAAATTTTTTCTAAGTATGGATCGTACGGACGATTTTTTTCCGTTCGTCCCAAGATGATATCCTCTGGATTTGCCAAATGAACTGTTCGTCCAGACAATATTTTTAGTTCATCCCAGGACGATCTCCTCTGGATTTTCCAAATGAACTGTTCAACCAGACGATATTTTTGGTACGTCACACGATGATCTCCTTTAGATTTGCCAAATGAACTATTCGTCCAGACGATATTTTTGGTTCGTCCTAGGATGATCTCCTCTGGATTCTCCAAATGAAATGTTCATTTAGACGATATTTTTGGTTCATCTCAAGACAATTTCCTCTGGATTATACAAATACACTATTTGTCCAGACGATATTTTTGGTTCGTCCCAAGACGATGTCCTCTAGTTTTGGGAAATACATAGTTCGTACTGAACGAACCTATTTTGTATAGACGATGATCAGGTACGAATTGAGTTCGTACCAATTCACAATGAGTTCGTATGCAACAGTTTTTGAACTGTTCGTACATACGAAATACGATCGTACGGGATGATCGTGGATGATCAAAATTTGAAAAATACAGTTTTCAGACGGTTTTTCATATCTTTTCTATAAAATGTATAATTAAGATTGTCATTTAATCTTTTTGTCTACTAGTCTTAATGAATGGTAAAGGGCAATTGAAGGAGAGAGTGTTTGAGAGAGTTTTCTTCCTATTTGAGCATGAAGGGTTCACTAAATTACTCAAGGGTAAGGATCTCTGTGTATGATTTATATTTCTTCACTCTTTCTCATGTCTTTCTAGAGTGCTTGTGTGAAGATTATTGAAAAGGATCTGGTTCTCTATCGACACTCGAGGAGTGTGAGCAGCCGAAGGTTCTCTGCCTACACTTGGAGAGTGTAAACAGCCAAAGGTTCTCTGGCTACACTAGGAGAGTGTGAAAGGATGAAGGTTCTCTGCCTACACTTGGAGGGTGTGAATAACCAACGGTTCTCTACCGACACTTGGAGAGTGTAAAAGGATGATGGTTCTCTACCGCACCGGGTAGTGGTGGAAGAGAGTTTTGTGAAGGCTTCTCTACCTTGCTGTGGGGGAAAAAGGAGAGATGCTTGTGATAATAGTGCAATACCTGAAGTGGGAGACTTCAGGGAGTGGATGTAGGTTGTGTTTGACCGAACCACTATAAATCTTTATGTCTTTTTATTTCTGCTGCTTTTAATTTCTGTTATTTTAGTTTTCATGGTTAAAAAATAGATTTTAAAATTTGCTACAAAGAATCAATCGATGTTGAATTTTTAAATTCCAACAAAGAGGAAAATTTTTAATTACCATTTCACCCCCCCCTCTTGGTTAGCATTTGGGACATAAGCTTAGGCCTAACAACCTAACTCATATTCAACTAGTTTCAACAAGTGGTATTAGAGTTTTGTTTCAAAACTATAAGTTTAGACTACTTTTTGACTAATGACCATGACTACATTTGAAAACTGAAACACACCAGAAGGTTACTTTCAAACTAGACTTCCCTTGTTTGACAATATTCCTTTCAAATTTTGGAAAACACGCATGTCAACATTTTTACAGTCACTAGACTATCGTATGTGGATCTTAGTTCAAGAAGGGTATACAAAACTAACTAGATTAGTTAATGGAGTTAGAGTTAAAATTCTCTTTGCTGATTGGACTGTAGAATAACGTGAACTAGCATAACTTAACGTAAAATATTTGAACAGTTTTTTTGTGCACTTAAATCTAAAGATTATATGCGTGTTTTCACTTGCAAAAGTGGAAAGGACATATGAGATAGACTTTATATAACTTATGAAGGGACTAATAAAGTTAAACAGTCTATATTAAACATTTTGTTACATGACTATGAATTGTTTTACATGAAATCCAATAAATCTATTTCTAACATGTATACAAGATTCACTCAGATAATCACTTCTTTACATGTATTGGGTAGGGAACTTACGAATGCTAAAATGGTTACTAAGATACTTCATTGTTTACCTACTGCATATGATGCTAAGATAACTACAATTACAGAGTCAAAAGATTTAAATATTTACTCTATTGATAATCTTCTTGGATACTAATTCCTTATGAGCAAGGAGTGAGTCAACAAAAGATTGATGCAGGAGAGCCACAAAAGGAGAATAACATTGCACTGAACGTGGAGGAGTCAGAGAGTGATCTATTTGTACCTGAGGATGAGGATGATATTGCCTTAATAACTATGCAATTTAGGAGCTTTCTGAAGAGGAATTAGAAGAGATGCCAATAATTGAATAGAGGTAAGTTCAATAGGAATGTTAAGATTTATAATGATATAATTTGCTATGAGTGCAGGAAACTTGAACATGTGAAATTAGAGTGCCCAAAACTCAAATCCAACTATGAAGAAGGGCAAGAAGAAATTCTAAAGATCTTTTTAGGTCGACTCATCTTCAGACTCGTTAGAGACTGAAAAATAAGAGGAAGTCACTAATCTGTGCTTGATGGTTGATAATCTTGGTCAAGAAGAGGTATGTGACTTAACTTATGCTAAACTTTTTGAAGTCTCTGAAAGAATACATGATGCATATAAGAAGCTAAAGAAAATGCATGCTAGTCTTAACCTAGAACTATAAAAATTGTAAAAAAAATACGAGATCCTTAGAAAAGATCATGCATTAATTGATATCAACCATATGAGCTTACTTGATGAATTCAATAACTTGAATAAGGAAAATGTGAATTTAAAATCATCATATGCAGAACTTGAAAAAGAATTTAAGAAATTTAAGGATGATTTTGAGAGTAGAGAGCATTACTTGAATTTTGATAAGCATGTCCTAGAAGATTTGAATATTTATTTAAATTTAAAAGTAAAAGTTCTCGAGAAAAATATAAAAACCCCCAACACTTGAAGAATTTACAAATCCTATCTTGTATCCAAAATTTATACAACTCAGAAAGAGATAGAGTAGTTATAGAAGATTGAGAAATCTATTTCCTAGAGTTAAATGTTATAGTTATGGATTGATTGGACATATAATTAATACACACCTGTACATGAGATAGAAAAACTCATTTGGTATGGAAGCCTAAGATGCATAAACCTAGACATATCATAAATGCATCTTTTTATAATTTTTCAAAAGGTGAACCCAAACTTGTTTGGGTTTCCAGGTCTAACATTTGATATATTTGCAGGTACGCTCTCATATAAGGCCTCGTGAGAGCATATGGTACCTAGACAATGAATGCTCAAAGTATATGACTGGAGATACTGACTAATTCATATCACTGAAAGTCAAGAATGAATGCAGGGTTACACTTGGAGATAACACCACAAGGAAGGCGATTGGATTAGGTATGATTGGAAATATTGAGAACTTTTTTATTGAGAATGTATTGCTTGTAGAAGGCATAAAATATAATCTATTAAGTATTAGCCAGCTATGTGATAAAGGATATAGCGTTAATTTTTTCCTACTAGCTGCATATTAAGCCTAAATGGTATAGATGTTTTACATGGTTTGAGGGTAAATACTATTTATATGCTAGATTTAAATTGTATCAAAACTCCTACTACTTTTTATTTGAAAATAATTTATGATGAGTTATGGCTTGGGCATAGGAGACTTTGTCACTCTAGCATAAAAAATCTAAGGAGAATTATCCAAAAGAACATAGTAAGAGATATACCAAAACTAGACTTTACTAAGGGCCACCTTTGTGATGCTTTTCAACTAGGAAAATATGTGAAGACCTCTATTCAGTCAAATAAGGATATTAGAAACATTAAACCATTAGAGATTTTACATATGAATCCTTTTGAACCAGTTGGAACTATAAGTCTAGGAGGAAAGGTATACATATTTGTAATAGTAGATGATTTTTCAAGATTCACATGAGTTAAATTTTTATATCATAAGAGTGAATCATTTAAAGAGTTTAGAAATTTTTTGACTTGGATTCAAAGGAAACTAGGATGTGAGATTTTAATAATTCAGAGTGATTATGGAGGAGAATTTAAAAATGAGAAATTTGAATATTTTTGTAAGGAAAAAGGGATTGATCACAACTTTTCTATATCTAGAACCCCTCGACATAATGGGATAGTCGAAAGAAAAAATATAACATTAATAGAAGATGTTCGAGCCATATTGGAAGTATATTCACTTCCAATATATTTTTGGGCTGATGTGGTTAGCACGACATGTTATGTTCTGAATAGGGTGAACATCAGATCGAGCTTGAATAAAATACCCTATGAGTTACTTAAGGGAAGAATCTAATTTGTTTTATTTGCATATTTTTGGATATAATGTGTTCATATATAATAATGGAAAATCTGTCTTAGAAAAATTTGATCCAAAATCTGATGAAGAAATTTTTCTTGGATACTCTAGTGTTGAAAAATCTTATAGGGTATTCAATAAAAGAACTTTGATAGTTGAGGAGACCAAATATGTTGTATTAAATGAATATGTTATTTTGGAAGAGCCGATTGTTGAAGAGGATGAGATAGAAATTGACTCCCAAAAGATTGAGAAAATAAATTTGAAAGAAAATTTGGAAATTGAAAATCCGTTGCCTAGAGATTCGAGATATTCTAAAAACCACCCAAAGGAATTGATTATAGGTGAATCAAGTGAGGGTGTTAGGACTAGGTGTGGACTGAACAAAGAAGTCAATCATTCAGCCTTTATTTATATGATAGAACCCATAAATATTGAACAAGCACTTTCGGATGAATTTTAGATTTTGATAATGTAAGAAGAATTAAATCAATTTGTAATAAAATGAAGTTTGGGAATTAATTGCAAGGCCAAATGATCAAAGTGTAGTTGGGACTACGTGGGTATTCAAGAATAAAATGAATGACTCAGGAGTAGTCATTAGAAATAAGGCTAGATTGATAGCTAAGGGATATAATCATATTGAAGGGATTAAATTTGAGGAGACTTTTGCCCCTGTAGCTAAACTTAAAGCAATTAGGGTTTTATTAGCCTTTACTTATTTTAGAGGATTTAAATTGTATCAAATGAATGTTAAAAGTTTCTTTTTGAATGAGTTAATTCAAGAGGATGTTTATGTTGAAAAACCTCCGGGCTTTAAAAATTCAAAATAACCAAATCATATTTTCAAATTGAAAAATGCATTATACAAATTGAAACATGTACCTAGGGCTTGGTATGAGAGGTTAAGCACATTTCTACTTGAGAGATCTTTTGAAAAAGGAAGTGTGGACATGACTCTTTTTTTGAAGAAATTAGAATAGGATATACTCATTGTATAAATTTATGTTGACGATATCATCTTTGATCTACAAATAAAATTTTTTGTGATGATTTTCTAAAACAATGAGTTGTGAATTTGAGATTAGCCTAATGAGAGATTTGAGTGACTTTCTAAGCTTTAACATTAAGCAAATTGAGGAGGGTATATTTCTTAGTCAGTCAAAGTATGTTAAGGACATCCTCAAAAAGTATGAAATGGACAATGTTAGACCTGTTAGTACATTATGAGTTCCTCAGTTCAATTGGATAAGGGCCCAAATAGACCTGTCAATTTCGGGTTACGGGTCGAACCCGACCCGACCCGTAACTGACCCGGCTTTATTCAGGTTCAGGTCAACCCGACCCGGTTTTATAAATGGGTCATTTTTCGAAACCCGAACCCGACCCGCTTCGGGTTCTGGTCAACCCGACCCGCTTCGGGTTCGGGTCAACCCGACCCGCTTCGGGTTCGGGTCAACCCGACCCGACCCGTTTAGGGTTTAGGTGACGCACTGACGCGGGCAACGCGGTGGAGCAGGCGGTGCGGCGAGCGGGCGGTGAGCGACGCGGTGGCGGCGTGGTGCAGCGCGCGGTGCGGCGAGCGACGGCGCGATGCGGTGCGGGGCCTGCGGGCAACGCGCGGGGCAGCGCTCGGGGCAGCGCGCGGGGACAGTGGGGGCAGTGCGCGGGACAGGCGGGCAGCTGCGAGGCAGGCGGGCAGCAGCGCGGAAGCGTGGGCAGCGGACGGGGGCAGCGAGCGGGATAGGAAAATTCTGAAAATTCAAAATTTTTTTAAAATAAACGGGTTTTTGGGTTGACCCGGCAACCCGCCGGGTCAACCCGAACCCGACCCGTTTTTGCAAACGGGTCAGTTTTTCGAACCTGAACCCGACCCGCTTCGGATTCGGGTCAACCCAAACCCGAAAATTCCGGGTCGGGTTTTCGGGTCGGATCAAATATTGACAGGTCTAGGCCCAAAGGGAAAATCTATTGATAAAAAAAAATTTAGAGGAATTATTGAATCTTACTTTACTTAATAGCTAGCTGACCTAATATTATATTTAGTGTTTGTTTGTGTGCTAGATTTCAATCAGATCTAAAAGAATCACATTTGACAGTAGTGAAAAGGATTTTGAGATATATCTTAAAAACTTAGAACTTAGGGATTTGGTATCCTAAGTTTAGCTCTTCATTTGAAATAATTGGATATTAAGATTCGGACTTTGCAGGTTGTAAGGTCGATAGAAAGAGTACTTCTGGAACATGTCAATTTATTGAAAATTCTTTAATCTCTTGGTTTAGTAGAAAATAGAATTTCGTAGCCTTATCTACTGCTGAAGTTGAATATATTGCCTTAAGAAGTTGTTTGACATAAGTACTTTGGTTGAAATAGTAGTTAATTGATTTAGGATTAATAATAGGCATAATTGCTATTTATTATGATATCACTAGTGCAATTTGCATTTCAAACATCCTATTCAATATTCAAGAATCAAACATATTGATATAAGGCATCATTTCATAAGGCATCATTTCATAGGAGATTATGTAACCAAAGGAGAAATTGAACTCAATCATGTTTCAATTGAAAATCAACTTGCAGATATTTTTACAAAACCACTAGCATTTAATACTTTCAATACATTAAGAACAAGGATTGGTGTGATTGACTTGAATGCTTAACTAAAGTTTCTGCAATATTGATATGTGTTTTTATGAATGTGTTATTATACTTTTTATTTTACTTGTGTGTTTTTCTATTTTTGTGCATGTTTGCTTTTATGTCTTTTTATTTTTTTGTTTTGTGTGTTTTCAAAATATTTTCACATTGAAATTCATGTTTTTGAGCAATCATACAAAATTTTCTAAGTGTGGTATTCATTTGTACAAAATTTATTTCGTACTGGATGAATCCTATAGCGTATCGAACGTTGAGTTGAATAGTCTGTGTACAGTTTTTTAGTTGTTATTATAGTTCAACTGTAGGATCCCCAGATCATTTGGACGATGTGTATTCATTCATATGTACGCATGTAGACGGTTATACGGACAGAATCAGTTTTTATTTCTGATCGTACGTACGAACCTTTAGTTTGTACATACAAATGCATGGCATTCTGAGTGGGGGATTTTCAAACTGTCATAAAAATGATCTTAAATAACCGATCGTCCCGGACGAACACCTATTTGTCTGTACGATCATTTGGTCAAAAAATTTGTACGAAAGGATGCCTCGTAACTTGCATGAATATGAAAATCCATTTTGTTTTGGACGCATTCCCTCAAACCTACGAAATTTTATTTCGTACGTACGAACTCAAGCATTGTACGGTACGAAGCCCATTTCGTACGTATGAAAGATCATTTTTTCTTTAAATATAAGGCTTTAGAACTCTAATTTCATACACTTAAAAAGCCTTTCCAAACCCTCGCATCTTTCCAAATATGTCAAATGGCAAGCACTAGCAAAAGGAGTAGAGTGGTTAAGGAACTGACTAGGGGACCTTCCTCTAGAAATCCTGAAGAAAATTTCCTGTCCAAAAAAAGCGAAGAATCTTTTCCTCGGTTCCTTTCTGCTAAAATCACCCCTTATAGAGTTCTTCTTCAGGAGAACATTAACTTTCAAGTAATGCACCTTTTTACTTCGACCCAGTCTGCTTTTATTCTCACCCTCATCTATTCCTACAACAAGGAGACATTCCACTATTTCCTTGAAAACATGACTTGCAATACAGACCCTAATAGGATTAGTTCCTATGTTTTGAAAAGAGGGTAGAAATAACTAAGGAGGATTTGGAAATATTTTTAAATTTAAGGACTCAAGGGATTAGAGCCCATACCTTGACCTCTTACTCTAACAATGACTGGACTACAATAAACCAAGTGATTAGAGGGATTAGTAACGTATGCCATTTGCCTAAGGTGTCCACTCTTAACCGTAATGCCCGGATCATCCAGCATGTTCTTTGAACTTCTATAATTCCTAAAGATGGTGATCGAATAAATATTACTCATCTTCTTTCCATTGTAACATACCTAATTATGACTGGCCAACTAATAGACGAAGCCTAACTGATCATTGATTGCATGTATGGACATTTTGAGATTGGCCATGCCCTCCATAAGAGAAAGAAAAATATAGCCTTAGGACACCTTGTGACATACATTCTTGAAAATAAGTATGATCTAGTTCATCCTGTTCAACATCTAGAAGAGCCTATCTACTATAATGATGGATCATTTCGAGCAATCTTTGCTAAAGATGCACATCTAGAAAATGATGACTCTGAGGAAGAAAAGAGAGGACATACACATGCAGCTGCTATTGGACCAGACTTTCAGGAGATGGTCTAGCGCTTTGATCATCTTGAGATCCACTTTGATCAACATTTTGATCAAATTGAAACTCATCTTCAGCGGCAGGATTTTCAACATCAACAGGATATGGGCTAGATACAATGTCAATTCGACTTGGTCAACACGAACATAGCTATGAGGAATAGCTATTTTAATCTCTTCAACCAGCCACCACCTTTAGATCAAGGCCCCTCAGAATGATAGATGTGTTTCTTTTGTGATTTTCTTTGCCAGTTTTGATGATGTGATGTGATGATGTTTTGAGTGTTTGTGATTGTCTTTAGTTTTTATTTTTATGTTTTAATGAATCTTTGAGTATTGATATCAATTGTGCTCCAATGTATTATCTTTTATCTTGATATCAATAAAATTTATCTTTTCTTATTTTAGTTGATTTTGATCTCGTTTGGAAATATTCGTTAACCTATATGATTATCCTGACATAAGTTATCTAAAAAGTGGTATAATTTGAAAAGTAATACAAAAATTAACTTTATTAGAAAATCTAATTTTTCATAAATTTAAATTAGCTTATAACTCGATCAAGTTAAGGATATCAATCTTATATTCTTTTTAAGCATACAAAATTTTAATATTATTATTGTAATCTTGATAAGTTATTATTATTTATTTCTCTTTTTCATATAATTATCTTTGTACTTAAAGAAATTTGAGCTTTTTTATTATTAATTTTGGAAAGAACAACTTGAAAAATTGAAAAATTTACTAAAGTACATAAATAAAAAAGAATGCGCAATGGTTCACAAATTAAAAAGAGGTACAAAATTAGCCCAAAAATAAAAAAGATGCACAAAGTGTGCCACAAATACTGAAAAGATGCGCAATGTCGCCACAAGTATAAGTTCTTTTCTCTATCTTTTAATCTTCAATTTCAAATCAATCCAATGTTCAATTATAATTTATATTGGAACTTGACTTACATTAATTTTCATTTCATCACTTTCACAATAATTATTTTTATCCAATTATCTAGACTAGTTCATAACCTTGATATATTTATTTTGTATTTGTTATATCTTAATTTAAATGATATGAATCCTTATTTTTCTTTAATGATCATTAATCTTATTATTGCAATTATAACTCCATCTCTTTCAAGATAAATTATCAAAGGCTTCTCATATGACTTCTTATATTTCTGTTGTCTTTTTCCTTCTTCTCTTTTTACTGTTGTCAAAAAGGGGGAGAAATATTGTTTGATTTTTTGTGTGTTTTTGTTCATATTTGATTTTATTTGTGTTTGTTTTTTAGTTTGTATTTGATTTTTTGTGCTTTGTTTTTTTACTTTGTTGTTATTTTGTAGTAGTATTTGTTTTTATTTTTGTAAAACTTAATAAAAAATAAAAAAATATTTTGAACTAATCATAATAGAAAACTCCTTATATTCACATGCTTATTCATTCAGGGGGAGTTAAGGAGAAATTTAGGATCTTCAATTGTAATCAAATAATAAATATTTTGCCATCATCAAAAAAGGGGAGATTGTTGAGATAGTTGCTACTTAGCTTTGCATGTTTGACATAATTGCAACTTGTATGTTTTTTATAATTTCAAATATTATTATTTTGATTATTATTTCTCCTAATATATTTTGGAAGAATTATTTTTTCTCTTGTGTGTACTAATTTCTTAGAAAAATCATTCTTCAGATTACTGAAGACTTCAAAACAAGATCAACTTAAAATATTTTATACATTGAAGTCTGTATTTTTATTTTATTGAGTCGAAGAGAGTGTGATTGTAATTGAGTAACTGAGCACATCTACATCGGAGGAGAGATTTAAAAATTTGCATTTTTAAACTGATCATATGGTACGATAGCTTTTCATACAGAACAATCTATTGGTTATTTTTCCCCAATGAGATATGGAACGAATAGGAAATGGAATTTTTTTTTCAAAGTATAGATCGTACGGACGATTTTTTCTGTTCATCCCAAGATGATCTCCTCTGGATTTGCTAAATGAACTGTTTGTCCATATGATATTTTTAGTTCATCCCAGGATGATCTCCTTTGGATTTTCCAAATGAATTGTTCATCTAGACGATATTTTGGTTCATCCCAGGATGATCTCCTCTGAATTTGCCAAATGAACTATTCATCTAGATGATATTTTTAGTTCATCCCAAAACGATCTCCTCTGGATTTTCATAATGAACTATTCATCCAAATGATATTTTTTGTTCGTCTCAAGATGATCTCCTCTGGATTATACAAATACACTATTCATCTAGACATTTTTTTGGTTCATCCCAGGATGATGTCCTCTGAATTTGGAAAATATATAGTTCGTACCAGATGAACCTATTTCATACAGATGATGATCGGGTACAAATTGAGTTCGTATCAATTCACAATGAGTTCGTTCGCAACAATTTTTGAACTGTTTGTACGATGAAATACGATCGTACGGGATGATCGTGGATGATCAAAATTTGAAAAATGCAATTTTTGGATGGTTTTTCGTGTCTTTTCTATAAAAGGTCCACTTAAGACTCATTTAATCTTTTTGTCTACCAGTCTTCGTGAATGGTAAAGGGCAATTGAAGGAGAGAGTGTTTGATAGAGATTTCTTCCTATTGGAGTATGAAGGATTCACTAAGTTACTCAAGAGTAAGGATCTCTATATATGATTTATATTTCTTCACTCTTTCTCTTGTCTTTCTAGATTGCTTGTCTGAAGATTGTTCAAAAGGATCTGATTCTCTACCGACACTCGAGAAGTATGAACAGCTGAAGGTTCTCTGCCTACACTTGGAGAGTGTGAACAGTTGAAGGTTCTCTACCTACACTTGGAGAGCATGAAAGGACGAAGGTTATCTTCCTACACTTGGAGAATGTGAACAGCCGACGGTTCTTATCTGACACTTGGAGGGTGTAAAAGGACATTGGTTCTCTGCCGCACCAGGTAGTGGTGGAAGAGAGTTTTATGGAGGCTTCTCCGCCTTACTGTGGGGGAAAAAGGAGAGACACTTGTGGTAATAGTGCAATACCTGAAGTAGGAGACTTCAGGGAGTGGATGTAGGCCGTGTTTGACCGAACCACTATAAATCTTTGTGTCTTTTTATTTCTGCTGCTTTTAATTTCTGTCATTTTATTTTTCGTGGTTGAAAAATAGTTTTTAAAATTTGCTACAAAGAATCAATCAATTTTAAACTTTTAAATTCCAACAAAGAGGAAAATTTTTAATTACCAATTCAACCCCCCCCCCCCCCCCGCCCTCTTGGTTAGCCTTTGGGACATAAGCTTAGGTCTAACAACCTAACTCATATTCATCTTGTTTCAAAAGAAGTGATGGCTGCTATTAGAGATTTTTTAGTGGTACTCCTTATCCCAAGTTTTTCTCTTCCTCTAAAATTATTTTGATTCCTAAGAAAGAGGTTATTAACTTTTCGGATGACTACAAATCTATAAGTCCATGTTCTTTCTTAAATAAGTTAAACTTTAAGATTATTATGGGAAGATTGGCATTGTTGCTTCCTTAAATAATCTCCCCTAGTCAAACTATATTTGTTAAAGACCATGACATTTTTTATAATGTTCTTCTTACTCTATAAATTATTCATGATATTAATGCTAAAGTGAAAGGGGTAACACTATTTTTAAACTTTATATTACTAAAGCTTATGATAACCTTAATTAGAATTTTCTTCGTAGTATCTTATCTCTTTTCAATTTTAGTTCCTCTTTCATTATACTTATTAAGAATAACATAGAGAAGTTTTATTTCTCTATGATTATCAATGGTGAAAGTCATGGCTTCTTTAAGTCCTCTCAAGGTATAAGAGAAGGTGTTCTTATTTTTACTACATTATTCATTATTGTTGTTAAATATTTATATAGGGGTTTGGATGATCTTTACAGTCAGCATCCCTAGTTATATTATCATATTGTTAGTGGTTTCCCCATAACCCACCTTAGTTTTGCTTATGATTTTATCATTTTCTCTAATGGCTCTCTAAATATGCTTAATATTCTCTTTTAATATCTTAACCAATTCAAAAAGAATAGTGGTTTGAATATTAATAAAGGAAGAACCATAGTAGAATTAATGCTATTCATAATAAATAGTATTTTGTTTCTAAAGCTCTCCCTATTAAATACTTGGGAACCCCTTTATTTAAAGCAAAGAAAATATCTTATCTTTTTTAGGATATTTTTGCCACTATTCAAAGAAAATTATCCTCTTGAGCTTTCAATTTTCTTTCTTTTGGTGGAATGTTAGTATTGATTAAATGTGTGCTTTACTCAATGCTTATTTATATTTTTCATACTATCTAGCCTACTTTGAGTGTTCGTATGTGCATGGAGAAACTTTTCATTAATTTTTTTTTATTCTAAGAATAATAATTCATGTATTCTTCAGACTTCTTGGAAGAAGAACTATGGTGTTCTTGATGAAGGGGGGCTTTGGTGTAAAAGTATTGTGGATTTGGATCATGCATTTTCTAATAAAATTTTGTTTTCTTTTAGAAATAATAAAATTTTATGAGCTAAATTCAAGATGAAGATGTACTATTAAGGTAAACATCTTGTTATTTTCCATTATAATGGTTCTGATTTTTTGGTTTGAAAAAGACTATGCTCCATTAAGTGGGAGGCCGAGAAGTTCATTTAACTGGGCATTAATCATGGTAATATTTTCTTTTGACAAGATAATTGGATGAGACCTTATTCTATTGATAATTATTTACACTCTCATTCTATTATTTCTATTAAAGTGAATAGTTTTATTGATGATAATAACTAGAATGCTAATAAACTAATGGAGTTTGTTCCTGATAATTTGTGGATAAAATTATGTGAATCCACTTATAGATGAGTAATTAGGATCATATTTTGTTTAAGTTGTCCAATTCTAATAATTTTATCTTTAAAAATGTTTGGGACTCTATTAGAGCTACATATTGCAAATCTTCTTTATTTTTGATCATTTAGAATAAATGCATCCCTATGTCCTATTCAATTTTAGTGTGGAGAATATTACATAAATTTCTACCTATTAATGTTTTCTTGATGAAAAAAAAAATTATTTCTACTAAATGTCAATTTTGCTATCAGATTGAATTTTTGAATCATGTTTTTATGGCTCTATAGCTGATAAAGTTTGGACGTAATTTGATGAAATGTTTAACAATTATAATTTCAACAGTGATAGTGATATTTCCTCCATCTTACAAGCTTGCTTTTCTCCTATTAAAGGCCACATCAAGAATATGAGTCCTTTTCTTATTTCGTGATATCTTTGGATGGAATGATATGATTCTAAACATAGGAACATTAAGTTGAACTTCATGTGAATTGTTGCTGGAGTGAAAGATAAATTTCTTTAACTATTTTCAATTAAGCTTATCACTGCTAGTAATTTTAAGAATTTTAGTTTTTTTGCTCATGATTTTGGTATTTTTTTAACATCAATGATAGGGATCGTAAGGAAAGGATTGTGTGTTAGCTAAAACCTATTTTACCTTTTGTGAAGGTGAACACTAATGATTAAGTAAACAATCATTCTTCTGAGTGTGGTGGGATTATTAGGGATCATTTAGGTAATGTCATTTGTTCTTTTGTTGGTCCTTCAAAACCTTTTCTGTGATTCTTGTTGAACTTAAAGCTCCCAGTTACAGGCACAATTTATGTTATTCTTTTGATATTAACAACATTTGGGTGGATGTTGATGCAAAGCTTTTATTACACTTTATTAATGATAATGTTTCTATAAATTTTGAAAATTTTTATCTTATCAGGGAGATTAAACATTTTCTTTCTAAGTTTAATTATTATTTTAATCATATTTATCAGGATGGTAACTGTTGTACTGAATAGCTTTCCAAACTTGGGTACTAGTTAGATAGTTTCGATGATTTCTCAAGCTCGATGTTAACTCATGCTCTAAGGGGAATGACGAATTTGAACAAATCTAGACAAATCTGGGTTGCCATATTTGAGGTTATGATGTTGCTTTCATTAATGGATGGTTTTTGGTGTTCCATTGGCCTTTTAGTTTTTTGGACTATCCTCTTCTTTTTCAGACTTCTTATATTGATGCTTCTTTTTCGTTTGTTTTGGCCGGATCCCTATTCTGTGATGTTGATGGTTGTGTAATTTTGAGCAAGCATATTTGTGTGATTGGAGACATTTTGGGAAGTTTCTACGCATCAGTGAATTGTTGGTTCGAGTTTATGATTTTCTTTATATCATTTATTGTGATGTTTGTGGGATAGATTTCTATTGGATTTTCATGGTCTTTTCACATTTTGGTTTCATGAGGGTTAGTAACACTCAGTCTATCCCCCTTTGTGGTGTTCTTGAATGCCCTTCTTTCTGTTCTTTTTTATGAATATTTTGACTTGATTGAATTTAATTATGATTGTAAGTGAATTTTACTATAAAAAGAATTTTCCATGCCAGCTAGCAACCTATTGCTACATTTATCAAGGGCTCACCAAATTTATGGGGAAGGATGCTAGGTTGACTTTGAAAGGTAATTATGGGGAGCAGGGGCAGAACCCCATGTAACCCAGGGGTACAACTGCCCCCCCCCCCCCCCTCAAAAAAAAAAAAAAAAAAAAAAACTTATAAGAGAGTAAAAAATCATTTTTGCCCCCCCTAAAAATTTAACTTTGAAGGCTCATTTTTCTATGCAATAAATCTAGTATAGAAATACTTTTTGAAATTGACATAATTAGTGCAAAAAAATATGTAGGATTTGATTAAGAATATCAATTATGTATATATTTCTTTCATGTTCTTGCAATATTTTTAAATTTTTTTTTGTGGATGAAAACATGGTGATGATTTTGATATACATTTTCTTTGCATTTGGAAACTAAAAAAAAAAAAAAATAGATCAAATATAAAGCTAAGAAAAAAATTTAAAACAACTTTCATAATATTATATATCTAATTTTTTAATATTTAATTATTTTTATTTTTTTATTTAATTTGCAATATTTTTTTTAATGGAAGACGTCCTACACAAAAGATGGTACATAGACATATCTTTCATTTGTTAGTTAAAATTATCTGTAAGATTTCGAGGCTAATTTTGTTTTGCCTAAAAATGACAGAAATTATTACCTGCAAAGTCCGGGCAGCATTCGGACTCCCATCGAAAAGGGTCATGTCATTTATACACGGTGTGTGTAAGGTTGCACATAGGCTATGTACAAACAACATAGCCTATTTTGATTGGACTCCAGACGCAAGCTATGTCCGGACTCCACACGTAATAATTTCCTCAAAAATGAAAGCTTCTTCTTAAAAAGATGTATTTCGTTTGGCATTTATTTTTGTTTCTAGCGAAGACATTTCCATTATAATTTTGTATCATTATTATTAATTGTTTCTCCATATTTTACATTAAAGATCTTCTTTTTATTAACGCTTATGCTGTAGACATTTAAGACTTTCATTTTCTGTATGAATTTTTCATATCTTAATGGAAGCCTGTTTGGACAAAAGCTGTACATATTAAAGTAAGGCTGGAATTTCCATGTAACTTCCAAATTATAAGTGCAAATCTACAAAGCAGGTTATTATAATTAGTAGAGTAAACAAGTCAACAGATTTTTTTAATTGAAGGAACCAAACAAAGCAATTTAATCAAATGAGTTTAATATCCAGGATTGAATGCCATCAATTAAAATATGAAATTTATTTATTGCAAAATTATTAGGCATTAAAAATACTTCAAATTAAGCATGTTTGCAATTAAAATTTTAAAGAAATTGTCTGATCGGAAATCAATAATATCCACCTTGCATTTGAAGCCTGATGAGAAATTGATGTATTCCTATTTAGGCTTCGTTTGTGACGGCATGCTTATTGCTTCTTAAAGCCGCTTTTTTAATATAAAAATTTTAATTTTTGTATTAAAACGCTGCTTTAAGAAGCATAAAGAAAGCCATCACAAACGAAGCCTTAGTTTAAGTTATTTGAATTATGTACAAATCTATGAGGCTAAAAGAAGTTTATCTTAGGAGTATCTAAAATTAACAAAGTAAGTACATTTTGTATTCAAATCTTAGGACTATTAGATGCTGTTGACCCTATTTTTTGTCAGACCTAGGTCAAAGAGTTGACCTAGTCAAATTTGACCAGGCTATACCCCAAGACCCTTCCCAATGGGTTCAAGGAGTCAAGTCAAGTCTGCTGAGCTCAGACCTAGGTCCTTGATCAACTCGGTTGACCAGGTCAACATGGGTTGAACCAAAATTGATCCAAACTCCTTTTCTTGGTATCAAATCAAATCTAAAGCTTCTTACATTCAATTATAACTTCTAGTGGACTCAATGGGTCAGACCCAACCATTGGGCCCAGGCTTGTGCAGGGTCAACCTGGTTGACCCAATTAGTCTTAATGGATCTATTCAAGTTCTAATCCAATTCAAACCTATTCTTGGCTTGGCCCCCCATCCTCCTTGACCTAATTGACTAGCTTGACCAAGTAACATCTTGACTTGGTCAAACCAAACCATAATTAGGTCAATTTGACCCATTAAGATCAAATAAAACCCTTTTAATGTCTTGAAGACATGCTTAATGTGTTCTGATTCAAAACCACGATCAAGGGAGGTGTTTTTCCCTCCTAATTAACCCTAGACATAATCCCAATCGTCCATTGGATGCTTGGGGATATAAATAGTGAACCTAGGGCAACCTAATAAAGGATCTTGCATTATTTTCCTCTCGAAGCCCCCAAAACTCGAGACCTTTTGCACTCAAGCTCTCACCACTTCCCCTCATCCTTCCCAATCTAGATCCACTGGCCAAACCCTGCTGGCGGCGAAATCTACAGCCACCCGAGGCTAGGAACATGCCAAGCCTTCTTCCAGTCAGTCCAAGGTTTTTCAAGGCTCGATCTCAACTAGGAACTTGTACGAGGATAGTCTACAAGCTCAATCATACAAAGATCTCCCGAATCCATTCATTGGATTGAGGTAAAATGTAAACCCTAGGCTAGGACACCTAGAGTTAAATAAAGTTTTATATATCGTGTTTTGAAAAGTTCCAAAATATCCCCATGAATGCTCTTCATGCATAGAGCTTAGGTTTCAAATTTCATTAATTTTGGTCCACCCGATCGAGAGAACGAAGCAAAATAAGGGATTAGGGTTCGGTCTAGCATAACGCATGTGTTACGAGTGATCCGAGCTGTTGATCTTGTGATCAACGATTCAGATCTTGATCACATGATAGAAAGCCGTTGACCTATCCCTATCCACCAGCACTCCCAGATCGATGAGCTTGTTCAGAGATTTGACGAGTGGGAAGTCTTATTTGAGTCGTATGTCACTGAGCAGCATCTACAACTTGATCGGGATGTAGCTCGATTTGAGGAATACACAAGTCAACATATTTTTTTAATTGAATGAACCAAACAAAGCAATTTAATCAAATGAGTTTAATATCCAGGATTGAAAGCGATCAATTAAAATATGAAATTTATTTATTGCAAAATTTTTAGGCATTAAAATACTTCAAATTAAGCATGTTTGCTATTAAAATTTTAAAGAAATTGTCTGATCGGAAATCACTAATATCCACCTTGCATTTGAAACCTGATGAGAAAATGATGTATTTCTATTTAGGCTTTGTTTGTGACTGCATCCTTACTGCTTCTTAAAGCAGCTTTTTTAAAACAAAAATTTTAATTTTTGTATTAAAATGCTACTTTAAGAAGCATTAAGAATGCCGTCACAAATGAAGCCTTAGTTTAAGTTATTTGAATTATGTACAAATCTATGAGGCTAAAAGTAAATTATCTTAGGAATATCTAAAATTAACAAAGTTAGTACATTTTGTATTCAAATCTTAGGTCTATTAGATGATGTTGACCTTGTTTTTTCCCAAACCTACATCAAAGAGTTGACCTGATAAAATTTGACAAGGCTAGACCCCAAGACCCTTCCCAATGGATTTAGAGAGCCAAGCCAAGTCTGCTGAGCCCAGAATCAGGTCCTGGGTCAACCCGGTTGACTAGGTCAACTTGGGTTGACCCAGAATTGACCCAAACTCCTTTTCTTGGTTTTAAATCAAATCTAAAGCTTCTTACATTCAATTCTCACCTCCACTGGACTCAATGGGTCAGACCCAGCCCATTGGGCCTAGGCTTGTGCCCTGGGTCAACCTGGTTTACCAGGTCAACCCAGGTTGACCCAATTAACCTTAATGGGTCTATTTAAGTTCTAATCCAATTCAAACCTATTCTTGGCTCGACCACCCATCCTCCTTGACCTAATTGACTGGGTTGACCAAGTCAAACCTTGACTTGGTTAAACCAAGCCATAATTAGGTCAATTTGACCCACTAAGATCAAATAAAACCCTTTTAATGCCTTGGAGACATGTCTAACATGTTCTAATTCAAAACCACGGTCAAGGGAGGTGTTTTTCCCTCCTAATTAACCCTAGACATAATACCAACCGTCCATTGGATGCTTGGGGAAATAAATAGTGAACCTAGGGCAACCTAATAAAGGATCTTGCATTATTTTCCTCTTGAAGCCCCCAAAACCCGAGACCTCTTGCACTCGAGCTCTCACCACTTCCCCTCATCCTTCATGATCTAGATCCACCGGCCAAACCCTGCCGGCGACGAAATCTTCAGCCACCCAAGGCTAGGAACGTGCCAAGCCTTCTGCCCGTCAATCCAAGGCGTTTCAAGGCACGATCTCAACTAGGAACTTGTACAACGACAATCTACAAGCTCATCCGTACAAAGATCTCCCAAATCCATTCATTAGATTGAGGTAAAATCAAAACCCTAGGCTAGGACACGTAGAGTTAAATAAAGTTTTATATATCATGTTTTGAAAAATTCCAAGATATCCCCATGAATGCTCTTCATGCATAGAGCTTAGGTTTCAAATTTCATCAATTTTGGTCCACCCAATCAAGAAAACGAAGCGAAATAAGGGATTAGGGTTCGGTCTAGCGTAACGCATGCATTACTAGTGATCCGAGCTGTTGATCTTGCGATCAACAATTTGGATCTTGATCACATGATAGAGAGTCGTTGACCTGTCCCTATCCACTAGCACTCCCAGATCAATGAGCTTGTTTAGAGATTTGACTAGTCGGAAGTCATATTTGAGTCGTATGTCACTGAGCAGCATCTATAACTTGATCGGGATGTAGCTAGATTTAAGGCATATGCAGTCTAGTAGGAGCAACAACACAACCATGATATGGCTTGGTTTGGGGAGCAGTTTTTTTCCCTAAACTGATTCTTTCAGTAGCCACTACTACCAACTCCACCTAATCAGGGTTCCTCCTTCTACTAATTTGTTAGTGTTTTGGTTTTGGTTATTTCTGGTTCCCTTTTATGTATTTTGCTCCATGTGATGTTCTTTTCTTGTTCCCTTTTTTTGTGATGTCAAAAGGGGGAATAGTTGTTGGATTATTTTATTTTTCCTTAGTGGAATCTACCGTGTTTTACTACTGTTGTTTTTATGTTATAATTTTTATTCTTTCTTTCTTTAATTTAAAAAAAAAAATTCGGCTTGATTTGAAATTTGTAACAATAATATTTATCATCATAAAAAAGGAGGAGATCGTTACGAATCTGGATTCAAATACTTTGATTTGATGATAATAAACATTATTATTTCTTCATCGCTATGATTGTTGAATATCTATTTTGTTTGTCATGATTACTAACCTTTCAAGTCCACAAAGATCACTTTCAAGTCAAATTAGCTAATGATTGGGTAGGTTAGGGTTGAGTGTGTTTGTTATTTTATATCAATGCAATTTTAACCTTTCATGAGTCAAACCTTGAATATGATGGACCCTAAGCTAAGTAAACTTGCACACAGACATTCAGGGAGAAAAATTTGGTGAGTTAGAAATTTTTTCTATTTTTGACTAAATCATACAGGACGATATTAGATCATCCTAGACAATCAATTTAAAAATAAAAATCCTGAATAGGGCATCTGGTTAATTACAAATGATTAAACTAATCATATTAGATGATCCATATCATCTAGGACAATCAGCTTAAAAGATGAAAATAGCTGCAAATCATAATTTAAGTAATGTTTTAAGTTTTAAATTTTGTTATAATAGTACAGAATGATATGCATTATACTAGACGATTCACAACAATCATACATAAATTGATCTGTTGGTTAGGAGAGTAATTATGGTTAAATTGTTCAATCAAATTATATAGGACAATCCATCTAGATCGTATTGGATGATTTAGATGAGAAATCATAACTTTACTCTAATCATTCAGGAAGATCATTCTGGATGTCTCGAGACATTTTTGAAACGATATGGAGATCACCACCCATCATCCAATATTGTACTAGATGATCAATATGGTATGTTGAACTAATCATCCTTGATGATCACAATATTGTACTAGATGATCTGTATAAATACTTGTACTGATCTTATAGAGCAAAGGTGAACGTCCAGGGTGATAGGACTATTTTGTACTAATCATACATGATGATATGTCAATCATCCTTGATGATTAGTTATGCAGAATTAAAAATTAGGGCTTCTTTTGGAGGCTCTCTATTTAAGTAATTATATTAACCCTTGGGTTAATCTTTTGCTATGGAGTTGATCCAAGAGGGAGCTTAGAGAAGGAAGATGGAGAGCTTGAGAGACAGAGAACCTTGGAGGGGGAGTTTTTGTGGGAATCACAAAGGTTACTCCGTGCAAGGTGTTTGTCATCTGCTTTGAGTTGCTCCACTAGTTCCTTGGTAGCTCAGAGGGGATCATCTTCAACATTAGATCCAGGTTCTATGCCTACTCCATGAGAGAGTAAAAGGATTCTCGGGTTCTCTGCCTTTATAAGGTGGGTGAAAAAGAATTCAAGGTTCTCTGCCTCTCCATGTTGATGAAAAGATTTTGTAAAGACTTCTCCGCCTTGTTATGGGAGCAAAAGGAGAGTCACTTCAGTTTAGTATAATACTTGGAGAGAGAGTCTCCAAGGAGTGGACATAATGACAGATTTAATTGAATCACTATAAAACTCAGTGTGTTCTTTCTTATTATTTTCATCACATTATTTTTCTGCACCTTTTCTGTGATTTGTTTTGAGATTCAAATATCTGATCATATTGCTATTGTGAACATTAATTTTCTTCCACATCAAGAGTTATTATTTTGTTTTAAATTTTTTAGAAATATAAAAAATATTTCACTACTTTCATGGTATTGCTAACAAAAAAAGGTTTATGAATCATATTCATAAAATCACTACTTCTAATGGTATTTCTTATAATAGTTACGAGTTGATTGTTGTTTCTAGGGTTGATTAGTGTAAAAGTATATTAAATAATAACTCTAGCCCTGATTCTATTTATAATGTTTTCATTATCCCTTAATTAATTAAGGAAGATGATAACAATTTTCTTATTCAGTGTCCCTCTAAAAAAGAGATTTTGGATACCAATAAAGGGATAAATTCTGATTCTGTAGTTGGCCCTGATGGTTTCACTATGAAGTTTTTTCAAAAAGTCTGGGAAATCAATAAAGTGGATGTGATGGGTGCTGTTAGATATTTTTTTAGTGGTACTCATTATCCAAAGTTTTGCTCTTCCTATAACATTTTTTTGATTCTCAAGAAAGAGGTTACTAACTTTTGGGATGACTTCAGATCTATAAATCCCTATTCTTTCTTAAATAAGTTAAACTTTAGGATTATTATGAGAAGATTGTCTTTGTTGCTTCCTCTTTCATTATACTTATTAAGAATAGTGTTGAAATTTTTTATTTCTCTTTGATTATCAATGGTAAAAGATATGGCTTCTTTAAGTCCTCTCAAGGTATAAGACAAGGTTATATTATTTTTAGTGCATTATTCATTATTGTTGTTAAATATTTATATAGGGATTTGGATGTTCTTTAAAGTCGGCATCCCAAGTTATAATATCATACTATTGGTAGTTTCCCCATTAATCACTTTAGTTTTGCGGATGATTTTATTATTTTCTCTCATGGCTCTCTAAATATGCTCAATATTCTCTTTAAACTTCTTAACCAATTCCAAAAGAATAGTGGTTTGAATATTATAAAGGTAAGAGTTGCTTCATTACTGCTAAGACTATAAACCATAGTAGAATTAATGATATTTATAGTAATGGGGTTTTGTTTCTAAAACTCTCCCTATTAAATACTTGATAACCCTTTTATTTAATGTACAGAAAATATCTTATCTTTTTTAGGATATTTTTGCCTCTATTTAGAGAAAATTATCCTCTTGGGCTTTTAATTATTTTTCTTTTGGTGGAAAGTTAGTCTTGATTAAATGTGTGCTTTACTTAATGCTTGTTTATATTTTACATACTATCTATCCTACTTTGAGTATTATATGTGCATGGAGAAACTTTTCATTAAGTTATTTTTTTTTCTGAGAATAATAGTTCATGTATTCTTCGACCTTCTTGGAAGAAGAGCTGTGGTGTTCTTGATGAAGGAGGTGCTTAAGTTTAAAAGTATTGTGGATATGGATCATGTATTTTCTCATAAACTTTAGTTTCCTTTTAGATCCAATATAGTTTATGAGCTAATTTCAAGATGAAGATGTATTATCAAGGTAAACATCCTCTTATTTGCCACTATAAGGGTTATAACTTTTTGGGTTGAAAAAGACTATGCTACATTAAGTGGAAGGCCGAGAAGTTCATTCAATGGGGCATTAGTCATGGTATTTTATTTTATTTTTTTTGCAAGATAATTGGATAGGGCCTTATTCTATTAAAAATTATTTACACTCCCATTTTATTTCTTCTATTAAAGTGAATAGTTTCATTGATGATAATAACTAGAATGCTAATAAATTAGTGGAACTTGTTCCTAATAGTTTAGTGGATAAAATTATGTGAATAGCCTTACATATGAAAAATGAGGATCATGTTTTATTTAAGTTGTCCAATTCTAGTAATTTTATCTTTAAAAATGTTTGGGACTCTATTAGCGCTATAAATGCAAATCTTCTTTATTTTTTATTATTTGACATAAAAGCATCCGTATGTCCTATTCTACTTTAGTGTGGAGAATGTTACATAAATTTCTTCTTACTAATGTTTTCTTTATGAAAAAAATTTATATTCCTACTAAATGTCAATGGTTCTATCAGATTAAATCTTTGAATCAAGTTTTTATGAATGGCTCGATAGCTATTAAAGTTTGGGGTATTTTAACAAAATGTTTAATAATTATAATATGAATAGTGGTAGTGATATTTCCTCTATCTTACAAGCTTGGTTTTCCCCTATTAAACGTCACATCAGGAATATGATTCCTATTCTTATTTCATGATATCTTTGAATGGAAAGAAATGATTCTAAACAAAACATTAAGTTGAACTTCATGTGCAGTGTTTCTAGAGTGAAAAATAAATTTCTTTAACAATTTTCTGTTAAGCTTATCACTGCTAGAAACATTAAGAATTGTAAGTTCATTGCTCACAATTTTGGTATTTTCTTAACAACAATGATAGGAATGGTAAGGAAAGGATTGTGTTTTGGCTAAAACCTAATTTACCTTTTGTGAAGATGAACACTAATGGTTAAGTTAACAATCATTCTTCTGAGTTTGGTGGGATTATTAGGGATCATTTAGGTAATGTCATTTGTTCTTTTGTTGGTCCTTTAAATCCTTTTTTTGTGATTCTTGTTGAACTTAAGGCTCTCAGTTACGAGCTCAATTTATGTTATTCTTTGGATATTAACGACATTTGGGTGGAGGTTGATGCAAAGCTTTTATTACACTTTATTAATAGTAATGCTTCTGAAAATTTTGAAAATTTTTATCTTATCAGAGAGATTAAATAGATTCTTTCTAAGTTTTATAATTATTTTAATCATATTTATCAGGATGATAACTGTTGTACTGAATAGCTTTCCAAACTTGGGTACCAGTTAGATAGTTTCGATGATTTCTCATGCTCGATGTTAGCTCATGCTCTAAGGGGGATAACCAATTTGTACAAATCTAGACAAATTTGGGTTGCCTTATTTGAGATTGTGATGTTGCTTTCCTTGACGGATGGTTTTTGGTATTCTTTTGGTCTTTTAGTTTTTTGGTCTATCCTCTTCTTTTTCAGATTCCTTATATTGATGCTTCTTTTTTGTTGGTTTTGGCCGGGTCGCTATTCTGTGATGTTGATGTTTGTGTGATTTTGAGCAGGCATATTTTGTGTGATTGGAGACATTTTGGAGAGTTGCTACGCATTAATGAATTGTTGGTTCGAGTTTATATTGTTTTCTTTATATCATTTATTGTGATGTTTGTGGGTTAGATTTCTATTTGATTTTTATGGTCTTTTCATATTTTGGTTTCATGAGGGTTAGTTACACTCATTCTATCCCTCTATTGGGCCTTCTTGGATGCCTTTCTTTATGTTCTTTTTTTATGAATGATTTGACTGGATTGAATTTAGCTATGATTGTAAGTGAAGTCTACTATGAAAACAATTTTGCATGGCAGCTAGCAACCTATTGCGACATTTATCAAGGGCTCACCAAAAAAAGTTATCAATTTAATTATCTTATTCATGTTCGTGGGGGTGGATTTTGAATTTTGCTCCCTTGCCCTCTATGCTTTATCCTGTGCTAGTTTCTTTATCATGGTTGAATGTGCTTGTCCGTCCTTGCTATCTTGCTTGTTCCATTGTGGATCTGTAATAATAGATGGCCTGTTCTTCTTCCTCGTGGGTTCTTTCAACTGGTTTGTCTCGGTTGTATCTATATCTTTTCTTGCTCTTTGTATAATCTAGCTGCTTTAATTTAGTGGGTGCTTTGATGTTGGATCTCTTCGCCCTTCTTGTATCCTTTTATTTTCTAAATCTGGCTGCTTATTATATTATGATATCTTCCCTATCTCCTTTTGTCATATTTGTTGCCGGTGATCCATTTCACTGATGCTGATTTTGCTCCTGAGCGTGTTTCATATCTATGTTTAGCTCTTTTTTTAGGCGATAGCTCTTGTCCTCCCCTAGTTTTCTTCATAAGTTTTTTTCAAGAATTGTAATTAGAAAGGGATTTATGGCTCTTAGGGTTTTTGTTTTGCTTTGATTGTAGCTCATTCGAGCAATAGCGAGCTATTTCTCCCTCTTAAGTTCAAGTAATTTTATTTTATAAAAACGCTTAGGCTTGTGAGTTTATATATATATATAAGAAATAACTCAAAAAAATTTATTTGTTAAAAATTTGTTTTAGAAATTAAGCGAAGACATCCTACACAAAAGATGGTACATAGAAATATATTTCATTTGTTAGTTAAAATTATCAATAAGATTTCAAGATTAATTTTATTTTGCTTGAAAATGAGAGAAATTGTCAGACAGCATTCGGACTCCTATTGAAAAAGGACATTTAATTTATACAGTGTGTGTACAATTAATATGACCTATTTTGATTGGAGTCCACACGTAATAATTTCTCCAAAAATGAATGCTTCTTTTTAGTAAGATGTATTTCGTTTGGCATTTATTTTTGTTTCTAGCGAAGACATTTCCATTATCATTATTATTAATTGTTTCTACATTTTTTTTCAATAAAGATATTTTTTTTATCTAACGCTTCTGTAATAGACAATTAAAACTTTCATTTTCTGAATTAATTTTTAATATCTTAATGGAAGCCTGTTTGGACAAAAGTTGTACATATTAAAGTAGGCTGGAATTTCCATGTAACTTCCAAATTATGAGTGCAAATCTACAAAACAGCTTATTATAATTAGTAGACGAGTAAACAAGTTAAAATATTTTTTAATTGAAGGAACCAAACAAAGCAATTTAATCAAATGAATTTAATATCCAGGATTGAAAGCGATCACTTAATTTATGAAATTTATTTATTGCAATATTATTAGGCATTAAATATACTTCAAATTAAGCATGTTTGCTATTCAAATTTTAAAGAAATTGTATAATCGGAAATCACTAATATCTACCTTGCATTTGAAGCCTGATGAGAAATTGATGTATTCATATTTAGGCTTCGTTATTTTTGTACTAAAACTCCGTTTTAGAAAGCAATAAAAAAGCCGTCCCAAACGAAGCCTTAGTCTTCATATGGGACGCCATTATTACTACTTTTTAAAGCAGCTTTTTAATTAAAAAGCTGCTTTATGACACATTAAGAAAGCCATCTCAAACGAAGCCTTAGTTTAAGTTGTTTGAATTATGTACACATCTATGAGGCTAAAAGTAGCTTATCTTGGGAGTACCTAAAATTAACAAATTAAAGTAACTACATTTTGTAATCAAATCTTAGGCTTATTAGATGCTTCTTAGTGAATGATGTAGGTTGTTGTGGGACCAAGTGTACAACTTAATAGGCAAGGCTGAAAAGGTCATTGAGATCAAGCTAGCTCATCAAAGAGCCGAATGACACTAAAATGAACTTTCTCAAGAGAACTTGACCAAGGGGAGAATTAGCCCTAGGGGTACCCTCCCTAGAAGCACTTGCCTTATCTATGAAATTTGTTTGTCTAATTGATAGAAGAGTTCGTTCACATCAATATAAAGGTGTCAACTATGCCTATCTAATTTGTAGCTCGCTCAAAGCACTTTCCTTATATACATAGGGGTGCTTGTTGAAATCATCCTATGGTACTTGCCAAAACCACCCAGCATTACTCACTAAAAATATCCCAAAGCGACATTGGAGACTATTGTACATGTGTAGCTAAAAAAATTATTTTCACTTATATGACCCTATTAAAGCATGTATTACTATTTTTTTTCAAGATGTAGTGTCTCTTTTAACCTTCTCAAAATTATAATTAAAGGGTTGAGAGGTATTTTATGGACCTCAATCTAGTTTTTATATAGATAAAGAGAAATAGTGTTATGGAGCTCCTTTACTTTCTTGTATTTATGTTTCTTTTGTGCTTTATAATAGCCTAGCTACTCTTAAAACTAAAGTCTAGTATCATCAATTGATCAATTTAGACGCAATATCCTTTTAGATGCAATCAGGATGGATTGATGCCACAAAGGAGAACCCAAGCATAAAGAGAAGCAATGAAATAACATAGAAAAGGTTCACTACTACTGAGAAGCAGGAATTTACAACTAACAAGCAACTTATTGGAATTGAAGAGAGGATCACACAAATGATCCCAAGAGCCCTAAAGTGAGTGCCTAAAGCCACTCAAAGGGTGGATATGCCTAAAGAATCATCAAATTTTATAACCCAAAGTGGGTGATCAAGAGTCAAAATGTTGACTTTGATACACACAAAAAAATGGGCTATACAACCTTAGCTGTGAGGAAAATACCACACTCCTGCCAAGGTGAATGTAGGGAGACTACTCATGCTAAAGAACACATTCTTCAATAAGATTGCAAAAGAAATATTATAAAAATGTTAAAAACATTTTATCTAAAGGCATGCGAAGGAAGTACATATCTATTAAACCACATCACTTAATTTGAGTTGGGCACCTCTATGCTTGACATTGACAATGCAATGAATTGCCATTTGTTCTTTAACATCCTCAAAGCATTACCTCTTTCGTGATTCATGCATCTCCCATTAGATATCATTAACTCTTTCACTAAGTTCAAGAGGCTGTTCATCAAACAATTAGTCAACTAGAAGAAATCTTTAAAAGACCATAAGCTACCTTGAAGAAGATGTGGGAGCTAGTTAAGTCTCTCAATAATTTAATTTTGAGGTATTGATAGAAGTGATAGATATGAAGGTTTTTGAATTGTTCACCCATGCATAGTTTGCTCAAGGTTTCTGAGAGAGACCATTCACGTATGCTCTCAGCTTACAAAAGCAAGAGAAGTTACATTAAATAATATGGCTAATTCTTCTTCCACTAATCACCATAAGAGATGCCTCAATAAAGTGAGATCAAGAGCAAGTCCTTATTCATGATATTAATCCCCCACAAATTAGCATGATTAAGAGGTGGCTGCATTTTTAGTAGAATTGTCTTTACCAACACAAGGGCGCCCCACTACACATGAGGCTATTAAAGATTTCTAGTCCGTCATCTTTATAAAATAAGGAGCTTCCACTCCCCACTTACTAATATCAAAGGAAAGACCACCTTTAGCTTACCACCACTAATAATCATCCTCGTAATAGTGTAAATGCTAAAGTAGTTTGTCAAATAAAAAAATTGTATACTAAGTGTCCTGAGTCTATGGAGCTGAGAGCATATAGTAAGGACACCTTGAATTACTACATATATTTCATAAAAACCATAAATATTACATCAAGGAGTCTTGACACCTATGAAACCCAATTAAAAACCTGACCAAAGAAGGAAATATAGAATAGTTCATCTTAAATAACCTAGAGAAAAAAAAGTAAGGATGGACCCATGGAGGGATATAATAATGTGCTAGTCCCAAATTAAGCATTACACATAACTAGAGTTGTGTCACTTATACTCAAAGTAGAAACATTAGAAATATATCACTAGGTGAATCTCAAATGAAATAAGTAAAAAAATGTTAATTCGATGACCATTTCAAAAAATCCCATAACAAAAGTTGCCTTGATGTTACGATTTTTATCATCATTATCATGAATTATCAAATTCTAAGCATCTTAATAAACACTTGGAGCTTAGAGAATATCATATTAAGATGGAATTTCAAAGGTTTAATCTAGGTTCTTTCCATCTAGCTCAAACTACATAACTATTCTTCATATTCTCTAGAGAGTAAAAAGAAATAGAAGGTATTACCACTTTACCCATAATTGGGGAGCATGAGAGTGATAGTCTGTAGTCTTGGTTTATTTCCTCATAGTGGATACCCCCATTGATTATAATATAATATTTGGGTGACCACTCTTGAATACCTTTAAGGCTACGGTCTCTCCACTTATCATGAGACAATAAAAGTTCCTACAATATGATTGTAAATCATTATGAGAGCATACTTAATGTAATAAAGGGCTTCCCATTTGAAGGTTAAAGAAAATAATAAAAGTGTATAAGCAGACATATTACAATAGGAATTAGAAGAGGAGTAGAATTAGAGACCATCAAAGAAGTGAAAAATTCCTAATTATAGAAGTAAGTCCATCTTGAACGCCTAAAACAATCTAATTAAACCTTTCTTTCCAAAGCAATCTAATATCTCAAGAGAAATTCACCCTTAAAAAAAAAAATAAATAGATCCGAAATATGATTTATTTAAGTGGTTCTTAAATAATTTTTAGGACCCGTTGATGTAAATGTAATCAACCATATATGTCCATCATGTCCTCGAGTTCATCAAAACCCAAAAAAAAACTTAACCATGTGCATGCAAAATTTATTAATTTTCTACAGGACTATTATTTCATTTGAAATAAAAATTAGGTGTGAAGATTAAAGATATTGATTCCTCATCACAAGTCATTTTAGTCATCTCCTCTTTAGAATTATGAATCCCTACATTTTTAAGGATATAAGAGGACTACACTTCTAACATTGATTTTCATCTTCTTCATCATGACTACCCAAATAAATCTCATATTCTCATTATCCTCTTTTTATTCTTCATGAATATCTTTAATGAGAGAATAAATTTTGTATACCAAGATCTTCTCTTTAAAATTTTCTAAGAACTGAGCTTCATTTGGGGGGTATAGTAGAATACTTAGGCTAGGATAAAGCCATTAAATCAATAGAATCTTTTTTTTTTCTTTTTTTTTCCCTAAATAAAAAGAGATGGTGAATATATTATTGCATATTTTCCCACTTTAAAACTTTGCAAAAAAAAAAAGCATGACTGGCAAGCAAACTACTCTCCTATTCCTTTATCAACCTTAGGAAGACCTTTCAAAAGACTTCATTATAATTTTTACTAAGAAATCCTCACGGATATAATAGTATTTTTGTTGTATTTGATAGTTTCTCAAAAAATTCAAATTTTTTTAAATGCTTAAAAACTAATGATGCCTTCAATATAACCAAACTTTTCTTCAAAATTATTGTTAAACTACATGGGTTTCCATCCACAATAGTTTCGAGCAACGATGTTAGATTTGCTTAATATTTTTAAAAATGATATGAAAATTTTTTGGAATACAATTAAATTTTTAATCTACATTTCATCTCGAAGAAGATGGTCAAAAAACCTATTTATAGAACCTTAGGCAATATGTATTATGCTAAGGTGCTTAATAGGAAAAAATATAGGCAATTGGGATGTGCTGCTTTCTACTTTTGAGTTTGTTTATAATAGTACTATTTAGAGAACAACTTAGAAAATAAATTTAAAAGTTATTTATGGTTATAACATATATAAACTAATTGATTTGCTAAATATTTTTCAAATATTAGTTTATATACTACATTAACTATTGCACAAGATTTTCATAAACTACTCAAACTAATGACAGTTGGTGGTGGGGTTTATGTCACTAATGTGATCAAGTGATGGATGTGAAACTCTTCTAAGATAGTTAGAAGAGTAAGATTCAATTTGGTAGAGTGAATTTAAGTAGGGGGTTCAAGTTTTTAGAGTTTGGATGATTGGCTAGGACTTCTAATAATATGTCCAGACTTGGAAACATAATCTTCTACCTAAATATTTTTCATCTCTCTAGAACTCCAAATTAAGTGAATTTATATTTAATTTTTTAAGTGAGGCTGTATATGTTACAACAACAACATCAAGCCTTTATCCCACTACTTGGGGTCGGCTACATGAATCCTTTTTCTCCATTGTGTCCTATTAAAAGTCAAATCCTCGTTTAAATCTAATAAAGAAAGACCTTTCTTAATATTTTTTAACCAAGTATTTTTAGGTCTACCTTTACCTTTCTTAACATAAGTCAAATCTAATACCTCTAGTTTCTTAACCAGGTCATCGGAAGGACGTCATTTTATATGACCAAACCATATAAGGAGACTCACTCTAATCTTATCTTCTATTTGAGTTACTCCAATCTTTTCACGTATATGCTCTTTTCGTATCCTACCTCTAAGGGTAAAGGGTAAAGCCACTCATCCACATGAGCATCCTCATCTCTGCCACACTTAACTTAGTATTATGCTTCTCTTTTAATGGCCAACATTCATCGCCATAAAGAATTTCATGCCTCACCACCATCTTATAGAATTTTCCCTTAAGTTTGAGGGATACTTTTGTATCACCCAACAAGCCCGATGCATTCCTCCACTTCAATTATCCAACTTAAATTATGCTAATAATATCCCCATCTATTTCACCATCACTCTGAACAATAGATCCAAGATGTCTATAACGTGTACTCATATTAATGACTTGATCTCCCAAAGTCACAATCTCCTCACTAGGACTATTACTACTAAAATTACACTTCATATATTCTATTTTGGATCTACTCAAGCGAAAACCATTGGACTCTAAGGTCGACCTCCATAATTCAAGTTTACCTTCAACTCCCTCTCTAGTCTTATCAACTAGAAAAATATCATCAGTAAAAAGCATAAACTAAGGTACATCCTCTTGCAAATGTCTAGTGAGAACATCCATGACTAAAGCAAAAAAGATGGGTCTAATGTGCTGTGGAAGCGATATTGGTTTGTCCTATCCAAAGAAGTTAAAAGTTGGAAAATTTGTGGCGGTTCTATATGTATAAAGTGGAATATTAAAATTTCAACTGGAATAGTTGAAGGAATTTCCCAAGATAATATCTAAGATATTTGAATTTTTTTGTGTATTTTAATATTCATTTTTTTGTTTATTAGAAATAAGTTATAAAAGTGGAATAACAAATTGAAAATATAATTAGGTATGATTTATTTTCCAAAGTTTTGACTAGAATAATCATAAAGAAATTTAATTTTATTAAAGTATAGAATTTGAGCTAAATATAGGAATATTTTGACAAAGTTTTATGGGGCTTTAGTTAGTTAAATACTTCCAAGTATGGAACTAGTCTGACAAAATTAGAAATTAAGACCAACTCTAGTAATTGGGATTTAACTTGGATTTTGTGGGAAGGAAAGTCATTTTGTACATGTTAGGATGGAGTACAAATAACAGAACACAATTATAAAATATTATAGAAATAAAAATTGCAAAAAATAAAATAAAATAAAATAAAACTCTATTATTTGAAATAGAAGTCCAATCCCCTTGTGTTGATCAAACTGTTAAGAGAGTTGCTATTTGCATGTTTTACATTCTTGTAACTTATATAGTTTTAATGATTTCAAAAATTATTGTTTTATGTATAGTTCTCCTAACACTTTTTGGAAGAGTTATTTTTGCTCTTGTATACTAACATTTTAGGAAAATCAAACTCCTGACTACAAAGACTTCAAATCAAATTCAGCATGAGATACTTTGTGTATTTAAACTTGTATTTTTCTTTGAATTAAATTTGAGAGAGAGTGATTATAATTAAGTGAATACACACACACACATACACACTTTAGGAGATCTTGAGAAATTTGTACTGATCGTACGGGACGACCCAGTCAATTATCTCCTTGTAAGAGCAATGGAACGAACAGGAATTGAAGAAAATTTTTCTAAGTCTTGATCGTCCAGGATGAAGTGTATTCGTCCGAGGACGAAATATTCTCTGGAAAATTTTCTTTCAAGAACGAAGTGTATTCGTTCCTGAACGAGTTGCTCTCTGGAGTATTTTTGTCCCGGACGAAGTGTATTCGTTCCGGGACGAAGTGTATTCATCCCAGGACGATTTGCTCTCTGGAAAAAATTTGCCCAAACGAACCAATATTCATCCCAAGACGAAGTGAACCGACTCTGAAAAATTAAGTGACGTTCTGTAGTTTTTGGCAACCGACCTATGGAATAACCGTTCGTACCTGACGAACTTAGTTCGTACGGGATGATGTGTGTATACGAAGTCATTTCGTACCAATATACATTAGGTTCACTTCCAACGCATTTAAGTAAAATCATCCAGGATGATCCACGATCGTACGGGACGATCCAATTTGTATTGACTTGAATATTTATAATTTTTGGACAGTTTTTTGTGTCTTTCCTATAAATAATCCAAACTAAAATGCCCTATAATCTTTTTGCCCACTGGTCTTCGTGCCTATTGAAAGAAGAGTCAAGGAGAGAGCGTGAGAGAGTGTTTGAAGGATATTTCTTGCCATTAGAGTATGAAGGTTTCACTTGGTACTCAAAGGTAAGAGTCTTTACTCTTGGTTTGTGATTACTTCACACTTTTCTCTCTTTCTTCTACAATTCTTGTGAGAAGATCTGTCAAAGAGATCCGGTTCTCTACCGACACTTGGAGAGTGTGAACAGCTGAAGGGTTCTCTTCCCACACTTGAAAAGTGTGAACAGCCGAAGGGTTCTCTGCCCACACTAGGAGAGTATGAAAGGACGAAGGGTTCTCTTCCCACACTGGGAGAGTGTAAAAGGATGACAGTTCTCTGCCGCACCTGGTGAAAAGAGTGTTTGTAAAGGCTTCTCCGCCTTACTGTGGGTGCAAAAGGAGACTCACTATTGGTATTAGTGCAATACTCGGAGGGTGCCTTCGGGAAGTGGATGTAGGTCAAGTTTGACCGAACTACTATAAATCTTGTGTCTTTTATTTTTCGTTGCTTTTTATTTTGTTGATTTTTGTTTCTAATTTATGATTAAAAAATCTATTTATACAAAACTCATTAAAGTTTACTTTTTGGTTTAAAAAATCAAAAAGATGGATTAATTTTTAATTACCAATTCATCCCCCTCTTGGTTAGCCACTGGGACATAAGCTTAGGTTTAACAACCTAATTCATAGTGATCGAGTTTCAACAAGTGGTATCAGAGCTTTATTTCAAAATCACAAGTTTAGACTACTTTTTGATTAACGTAGATGGCTACATTTGGAAATCGAAATACACCCGAGGGTTACTCTTTAACTAGACCTCTACTGTTCGATAATATACCTTTTGATTTTTGGAAAACACCCATGTCTACATTTTTACGGTCACTTGATTATCGTATGTGGATCTTAGTTCAGGAAGGGTATACAAAACCAACTAGAATAGTTAACGAAGTTAGAGTTGAAACACCTTATGCAGACTGGACAGTAGAAGAATGTGACTTTGCACAACTAAACGCCAAATGCTTGAATGGTTTCTTTTGTGCTTTAAAATCAGAAGACTACATGCGAGTTTCCACTTACAAAAGTGGGAAGGACATATGGGATAGACTTTGTATAACTTATGAGGGGACTAATGAGGTTAAGCAATCTAGACTTAATATCTTGTTGCAAGATTATGAATTATTTTGCATGAAACCAAATGAATCCATTTCTAATATGTATACAAGATTCACACAAATAGTCACCTCTTTGCATGCACTGGGTAGGGAACTAACGAATGCTGAAATGGTTAATAAGATTCTTCGTTGTTTGCCTACTGCTTGTGATGCTAAAATTACTGTAATTACAGAGTCTAAAGATCTAAATATTTACTATAATCTTCTTGGTTTGCTAATTACTTACGAGCAATGAGTTAGTCAAAGAAAGATTGATGCAAGTGAACCACGAAGGGAGAAAAAACATAGCACTAAATATGGAAGAGTCTAAGAGTGAACACTCATAACCTGAGGATGAAGACGACATCGCATTGATGACTAGATAATTCAGAAGCTTTTTGAAGAGGATGCAGAAGAGAAGCTAGCATTGAAATAGAGGTAAATTTAATAAAAATGTCAAGGTTTCAAATGATGTGATTTACTATGAGTGCAGGAAACCTAGTCATATCAAGACTGAATGCCCAAAACTCAAAGCCACTCCTAGCAAGGAGAAGGTTGAGGAGAAACCAATTGCAAAGAAGGGCAAGAAGAAGTATTAAAGAGCTTTCTGGGCGGACACAGCTTCAGATTCATCAGAGACTGAAAAGGAAAAGGAAGTTACTAATCTATGCTTAATGGCCGATAATCTTGATCAGTCAGATCAAGAAGAAGTATGTGACTTAACCTATGATGAACTTTTTAAAGTTTCTGAACATATGCATGATGCATATAGGAAGTGAAGAAAATGCATGATAGTCTAAGTTTAGAGTTTGAAGAATTACAAAAGGAACATGAAATTCTTAGGAAAGATCATGCTTTAATTAATGACAACCACATAAAATTACTTAATGAGTTCGATGACTTGAATAAAAAACATGAAAATTTAAAATCATCCTATGCTGAACTTGAAAAAAATTTTAAAAATTTTAAAGATGAATCAGAGAGCAAAATTTATAGATCAAATTATACAAATTAAATTTTGGAAGATATGAATTCATTTTACAAATTAATGATAAAAGCTCTCGAGGAAAATAGTATACCCCCTAAACTTAAAGATTTTACTAATTTTATTCTGTATCCTAAATTTTTGCAATCCCTAAATAGACAGATGAATGATAGAAGATTTAGGAATCAATTTCCAAAAGTCAAATGTAATAATTGTAGATTGTTTGGACATATAGCTCACACCTGTACTTTGAAGATGAAAACTTATTTGGTGTGGAGACCTAAGACGCATAAACCTAGACATATCATACATGCATCTAATTATAAATTGTCAAAAGGAGAACCCAAACTTGTTTGGATTCCCAGGTCTAACGTTTGATAATTTTGCAGGGCTGCTCTCACACAAGACCTCATGAGAGCATATGGTACCTGGACAACGGATGTTCAAAGCATATGACTAGAGATACCGCACAATTCATATCGCTGGAAGCCAGGAGTGGAGGCAAGGTTACACTTGGAGATAACACCACAAGAAAGGTGGTTGGATCATGTATGATTGGAAATCTTAATAAATTTTATATTGAGAATGTGTTATTAGTAGAAGGTTTAAAGCATAACCTGTTAAGTATAAGCCAGCTATGTGATAACGAATATTATGTGAAATTTTTTCCTACTAGCTGCATATTAAGCCTAAATGGTAAAGATGTTTTGAATGGTAAAATGGTAAATAATGTGTATATGCTAGACTTGAATTATATTCAATCTCCTACTGCTTTTTATTTGAAAACTGTATCTGATGAGTTATGGCTTTTGCATAAGAACTTTATCATTATAGCATGCAAAATCTTAGAAGGATTACCCAAAAGAACTTAGTGAGAGGTATACCTAAACTAGACTTTACTAAGGATCACCTTTGTGATGCATGTCAATTAGGAAAGCAGGTGAAGTCCTCTTTTTAGTCCAATAAGGATCTTAGAACTAGTAAACCTTTAGAGATTTTATATATGGATCTTTTTGGATTAGTTAGAATTGTGAGTCTAAGAGGGAAGGTATACGGATTTGAGATTATGGATGATTACTCAAGATCCACATGTGTTAGATTTCTATTTCATAAGAGTGAATCATTTGAGGAATTTAGAAACTTTTTGACTTAGATTCAAAGAAAACTAGGGTGTGAAATTATTTCTATACAAAGTGATCATGGAGGAGAATTTGAGAATGAGAAATTTGAAGAATTTTGTAAGGAGAAAGGAATCAATCATAATTTTTCTGCACCTAGAACCCTTCAGTAGAATGGGGTGGTTAAAAGGAAAAACAGAACATTAATAGAAGCCACCCGAGCAATATTGGCAGAATACTCACTTCCTAAATATTTTTGGGCTGAGGCGGTTAGCGCTGCATTGTATGTTCTGAATAGGGTGAATGTGAGATCTAAACTAAATAAAACACCCTATGAGTTGCTAAAAGGAAGAACACCTAATTTATCTCATTTGCATATTTTTGATTGCAAGGTGTTCATTCATAACAATGGAAAATCTGCCTTAGGAAAATTTGATCCAAAATCTGATGAAGGAATTTTTGTTGGATACTCAAGTTTGGAAAATCTTATAGAGTATTCAGTAGAAGAACTTTGGTAACTGATGAGACCACACATGTTGTATTTGATGAATCTGGAAATATGGAAGAGCCAAATATTGTAGAAGATGAGATTGAGATTAACTCCTAAAAGATTGATAAAATAAATTTGGAAGAAAATTTGAAAGAAAATGTGAAAGAAAATTTGGAGATAGAAAATCCTTTGCCTAGAGATTTGAGATTTTCAAAAAACCACCCAAGGGAATTAATTATAGGTGAACCAAGTGAGGGTGTAAGAACTAAGCGTGGATTAAATAAAGAAGTCAATCATTCTGCCTTCATTTCAACTATAGAATCCACAAATATTGATAAAAAACTTTTAGATGAATTTTGGATTTTGGCCATGCAAGAAGGGTTGAATCAATTTGTAAGAAATAAAGTTTGAAAATTAACTACAAGACCAAAGGATAAAAGTGTAGTTGGAACTAAGTGGGTATTTAGAAACAAAATGAATGACGCAGGAGTAGTCATTAGAAATAAGGCTAGATTAGTTGCTAAGGGGTATAATCAGATTGAAGGGATTGATTTTGAGGAGACTTTTGCACCTGTAGCTAGACTTGAAGCAATTAGGGTTTTGCTAGCTTTAACCTGTTTTAGAGGATTCAAATAGTATCAAATGGATGTAAAAAGTGCCTTTTTAAATGGGGTAATTCAAGAAGATGTTTTTGTAGAACAATCACCAGGTTCTGAAAATTCTAAATACCCAAATCATGTTTTCAAGTTTAAAAAGCCATTATGTGGATTGAAATAGACACCTAGGGCTTGGTATGAGAGGTTGAGCACCTTCTTACTTGAAAGATCTTTTAAAAAAAGGAAATATGGATACAACTCTCTTTTTAAAGAAATGTGGAAAGGATATACTCATTATTCAAATTTATATGGATGATATCATTTTTGGATCTTCAAATAAAATTTTTTGTGATGATTTTTCTAAAACAATGAGTAGTGAATTTGAGATGAGTTTAATGAGAGATTTAAGTTACTTTCTAGGATTTAGCATTAAGCAAATTAAGGAAGGTATATTTCTTAGTCAGTCAAAGTATGTTAAGGATATTCTCAAAAAGTATGAAATGGACAATGCTAAACCTGTTAGTACACCAATGAGTTCCTCAGTTCTGTTGGATAAGAATCCTAAGAAAAAATCTGTTAATCAAAAGAAATTTAGAGGGATAATTGGATCTTTACTTTACTTGACTACTAGTTGACCTGATATCATGTTCAGTGTTTGCTTATATGCTAGAATTCAATCAGATCCAAAAGAATCATATTTAATATCAATGAAAAGTATTTTAAGATATTTATTAGGAACTCAAAACTTAAGAATTTGGTATCCAAAGTTTAGCTATTCATTTGAAATAATTGGTTATTCAGATTCTGACTTTGCAAGTTGTAGAGTGGATAGAAAGAGCACTTCTTGAACATGTCAATTTATTAGAAATTATCTAGTCTCTTGGATCAGTAGAAAATAAAATTCAGTAGCCCTATCTACTACAGAAGCTGAATACATTACATTAGGAAGTTGTGTGGCACAAGTACTTTGGTTGAAACAACAGTTGATTGATTTAGGATTAACTATAGACACTATTCCAATTTATTGTAATAACACTAGTGCTATTTGTATTTCTAAAAATCCCATTCAACATTCAAGAATCAAACATATGGACATAAGTCATTATTTCACAAGGGATCATGTATCCAAAGGAGAAATTGAACTCACTCATGTTTCTATTAAAAATCAACTTGCAGACATTTTTACAAAACCTTTAGCTTTTGATACTTTCAGTGCATTAAGAACAAGGCTTGGTATGATTGATTTGAATGCTTAAATAAAAATATTTTTGCAACATTAATATTTGTTTACTAGTTAATGTGTTTGTGTGTTTTTATGTGTTTATGAACTTGTATGTATGATTTTCTTTATTTAGAGTTTAAGTTTTTTGTTGTTTTGTATTTTTAGTGTATTTGTGTTTTAGTTCTTTGATTGAGTACAAAAATTTGAAAATTTTGAGTGACCATCGTTTGGGGCGAAATGTTTTCATACGGGATGATTTGTGTATTGTGACAAATTGTCGGATTTTGAACCGTTTGAGTGTAGTTTTTAGTGTTTTATTGTCACTTCGTCTGTACGATCGTCACGATCGTCCGGGATGAATTGTTTTTCAAATGATGGATGAATGAATAAAGAGGTTGAATGGATAAGGTTGTTTTTAATACGAACTTCGTACGTGAACACATGTCGGTTTGATGGAGGGGACGATTTCAACTACCATTAAACTGATATAAGTTCTGATCGTCCCAGGACGAACACATGTTCGTCTGTACTATCCGTCTGGTCAAAAGTCTGTACGAAAGGACACTTCGTAAGTTGTATTGATTACGAAAAGCCATTTCATTTTGATGCATTGGATCGTACATACAAATTTGTTTCGTACAGGACAAATCGAAAAATTCGTATGGGACAAAATTTTTTCGTCTAGTACGAACGTATCATTTTTAATAAATAGAAGAGCTTTTGAACTCAATAGTCACACTCAAAACTTCACTTTCAATCTCTTTCGTACTCTACATCTTCTTCCAAATGGCAAGTTCAACTAAGAGACAAAAGATTCTGGCAAAGAAACCACATAGAAATTCCTCTAAGAACTTTCTTTCCAAAGCGAATGAGGAATCTTTTCCTACGTTTTCCTCAGTGAAGATTACACCCTCCAGAATCCTAATCCAAGAACAACTTACCTTTCAGGTAATGAACTTATTTGCCTCAACACGGTTTGGTTTTATCCTTACCCTCGTCTATCTCTACAATAAAAAAACCTTTAACTACTTTCTCACCAACATGTCCTTTAATTCTGACCATTCTATAATCCGTTCCTTTGTCTTCAAATAAAAAGTTGAAATCATCAAGGCTGACTTAGGAGCCTTTTTGAATTTAAGGATAGAGGGAGCCAAAGCCCATCACTTGATCAACACTCATGATTATACATGGTATGAAATTAATAATGTGATTAGAGGAAACAATCTGAACGAATATGTGGCTAGAGTATCCGGTCTCGTTCGAAATGCACGTATCATCCAGCATGTCCTTAGAACTTCTATAATTCCTAAAGGTTGTGATAGAATCAACATTACCCCTCTTCTTTCTATGGTGAGCTTCTTGATCATGACTAAAGAACCTATAGATGAAGCCCAACTTATCCTTGACTATCTTTATGGGCTGTCTGAAAAAGGACATGTAGAGCATAAGAGAAAGAAGAACATTGCCTTAGGACATCTAGTTGCCTACATTCTGGATAAAAAATATAATTTGGTTCATCCTAATCAAGAGTTTGAAGAACCGCTCTACTACAACGACGGATTATTTAGAGCAATCTTAAAAGAAGAACCAAGTAAAACACATATCATTAGTGATATAGAGGAAGAACCAGAAGCTGCACCTGCACCCGCCAATGAACCAAATTATCAGGAATTGGTTCAAAGATCTGATCGCTTAGAGACTCATTTTGATCAACATTTTGATCAAATTAGACTCATCTTCAGCAGCAGGCCACACAGTATCAGCATGACATGAATTTTATGAGGGATCAGATGAGTGA
Source organism: Dendrobium nobile (assembly GCA_022539455.1). Classification (NCBI taxonomy): domain Eukaryota; kingdom Viridiplantae; phylum Streptophyta; class Magnoliopsida; order Asparagales; family Orchidaceae; genus Dendrobium; species Dendrobium nobile. Next base: position 60,479,252 of record CM039733.1, read on the forward strand.
TATCAGTACCAATGTGCTTATGATGAGTACTTAATTTAACATCTTTGATGCTGCACCTCCTCCTCCTCCTCCAGATCAGGGTCCTTCTCAGTGATAGTTGCACTTAATTTTATGTATTTTCTGTAGTTTGTGTGTTAGTTGATGTTTTTACATAAGTTTGTTGTATTTTCTTTTCTTTAGATGTTTTGTTTTTGTATTGATATCCTGAGCTTAGATTGTAATATCTTTATAGTGATATCAATATATGTTCTCATTTTTTGGCTTTAATGGTATTGAAATGTGTGTTAGCCTTTATAACAATCATTAGATTTTTGATCTTAATAGTGCTATACTTTGAAATGCAAGTCAAAATTTAATTCATTAAAAAATCTAATTTTTTCTAAATTTAAGTTCTGCTTATAACTTAATATAATTAAGATTGTCAATTTCATGTCTCTTATTTAGACTACATTAATTCTAATATTATTATTGCAACTATGATATTTTGTTATTTTATATTTCACTTATCAATAAATATTTATGCACTTAGAAAAATTTAAAATTTTTTATTATTGATTTTGGAAAGATCAAAATTACTCTTTAAAAAAATATACAAATGTACAAAAATCAAAAGAAATGCGCAATGGTTCGCAAGTAGAAAGAGAGACATAAAATAAGCCCAAAAGTAAAAAGATGCACAAAAATATGCAAATAATTTGAAAAAGATGCGCAAAGCGCCACATGTGGTAATTATTTCTTTCTATTATCTTTTAATCTCTTAATTCAAATTAATCTACTGTACATTTATATTTTGTATTGAAATTTGAAATATACAAATTTTCTATTCATCCTTTTCGTAATAATTTTCTCTATCTTAGTGTCTAAATTGACTTATACTTTTGATATATTCTTTATATTATCAATGCTATATCTCTTCTTAAATTCTATGAATTAATATGATTTGCCTAATATTTTAATTTTATTTGCATAACATATTTTAATCACTTTCAAGATTGAATTATCAAATGATTTTCATATGCTGCTTACATTTCAAGTCTTTTTCTTCTTTACTTTTTGCTGTTGTCAAAAAGGGGGAGAAATTGTTTGTATCGTGTTTTTAGTTTTGTTTAATCTATTTTTGTTTTTTGTTTTATGTTTTGTGTATATTGTATACGTTGTGTGTTTATTTTATTTTGGTATCTGTATATTTCTAAAAATGCCTCTTTATTTACACGTGTTCATCAATTCAGGGGGAGTTTAGGAGATTTTTTGAATTTGAAAATTATACAAACAATAATTATTTTTCCATCATCAAAAAGAGGGAGATTGTTAAGAGAGTTGCTATTTGCATGTTTTACATTCTTGCAACTTGTATAGTTTTGATGATTTCAAATATTATTGTTTTATGTATAGTTATCTCCTAACACTTTTTAAAAGAGTTATTTTTGCTCTTGTGTGTACTAACATTTTAGGAAAATCAAACTTCATACTACAACGATTTCAAATTAAATTCAACATAAGATACTTTGTGTATTTAAAACTTGTATTTTTCTTTGAATTAAGTTTGAGAGAGAGTAATTGTAATAGAGTGAATACACACACACACACTTTAGGAGATCTTGAAAAATTTGTACTGATCATACGGGACGAACATAATTCGTACGGAACGATCCAGTCAGTTATCTCCTCGTAAGACCAATGGAATGAAAAGGAATTAAAGAAAATTTTTCTAAGTCCTGATCATCTAGGATGAAGTGTATTCGTCCCAGAACGAAATGTTCTCTGGAAAATTTTCGTTTAAGAATGAAGTGTATTCGTTCCAGAACGAGTTGCTCTCTGGAGCATTTTCATCCATGACGAAGTGTATTCTTCCTAGGATGATTTGCTCTCTGGAAAAATTTTGTCAGGACGAACCAATATTCGTCCTAGGATGAAGTGAACCGACTCTAAAAAATTAAGTGATATTCTGCAGTTTTTGGGAACCGACCTATGGAATAACCATTCGTACCTGATGAACCTAGTTCGTACGGGATGATGTGTGTGTACAAAGTCATTTCATACCCATATACATTAGGTTCGTTTCCAACGCATTTAAGTAAAATCGTCCAGGACGATCCACGATCGTACGGGATGATCCAATTCGTAATGACTTGAATATTTGCAATTTTTGGATGGTTTTTTGTTTATTTTTTATAAATAGTCCCAATTAAACTGCCATATAATCTTTTTGCTTACCGATCTTCGTGCCTATTGAAAGAAGAGTCAAGGAGAGAATGTGAGAGAGTGTTTGAAGGAGATTTCTTGCCATTGGAGCGTGAAGGTTTCACTTGGTACTCAAAGGTAAGAGTCTTTACTCTTGGTTTGTGATTACTTCACACTTTTCTCTCTTCCTTCTATAATTCTTATGAGAAGATCTGTCAAGGAGATCCGGTTCTCTGCCGACACTTGGAGAGTGTGAACAGCCAAAGGGTTCTCTACCCACACTTGGAGAGTGTGAACAGCCGAAGGGTTTTCTGCCTACACTAGGAGAGTGTGAAAGGATGAAGGGTTCTCTACCCACACCGGGAGAGTGTAAAATGATGACGGTTCTGTGCCAGCACTGGGGATAGTGCAAAAGGATAACGGTTCTCTACCAATACTGAGGATAGTGTAAAAGGACGACGGTTCTCTACTGCACTGGGTAGTGGTGAAAAGAGTGTTTGTAAAGGCTTCTCTACCTTGCTGTGGGTGTAAAAGGAGAGTCACTATTGGTATTAGTGCAATACTCGAAGGGTGCCTTCGGGGAGTAGATGTAGGTCAAGTTTGACCGAACCACTATAAATCTTGTGTCTTTTATTTTTCGTTGCTTTTTATTTTGTTGATTTTTGTTTCTAATTTGCGGTTGAAAAATCTATTTCTATAAAACTCATTAAAATTTATTTTTTGGTTTAAAAAATCAAAAAGAGGGATTAAGTTTTAATTACCAATTCACCCCCCTCTTGGTTAGCCACTGGGACATAAGCTTAGGTTTAACAACCAAATTCACAGTGATCGAGTTTCAACACAAATAACAAGCTAGGAAACTTCTTGGATTTTTCTTTCCAAATAATATAAGCCACTAATTAATTCTAAATTTTAGGAAAAGGGAGTTTTTAAACAAATAACACCACTTGAAAAGGCATATCCCTTTATTTAAATTCAAAATAAAGATTGAATTGGAGTGGAGCGAGGGGCTGCTCCCTTGCTTGGGCCAACTAGTAAACACATACAACCACCCCCAATTCTAACATACACACTTACATGGATGATCACTATCAACATTACTTAGGGAAAAAAGAAAAATGGTATAGTCCAAATTGCATCTATTGTTATAAAAATGATCTTTAATCTTATCTTTTTTAAGTAGAAAATAAGCAAAAAATCTTAAAATTAAAGGAGCATCAAAGTGTCATGGATCCAACAACGCATCACTACATTTCCCCCCAGCACTACAATGCCACAAAACTAGCATCATAGTAGTATAAGTCACAAATTTCTTTTACAATATTATAAGTCACAAAATAATATTGTAAAACACACCGTAATGTAGTACATCATAATTAAAAGAATAGTATTGTGTTGTTTGTGTGAGTCAAAGATTTTTGTGATTTTTCTAGGGATTATAGTTAATTATCCTTTCTTACACTTTATATTGCTAAACTAATTGCTTGTTTAATCTTGTCCTTATTTGTATTTTGCTTGCTTTGTAATGCTACTATTATTTAATTCTACTAAAAGTTAGTATTATTGCATTGTTAATTATTAAACTGTGTTTTACATTACATTTTCATGTTGGGTATATAATTATAGCATCGATAATAGGAACGATCAAGGAAAAACATGGTTTGAATCATAAATTAAAAGAACACTTTAAAAAATTAGAAAATCTAAAAAAGTACAAAAGAAATTAAAATGGCTGAACGAGTTCGGGAAAATGATCAACATAGACCACCTAGAGAATATGTTAATCCCATGGTTAAGGGTATTCACCAATGCATCAATAGACCAAATATCCAGGTAAACTTTGAGCTAAACTAGTGATAATTCAACTAGTATAAAATTCTCAGATTGGATAAACCCCTATAAAAGATCCCAACCAGCATATAGCTAATTTTTTGGAGATTTATGCTATATTAAAATATAACATAGCATCTAATTATGATGTTAGACTTATGTTGTTCCCTTTCATATTAACAGATAAAGCTAAGATATGGTTGAACTCTTTGCCCCAATCCTCATTCACCACATTGAATGATTTAGCTCAGAAATTCTTAGCCAATTTTTTCCCCCATCTAAAATTTGAAAACTTAAAAATTATATTACCTTATTTACATTATTAGATGGAGAATCCATTGAAACTTTGGAGAGAGATTAAAAGAATTACTTAGAAAATGTCCCCATCATGCATTACCCGATTGGCATATTATTCAAAATTCTATAATAATCTTATAGGCTCTCTCATAACCATTAAAATATGTAGCTATTAGAGGATCTTTGTGTTTGAACCCTTTGATGAAGTTTATGCTTACGCTTTGATTGAAGAAATGGCCACCAATAATTCCAATGCTTGTATGAAAGATTGAGCCCTAGGAAGGTAGTTAGAGTGCATGTATGTAATGCCTTATCAATTTTAAATGTATAAGTAGGTGATATATCTAGAGAGCTCAATTACATTAGAGTTAGTTCAGCCAAGAGTACACATTGACTAGTAGAAGAAAATATGCTTGGTTCCTCTAATGGCCTACATGCATCAATGATTAAATCATTAGATGCTATCAATAATAAACTTAATAATCCTTTCTCTAATAGTTATAACCTAGGTTGATAAAATTACCCTAATTTTAATTGGAGTAATAATCAAAATGGTGGTAATAACTAGAAGTCTAGCCAACCAAATCAAGTAGGAAATTAAAACCCATCGCGTCAAAACTAAGGAAACTAAAGCCTTCTTATTCACGAGCTTTAACTCAAATAATCAAACATAAAATTAAAAAAAAAAGTTTTTGGATGATTTAATTTTACAAATAGGCTCTTAATTACAAAATCAAATTACTACAATAACAAATATTAAATATTAGTTTGGGATGTTAGCTATCTCTTTGAATAGTAGACCCTAATGAACCTTGGCTAATTATAAAAAAGTAAATCTTAAAGAAAATGGTAAGAAATATTGCAAGGCTGTTAAATTAAGGTGTGAAAAAGAGTTAAATGAAGTGGTTGGAATAGGGGAGAAGCCTATATAAGAAATTATTGAGGAAGCACCTACATAATCCACAAAGTATGAAGAATAACCTTAACCCACTAAGGTAATAGAAAAACCAATAAGAAAGGTTGTTGAGAGACCACCACCATATTTTACTTAGAGATTATTAAAGAAAAATTTAGATAGGTAGTTCTTTAGATTCTTAGAGCTATTTAAAAAGTTAACAATTAATATATCATTTGCTAAAACCCTAGATAAGATGCCTACAAATGTTAAATTCATGAAAGATAACTAGAGTAAAAAGAGAAAATTTGGAGACTTTGAAATAGTAGCCATTATTAAGGAATATAGCTTTATCATCCAAAAGAAGAACCAACAAAAACATTTCGACTCAAGTATTTTTACCATACCTATGGCTATAGGAGATAAATTTTGTGGAAGAGTGCTATATGACTTATGTGCTAGCATCAATCTCATGATCATGTCCATATTTAAAATATTAGACATAAGAGAAGTCCAACATACCATTATTGTCATGCAATTAACTCACCATTCATTCACCTATCCAAAGGGGGTAATAAAATATGTGTTAGTCAAGATCAATAAGTTTATTTTTCTTATGGACTTCATTGTACTATATATAGAGGAAGGCATGAAGATACCTATCATTTTGGGTAGACCTTTCTTAGCCACAGGTAAGGCTATGATTAATGTTCATAAGGGATAATTAACCATGAGGGCTTAGGATCAAGAAGTTACCTTCAATGTCCGAAAATCTTTTAGGTTTCCTAAGGATCATATTGAGAATTATTGCAGAGTGGATTTAGTAGAAGCGTTTTTGGAGGATATTATGGATGAGTTGTTGAGTGATAGTCATATTTAGTTAAATTGAGTGAGGATGATTTAGGAGAGGTAGATGGAGATTCCATCCATGTAACTAGTGAATCCTTTCAGATGTTTAGAGAGATATATAACGTATTAGATACATCATCTCTAGGGAAGCCTTTGAAACCATCTATAGTAGAGGCACCTATGCTTGAACTAAAAGCATTACTTACCTTCTTAAAGTAAATTTTTTTAGGAAAAGAGTCAACTTTACATGTCATTATATATGTTGAGCTTAAAGAAGATCATAAAGGTAAGTTGATTAGTGCTTAGCAAGCATAAGAGAGCTTTTGGGTGTCTATTTTTGATATTCAAGGGATTATTTTGTCCATGTGTATGCATAAGATTTTGTTAGAGGAAGCTTGTCAGCATAAAGTTGACCTGCAAAGAAGATTTAAATCTAACTATGAAAGAAGTAGAAAAGAAAGAAGAGTAGGCTTGGGGTAGTAGTCACATGAGGAGAAGCTCATTATATAGATAAGGCTTGATCTAGATCAGGGAAGCAGACACATGAGGAGAAGCTTGCGTGAGGAGGCAATCACATAATTGTTAAGGCTTTATCAAATGGGGAAAGGAGGTAAAGAATTAAAGGAGAGTTAAAATAGAGGTTTAGACTACCACTATTAACACCATTTAGTGGCTGATTGATTCGCTACATTTACCTCTAGAGCGGTTCATTCACGTCCCATTAGATACCATTGCCTCTTTCACTAAATTCAAGAGCATGTTCGTCAAATAATTAGTCAACATGATGAAATCTTTAAAAGACCATAAGCTACCTAGAAGAACATGTGGGAGCTAGTTAAGTCTCTCATGAATTTTATTTTGAGGCCATGATAGCAATGATAGATATGAATGTTTTGGAATTGTTCACCCATGCATCCTTTGCTCAGGTTCGTGAGAGAGACCATTCACATATGCTCTTGGCTTACAAAAGCCAAAAAAGTTACTTTAAATAATATGGCTAATTCTTCTTCCACTAATCACCATGAAAGATGCTCAATAAAATGAAATCACTAGCAAGTCCTTATTCATGATATTAATGCCCCACAAATTAGAATGATTTAGAGGTGGATGAATTTCTAGTAGAATTGTCCCTACCAACATAAGGGGGCCCCACTACTCATGAGGCTATTAAGGATTTCTAGTCCATCAGCTTTATAAAATGAGGAACTACTACTCCCCCACTTACTAATATCAAAAGAAAGGCCACCTTTAGCATACTACCACTAATAATCATCCCAGTAATAGTGTAAATGTTAAAGTAGTTGGATATATAAAAAATGGCATGTTAATTGTCCTGCATCTATGGAGCTAAGAGCATATAGTAGGGACACCTTGAAGTACTATATATATTTCATAAAAATCATAAATATTACATCAAAGAGACTTGACACCTATGAAACCCAGTAAAAGACTTGACCAAAGAAAGAAAATATAGAATAGTTCATCTTAAATGACCTAGGGAGGAAAGTAAGGATGACCCCCATGGAGGGATATAATAATGAATTATTCCAAAATTAAGCATTACACATAACTAGAGTTGTGTCACTACTCAAAGGAGAAATAGTAGAAGTATCTCACTAGGTGAATCTCAAATGTCATAAGTCAAAAAAGCTTAATTCGATGATCATTTCAAAAACTCCCATAGCAAAAGTTGCACCGTTCACTTTTTATTTTATTTGGATAGAAAGACAAGTGGCAATCCCTTTATTGATATTATAATGTTCATCATCCTTATCATCAACTATCAAATTTTGAGCATCCTAATAAACACTTGGAGCATGGAGAATATTATTTTAAGTTGAAATTTGAAGGGATTAATCTAGGTTCTTTCCATCTAGCTCAAACTATAGATCAACTACTCTTTAGGTTCTCTAGAGAGGAAAAAGAAATAGAAGGTATGATCTTTACCCATAACTGGGAAGCGAGCGAGAGCTAGTCCATAGTAATAGTTTATTTCCTCATAGTTGATACCACCATTGCTTATGTCCTAAAATCTATGAGGTTTCCTAAGGATCATATTGAGAATTATTGAAGAGTGGATTTAGTAGAAGCTTTTTTGGAGGATATTATGGATGAGTTGTTGAGTGATAGTCATATTTAGTTAACATTGAGTGAGGATGATTTAGGAGAGGTAGATGGAGATTCCATCCATGTAACTAGTGAATCCTTTCAGATGTTTTTTATATTAAGATATTCTAACTTTTTTTCTTTTCTATCAAACTACACTTGTCATCATTACCACGAAGTGAATAGAATACATCCAAGAAAATAACTCAATAAAATTATTCCACATTATGCTAACAGGGAAGTTAATAAATAATTATTATAAAAAACATGTTCTTATTATTAATATGCAATCTAATAAATCCAAAACATGGAATCACGTTAGAAGCAAAAAAAAATCTTGATCCCTATTTTTTGAAAATAAATTAATAGCTTTATTGCCAAATCGATACACAAGGATTGATCTCATTGCAATTAATAAATTGTCTAAGGGGCTGATTGATTTGTTAAAAAATGAATGCAAAGTATTTCAAATGTAGCATATTTCAAATTTTGAGTGTTTGGTTTGATAAGAATGAATAAAGTAAAAAATTTTAGTGAACTTTATTTTTCATTGTGAGTTGACTATACTGTTACCACTCGTTGTCCCCAACGCCATCAGCCTCAAAACCTAAGCCATCCTCCATCACCTTTTGTCATTGTCACCAACATCATCATTGCAGGACACCAGCACAACCGCTAACCTCCACCACCGATCGCGGCAGTGGACCATGGTCCATCGCCGCCGGCCATTGTTGTAATTGCCGCCAAACCAACCATCATCACAACCATCATATGACTTTACATTACATTCATTTTATTTCAATAAAAATAAAATAATAATAATAATCATCATCGTCATCAGCAGCATCATCTCCATTATATATAAATTTGATCTCAAAGAAAAACTAGTTTTAAAATGGCATCACATAAAGTAATAGCTTTCTTTTTATTTTTTAAAGTAGCTTTTGTATAAAAAAAATTTAGCTAGAAATTTTTTTACTAAAAAACTAGTTAAAAAAAAAAAGTTTAAAAAAGCTATCTAAAATAAAGCCTAAAACAACAATCTAGCGCTTATCTAAATGTTTATTTTTTAGCAATTTTACCTCCTCATTGCCTGTTGTTCCATTTACTTCACTTGGAAGGAGCGTAATGAAAGAAGGTTTGGGACTTCTTCACACAGTCATATCACTACTGTGTTGGCTATTAAAAGAGCGGTATATGAGAAAGTGTTTAAATGGAAAAGTTCTGGTCCTCTATTTGCTTTGCTTTGACGGTTATGCCTGTGCCTTGCCGGTAGTTGCTATCAATCGTGGTTTTTGCCTACGGGTAATGCCTTGGACAATGATGTACCCAAAAGCAGGCTCCCCGTGGACGGCCGCTTGGGGCAACCGGGGGATCAAGACGCTACTGACAATTTTCTGAGTCCAGGCAAGCTGGGAGCTTCTCTTTTTGATGTTCAGTTGGCTTTTTACACTTACTGCTGTAATCATTTAGCCAATTACATGTTATTTCTTTTTCCCTTTTTGGGCTTCTTCAAGCCAGCCAAAATGTGGCCTTAATCAGTTCTTTACTTACTTGTAATCTCAGTTAATTAATATATGGGCTTTGCCCAAATTTTCTCAAAAAAAAAAAAAATGGCTTTATTTGTTTGTCTCATTGATTATAAATATAGGTGTACATTGGTGCGGAGCTAATTGTACGTCATTAGTTAGTAATTGATAAAGGGTTAATTAATAGAGCAACTAGCTTGAGATATCATTATATTCTACAAATACTCCATTTTTTAAGAGCATTAGAAGAAAGAAAATAAATAAATGTTTTCCCACTTTCAATCTTTTCTCTTTTTTTTTTTTTCTTCGGTAGTAATTGAGAGCTCCAAATGCTTAGTTAGGATTCAAGGCTTTGTTTAAGACAGTCTATGCTTTTAATAGCTTCTTTATTAATCAAAATTTTAAAGATTTTTTTTTCCAAAAAATGACTTCTTAAAGATAAATTTAAAAAAAAAAACTATGTAAAATTGTCATTCAAGTATATATTATTTTTATTGACTGTTTTTTTCTAACACAAAAGCAATTAAAAAAACTCCCCAAAATGAAGACTGATTTCATTTGGGACAGCTTTCTTATTGCTTCTCAAACCTATATTTTAATACAAAATTTATTAAACTAAACATTTTGTACTAGAAAATTGTTTTAGAAAGCAATAAGAAAACTGTCTCAAACGAAATTTAAGCTCTTATTTGGACAGCTTTGTTACTGCTTCTTAAAATAACTTTTTATTACAAAAATTAAAATTTTTGTACAAGAAAGTTGCTTTAAAAAGCAGTAAAAAAAGTCGTCCCAAATGAAGCCTAAGACTTCATTTGGAAGAACTTTCTTATTGATTTTTTAAGAAACATTTTAGTTTAAAAATCTCTTGAATTAGAAATTTTCAAACTAAAAAATTGATTTAGAAAACAATAATAAATTTGTCCCAAATGAAGCCTAAGTTTGTAGACACCGGCCTATTGGGTTAATACATATTCTTCCCAAATAAAATAAAATTACAAAAACAATTTGATAATAAAATTGTTGCTGGAGCAATAATGAAAAATAGGTCAAAAGGGGCAAATAACAAGGGAAAAAGAAAAAACGTTTTGAAAATCTTACATCCAGCGTATTCAAATTTTATTATGATGCAATCTATTTTCCATACTAAACCGGCGAGAAATTCATTGTGCTTAAGCTTTCTCACATTTTTTGTTCATGCTTTCTCTTATCTTAAGATCACTTCTATTTTATTATTTTGTTATTGAATTTATTTATATTTTGATTGGAGTAAAAAAAAATCTTTGATATCTTAAAAATTTATTATTTTATTTTTATTGAATATTGAATAATTATTAGACTATGTAATAATATATTTATATCATAGAAACACATTTCATAATTAGATGATTAATTAATTGGTGTTCTCATACAAATTACAATAACAAAATTGTTACAAACAAATATCTTTCTTTTTTTAGTTAAATTTTATCTTAAAATTTTTTTATTTTTATAATTGTTGTGTGCTAGAATATGCGCGGCGATAGAGTTAGAAATTTTTTTTCTCAACATTGTACGAATATCCAGCACACAAACAGAAGAAAAATGTAACACCAGAATTTTTACGTAGAAACCATAGAAAAAGGCAAAACCACGGGGTCAAGCCCAATTGAGAGGATTCAACTAGTGTTTGCTTAGATTATAAGTGCTGACTCATCCCTAAAATTGAAGATGATCATATTAAAATAATGAACTCCCATATTAAAATTCATTTACAAATAGAGATAAAAAAAAAAATATGACGACGTTTGGTGGTCGGGCGGAAATCTGGTTTCAATTAATGACCAGGTAAAAATTCGGCGTCAATCGGCTATCGGGTAGAACTCCAGCTTCCGTTGGTGATCGGGAAGAACTCCTATCTCGGTCAGCGGCCGGGTGGAAGTCAGGCAGTGGACAAGGAGGAGTCTGGTGGCAATATAGCTCTCTTCCTTTTCTTCTTGCTTCCATGACTCATCCTCTTCTCTTTTTGCTTCCTTGCTTCCTTCTCTACTCTTCTTTCTAGCGTCCACTCTTATGAGAAATGAGGAGTTTATTTATAGTTTTTTGAGATTGGCATTACCAGTAAATAGGAGGAATATCAAGGGTAAATTAGGAGTGGTTTGAATGGATGGTCGATCTTGAATCCCTTAATCATGCACCATTTACTGGGCATTTGAATTTCTTAATTATATCAGAATCTGATGATCTTAGACTTGTTAGATTCGTCTCGTCGAGTCACTCGATTCTACTATAAGCATATCATATTTGGAAACTATTTGGTAATCCAAATTATGGATTGAACCTTCCGAATGCACTTCGGGTCTTTGATTTGGACCTATTGGAGCTTGGATTGAGTCGAATTTGCTATCGTTGGGTTCGTGTTTTTGAGACCTTAAGTTTGACTGTAAGTTTGCTGAAATCGGAGTTCAGATGGTTTTCGATTTAATGTTTGAAGTTTTCAACTTGATCTTGCTTTGAGATTCGTGCCATATCAAGAAAATTGTTTGATAATATATCAATAATATAAATTTAAGATTTTGAGGCTAATTTTGGCATGCTCCCTTTCAATATAGATTTTTTTTTTAGTGCTTTGTCATGTTTCTAACGCTTCTCTTGTAGACATTTAAACCTGTCCATGAGCTTTAATTTTAAAATCTTACATATAATAGTATAATACTAATTTGCACAGAAGCTGTAGAGCATAAAGCTTGTCACCAATCTCCAAAATTATTAGTAGAAAGCTACAAAGCAATTTCTTATTATTAATAATTATATTTGTTGCGTCTAGGAGTATTCGCGGCGGTAGAGAAATATAAAATTTAGCATCTTAGCATTATATGAAAATCCGGCACGCAATTAGATAAGAGAGAATGTAGCATTCATATGAGACACCAAGATTTTTATGTGAAAAACCCCTGAAAAGGGGGAAAAACCACGGGGCCTAGCCCAGTTTGAATGAATCCGCTATAATTTGCAGCCGATTACAAATGAGGCTCCTCCTTAGGTAGAAGGTCTTAGCTTGATGTACATTTTATATGAAATACATGATGTGAATACAAAGAGTCATTGTTGACGTGCTCGTTTGGTTGGAAGGACTGTAATTGATAGGCGACGTAAGTCGAAAGGACCATAGTCGGCGGGCGACGGAGGTTGGTAGGATCATAGTTGGCAGGCGACGTAAGTCAGCAGAACCATAGTTGGAGAGCAACAGAGGTCAGAAGGACTATAGTCGGCAGGACCATAGTTGGTGGGTGACATAAGTTAGAATGACCGTAGTCAATGGGCGACGGAGGTCATAAAGATCATTGTCTGGCGACGGAGGTCGGAAGGACTATGTCAGGTAGAAGTTCAACAATGAACAGAAATCTAGCATCAGATAGATGCCCGACAAAAACTCGACAACGGGCATAACTCCGACGTCGGGTAGAAATCTGTTGACGAGTGGAGGTCAGGTGTCGGGTAGAAGTCTGATGTCAGTCGGCGGCCTGGGAGAACTCTGACATTGGATGGTATTTGGGCAAAACTCCAGAGTCACTTCAAGATCGGACAGAATTTCGGCATCACTTGGAGATCGGGCAGAGTTTCGGCATCACTTGAAAGTTATGCGGAACTCTGGCGCCCCGTGGAAGTCGAAAGAATTCTGGCTTCCAGTGAAATTCGAGCGAAATTCTAATGTCACTTGGAAGTCGGGCTGAATTTTGGCGTCACTTGGAAGTCGGGCAAAATTCAGGCGTTACTTAGAAGTTGGGCGGAATTTCGATTTCACATGGAAGTCGGTCAAAATTATGGCATCTCATGGAAGTTGGGCAGAATTCCGGCGTCTAGTGGAAGTCGGCTAGAATCTCGGTGGTGGTCGAGGAGGAGTTTGTTTCCTCCTACTCTTCTCTTCTTCTTCTTCTTTTCTTCTTCTTGCTTGGATCACCTCTTAAGAGAAATGAGGGGCTAATTATAATTTTCTTATGATGGCATGATCTGTAAATAGGTGGAGGATTAAGGGCAAATGTCAAGTGGTTGAGATGGATGGCCGATCTTAGTCTCGTTGAATTTATCTCGTCGATCTGCTTGATTCGACTATAAGCATGTCATGTTTAGAAACCATTAGGTAACCCAAATTGTGGTTTGAACTTTTCAATAGCGCTTCGAGTCCTTGATTTGGACCTACTTGAGCTCAGATTGAGTCGAATTTGGTGTCGTAGGGTTCGTATTTTTGAGACGATCAGTTCGACTTTAAGTTCGCTGAAATCGGAGTTTAGATGATCCCGAATTTAATTTTTATAGTTTTCGAATTGATTTTGCCTCGAGATTTGTGCTCGATCAAGATAATTTTTTGATGACATATCAGTTGTACCCCTATTTTCGAGCATCGAAGCTCTAGAAGTCCTAAAATACTTATCTCAATACTTTACATTGGCCGAATTGCAAAAAATATATTTCAAAAAATATAAACTTGCTCAAACTCAATTATAGAGGCCACGTTGAGCTCCGAAAGTGTCAAAATTGAGTCCGAAATGTCGAAAGATGTATCGAATGACCCAAAAAAGTTTGATTTGGACCATCCGGGGCAAAAATTGGACCCCAACAAGCTTAGGCTGCCGAATCGGCGATAGCCCGCCGTCGCTGTTGGGGCAGTTAGCTGTACGATTTTCATTTTTTTGATTTTTTTAATTCTAAAAAAAATTCCAAAAATTCTAAAAAGTCTATAAAATTCCAAAAAATTCTAAAAAATTACAAAAAAATTCAAAATCTTTTTGAAGCATATCCTCTTCACAAAAATGTTATAAATACGCCCTAGGCCAGGGGGTAACTTGCTTCTTTCTCTTTTTCCTCTCTGAATTTCTTATTGTTGAGGCATTTAGCTATTTTATGTAGGTGACTTTCCCTAGTTAATTCATCGCCCCTCCTCTTGTATAGAAGTTGAAAATTTCTTAGTCTTTCTCCTTCTTTCTCCCACATTTCTCTTCCTGCTTAAGAGGCTTTCTATTGTTTTTCATAGGTGACGTTTCCTACTTAAATTTAGCGCTCCTCTTCAATGTAAAAAGAATTTTTTTCTCCTTCCACTATCTTCTTCTCTGTCAATCTTCTTACAGTCGAGATATTCTATTATTTTATGTAGGCGACTTTCTTACTTAAATCAGCGCCCCTCTTCTTGTGTTGAAGTTGAACTTTTTGCAACCAATTTTTTTCTTTCTACTCCCTTATTCTAACTTTCTTACAGTTGAGGCATTCCATTATTTCTTATAGATGACTTTCCCCATGCAAAATTAGTACCCCTCTTGTAGTATAGAAGTTAAAATTTTTGCAACCGTTTATTTTCTTCTCCTCTAGTCTTCTTCTTACATTAGAGGTATTCCACTGTTGAAGATAGGTGGCATTCTTATATCATGCTTCAGTTCTCCTCTCTTTTGTATAAGAAGTCATAATGAGAGGCTATCTTCTTAATAAATAATCTTTGATAAAAGAAGATCGATTACTAGTTGAATGCCAGGGTGATTTGAGAAAATTTGGCGAAAAAATTACTCAAGAGGATAGGTAGAAGTTATGAGCAGACGGGGAGAATTTTTATGCTATTTGAGTGGAAGTTCATTGATAATGGATGATCAAGTTGAAGTCTGTTGGCAGTCAATGGTCAAGTGGAGAGCTAAAGGAGAAAGTTTGAGGGTGCGCTGTAAGTAGCAATCGAGCGATAATCCAATGATGGCTGAAGCAAAGGACCGCCAAAAAATATCAGATGAAGGGCTGATGATCGCAGATGTCCAGTGGAATTTTGCTAAGGCAATATGCATTCATATGAAATTGTGTCGACATTAGATATCCCTGATTCAAGGAGCCAATGTAGTGTGCTATGTTAGTCGTCTGGCAACACATGTATAGTGTTAACTGAGTTGAGGCATGAAGAAGATCAAATTATAATCATTCTTTAAAGAAAAAGTTGTAGGGAATATATTGATGTGTAATACAGAAGAAGTCACTTGAATCCACCAAAGATATTTGACCATTTTGAAGTTTCTTATTGCTTGATGATAGTGGTTTGTATAGATGATGTCAATATACTTTTTTACTTTTAGATTTTTACAAAATGAATTTGATATACAATTTTTGCAATGTACCGCCAATGATATTATATTTGAAGTTGAGAACTTATTATTTGGAGGAAGCTAAACTATGATTGCATCTTTGAGGCATGCTTTGATAGATTGTATAATGTACTTTTTTATGCCTTTTAGCCTACTAAGAATCTTCATATAAATGATGATTTTATCAACCACTTGCTTTCGTCGAATCTTTATAAAGAGAATGTTGTTCACTTGGAGCACTACTTGATGATATTGATCTCTATAGAAGAGGTTGAGAGAATCCATCAAGGATATAAAATCTATCCAAGGTTATATATTAGAGCGCTGCTCGATGACATTAACCTGTGTGAAAGAGGTTGAGAGAATTCACTAAGGATGTAAGACCTATATGAGGTTGTATGTCAGAGCACTGCTCAATGACATTAACTTATGTGGAAGAGGTCGAGAGAATCCACCAAGGATGTAAGACCTATATAAAGTTATATGTTAGAGCACTACTTGATGACATTAATCATATGAAAGAGGTCGAGAGAATACATCAAGGATGTATGACCTATCAGAGATTATATGTTAGAGCCTTTATTTGATGACATTAACCTATGTGGAAGAGGTCAAGAGAATCAACCAAGGATGTAAGACCTATCTAAAGTTGTATGTCAAAGCCTTTTGCTCGATGACGTTAACATGTGTGGAAGAGATTAAGAGAATCCACTAAGGATGTATAATCTATCTGAGGTTGTATGTTAGAGCCCTATTCGATGACGTTACCAGTATAAAAGTAGTCAAGATAATCCATCAAGGATGTGTGATCTATTCAAGGTTGTATGTTATAGCCCTGCTCGATTATGTTAACCTATATAGAAGAGGTCAAGAGAATCAACCAAAGATGTGTGACCTATCCGAGGTTGTATGTCAGAGCCTTGCTCGATGACGTTAACATATATGAAAGAGGTCAGGAGAATCCACCAAGGATGTGTGACCTATCCGAGGTTATATGTCAGAGCCCTACTCGATGACGTTAACCTGTATGGAAGAGGTCAAATCGGATCCCCCTGGGATAGATTTTTCCTTGATTGGGAGAGGACGAATGCCACGTGTATCCCGAATAAAAGATAAAGAATGGTCTATCTTTAAATTATTTCTACCTTTTTGAGGTCGAGATTAAGACATTACCCAAGGAGTAGAAGTCCAGCAAGAGACTGTATAAAGGTTACAATCTTTGCATTTACTTATGAAAATATTTTTCATAAAATATCATCTTGGATGTTGGAAACATTGGAGGAACTTTATTGAATGTCGCTTCAATCCAGGTTGCCCCTAGTCAACATCTAGTTCCCATGAATTTGAGGGAGAATTGGTTGATTTCAAGATATTGACATAAATCACTTTTGAGATTAGAGCAATAGTTACCCCCTAATCAGAAACAGTGTTTTCACATACGGCGCCAAACTGTTGCATCCTGGAGCATTCGCGGTGGTGGAGAAATATAAAATTTAACATCTTAGCATTGTATGAAAATCTGGCATGCAATCAGAAAAGAGAGAGGGTGTAACATTCATATGAGACATCAAGATTTTTACGTAAAAAAACCCCTAAAAAGGGAGAAAACCTACGAGGCCTAGCCCAGTTTGAATGAATCCACTATTATTTGCAATCAATTATAAATGAGGCCCTTCCTTAGGGGGAAGGCCTTAGCTTGATGTATATTTTATATGAAATACATGATGAGAATACAAAGAGTCACTATTGACGTATCCGTTTGGTCGGAAGGACTGTAGTCGATGGGCGACATAAGTCGAAAGGATCGTAGTCGGTCGGCGACGAAGGTTAGTAGGATCATATTTGGCAAGCGAGGTAAGTCATTAGGACCATAGTCGACGGGCGACAAAGGTTGGAAGAACTGTAGTCGGTGGGCGATGTAAGTTAGAAGGACAATAGTCGGTGGGCGACGGAGGTCATAAAAATAATTGTCTGGCAACGGAGGTCGTAAAGACTATGTCAGGTAGAAGTCCAACAATGGATAGATGTCTGGCAAAAACTCGATAACAATCATAAGTCCGGCGTCGGGTAGAAATATGGCAACAAGTGGAGGTCAGGCGTCATGTACAAGTCTGACGTCAGTCGGCGGTCAGGGAGAACTCTGACGTTAGATGGTATTCGAGCAAAGCTCCAGATTCACTTGGAGATCGAACAGAATTCTGGCATCACTTGGAGATCAGGCGGAGTTTCAGCGTCACTTGAAAGTTGGGTGGAACTCCGGCGTCCCGTGGAAGTCATGCAGAATTCCAGCATCCCATGGAAGTCGGGCGAAATTTCGGCATCACTTAGAAGTCAGGCGGAATTCCGGCATCCCGTGGAAGTCGGGCGAAATTTCGGCATCACTTGGATGACATATCAATATTATTATTAAAACAGTAATAAAGTCAAAAAAGAATTTTTAATTAAACGAATAGACAAATAATTAGCTTTGGTTGAGGATAATATGTAGCCGAGATTGAACCATTTAAAGCAAATTTGAGAGAATTTTGTTCATCTGAAATCGTTATATACAAAGAAGGATATATCTTAATTAGTATTTTAATGAATTCCTTTAAGCATAGTTAAGATTCATGTTGGGTGAACTGATGAGGCGAAAAAATTTTAAATTAGCAAAAGAAGCATAAACCCGAATAAATTTAAAACCAAGCAAAGTTACCTAACTGTTTTGGCGCATTCAAGCGAATTTACCAAACAGTTTGATGTATTCAAGCCACCATTCCTTCTTCGTCGACCATATTTAGAAAACCAGTAAGTAGAACAGAACAGTGAAAATTGCGTCTTGGAGGGGAGCAATTATTAGGTCCTTTCACTGGATGTAGAGGAAGGTTTGGTTTTAGACAAAAATAGGTCAAAAAGTGCAAATACCGAGTTTTTTGAAAAACTCGGTATTTTTTCAAAAAACTCGGTATTTGTACTTTTTTAGGCAAAACCGAACCTTCCTCTAGGTCCTTGCACCGGACCAAATAAAAATTCCTTGGAGGGGCCGCAGAGATTATGCAAGTTTTCTATACTAAGGCTATTTAAGTTCGAAGGTGATTTCATCCCTAAGATTTCTTACTTGTATGCATTAGTTTTCAAGATGACGTAGAAAGGTTATTTATACTAGTATAAGTGCGCAAGTGCACGTGAAAAAAATTTAAAAATAAAAAAGTAATATTATATTAATTTAGTTATATGATTGCTATATTTATTTAGATGTATGAATAAATAAGTTATCAGTAAAAGAATACTAAAAGAATTTTTAATTGTTGTTGCGTCCTCGAGTATTTATGGCGGTAGAGAAATATAAAGTTTAATGTCTTAGTATTGAATGAAAATTCGGCACGCACACAGATAAAGGGAGAGGGAGCATTTATGAGAGACACTAAGATTTTTACGTAGAAAACCCTGAAAGTGGAGAAAAATCACGGGGCCTAGCCTAGTTTGAATGAATCCACTAGTATTGCATTTGGTTACAAATGAGGCCCTTCCTTGGGGGAATCCCTTAGCTTGATGTCACAAATATACATCATATATATCACATTACATGGTGGGAGTTACATAGACATATTTGTTTGGTTGGCAGAATCATAGTCGATAGGTTGGAGGCCGGAAAGACCGTTGTTTGGTGATGGAGGTCGGAAAGACCATTGTAGGTTACGGAGGTTAGAAGGATCGTAGTCGGCAGGAGATTGAGGTCAGAAAGATCGTTATCTACTGATGGAGGTCAAAAGGACCATAGTAGGTGATAGAGGTTGGAAGGACCGTAGTCGGTTGGAGACCGAGGTTAGAAAGGTCGCATTAAAAGGGAAGTACTCTGGGAGAATTTCGAGGGTTAAGTGATTGCCTGGTGGAGCATAGGGCCTTAAGAAGTGGTCCGGCGTTAGGTGGTGCCGTGGTGGAGCTCGGGGCCTCAAGTGGGGGTACAACAGATGTTATGGCCTTAGATTGTAGCTTGGTGGAGCACAGGGCCTCAAGTGGTGGTCTAATAGAGCGACGGCATCAGGCGGAGGTCTGGGGGAGGTGAGGGCCTCAAGTGGTGGTCCGGCAGAGGTAAGGGCCTCAAGTGGTGGTCCGGCAGAGCAATGACGTCAGGCGGTGGTTCGGCGGAGGTGGCGGCCTCAAGTGGTGGTCTGGTGGAGCAACGACATCAATCGGTTGTCTGGCAAAGGTGACAACCTCAAACGGTGGTCCGGCGGAGCAACGACGTCAGGCGATAGTCAGACGGAGGTGAAGGCCTCAAGTAGTGGTTCGGTGGAGCAATGGCTTTAGGCGATGGTCCGACGGAGGAGAGGGCCTCAAGTGGTGGTCCGGAGGAACAACGACGTCAGGCAGTGGTCTAACTAAAGTGAAGGCCTCAAGTGGGGGTCTGGCAGAGCAACGGTATTAGGTGGTGGTCTGGGGGAGGTGAGGGCCTTCAGTGGTGATCAGACAGAGCAACAATGTCAGGCGATGGTCTGATGGAGCAACGACGTTAGGCGGTGGTCCAGCGGAGGTGAGGGTCTCCAGCGTGGTCCGACAGAGGTGAGTGCCTCAAGTGGTGTTCCGATAGAAAAACGGCATCAAACGGTGATCCGACGGAGGTGAGGGCCTCAAGTGGTGGTTCGGGTAAACAACGGCGTCTGGCAATGGTCTGATAGAGGTGAGGGCCTCAAGTGGAGGTCCAGCGGAGCAACAAAATTAGGTGGTGGTCCGACAGAGGTGAGAGCCTCTAGTGGTGGTCTGAAGGAGCAACGACGTCAAGCGGTGGTCCGGTGGAGGTGAGGGCCTCCAGTGGTGGTCCGACAGAGGTGAGGGCCTCAAGTGGTGGCCCAGCAGAGCTCAGGCGGTGGTCGAGGAGCAGCTTCTTCCTTCTCTTTCTTCTCTTCTTCCTTCTTCTCTTCTTGCTTTGGTCGCCCTATCAAGAGAAATGAGAGGTCTATTTATAGATTTATGGAGTGGCATGACCCGTAAATAAGTGATAGATCAAGGATAAATGGGGAGTGGTTGGATGGACAGCCGATATTGAATGCCTTGAGCATGCACCGTTCCTCAGGCATTTGAAGGCCTTAATGATGTTTGAATTCAGTGACTTTAGGCTCTTTGGATTTGTCTCGTCAAGCCGCTCGATTAGAATATAAGCTTGTTATGTTTGGAGACCGTTTGATAATCCAAATTCCTATTCGAACCTTTTAACAAAGCTTCTAACCCTAGATTTAGACCCGCTTGGGCTCAGTTTTAGTTGATTTTCCTACTGTTGGGTTCGTATTTTTGAGACGCTCAATTTGACTATAAGTTTACTGAAATAAGAGTTTGGATGGTCCTAATTTTAATTTTGGAAGTTTCCAACTTGATTTTGCATCGAGATTCGTGCCTGATTAAGATAATTTTTTCATAACATATCAATTGCCCCCCTATTTTCAGACATTAAAGCGCCAGGAGTCTGAAAATATATGTATCAACATTTCACATTGGCCGAATCAAAAAAATTACATTCCAATAATTAAAATCTTGCTCAACTTGATCATAGAGGCCCCGTTAAGCTCCAAAAGTGTCAAAATTGAGTCCGGAACGTCGAAAAACTTTTTTGGGGACCCCAAAAATGTTCAATTTGGACTGTTTAGAATAAAATAGAACCTGAAACATCTACTATAGTAACCTTCAACTACAGTGCATTTTTGTTACAGTGCCGTCATATGCCATAACCGTTGATGCTATACCCGCTAATTGTTTATACAATAATCGCTACAGTATTTTCTACAAAATAAACTTTTTCTTTTTTTATTCCGGTTTGCTACAGTAATGATTGCTATAGTAGCCGCGCCCATTTTTTTTCATAACCACCCCAACTTCTCCAACTTCTCTTTCTCACACCTATAAATACCCCCTTTGGGGGTATGAAAAACTCGCACGTTCTCCTCTCCCTCTATTCTTACAATTAAGGTTTTCCCTTGGTCCTCCAAAGCCCTTCTCTTTGCAAGGAAGTCTGGAGATCCCCCATTCTCCCTCTATTCTTTCAATTGAGGCTTTCCCTTGGTCCTCCAAGGCCCTTCTCTTTACAAGGAAGTCTGGAGATCCCCCCTTCTCCCTCCATTCTTATAATTGAGGCTTTCCCTCGATCCTCCAAGGCTCCTCACTTTGCAAGGAAGTCTGGAGATTCCCCCTTCTCTCTCTATTCTTACAATTGAGGCTTTCGCTGGGTCCTCCAAGGCCCCTCTCTTTGCAAGGTAGTCCGGAGATTGATGAAAGACACAAATCTTGATGCAAAATCAAGTTGGAAACTTCCAAAATTAAAATTGGGATCATCCAAACTCCGATTTTATCAAACTTATAATCAAACTGAGTGTCTCAAAAATACGAACCTAACGACAGCAAAATCAACTCAATCCAAACATAACGAGTTTATAGTCAAACCGAGTAGCTCGACAAGAAAAATCCAACGAGCCCAAGATCACTGAATTTTGACATCATTAAGGAATCAAGGGATTCAATATCATCCGTCCATCCAACCACTCCCTAGTTACCCTTGATCTATCACCTATTTACGAGTCATGCCACTCCAAAAATCTATAAATAGACCCCACATTTCTCTTAAGAGGGGGACCAAAGCAAGAAGAGAAGAAAGAAGCTCCTCCTCGACCACCGCCTGAGTTTGCCAGACCACCACTTGAGGCCCTCATCTCCGCCAGACCACCACCTGATGATGTTGCTCCGTCGGACCACCATTGGAGGCCCTCACCTCCTCCGGACCACCGCCTAACCTTATTGCTTTGCTGGACCACCACTTGATGCCCTCACCTCCGTTAGACCACCACTAGAGGCCCTCACCTCCGTCAGACCACCACTAGAGTCCCTCACCTCCGCCGGACCACCGCCTGACATGTTGCTCCATCAGACCACCACTGGAGGCTCTTACCACTGCTGGACCACCGCCTATTGTCGTTGCTCCGCTGGATCTCCACTTGAGGCCCTCACCAATGTTGGACCACCGCCTGACGTCGTGGTTCTGCCGGACTACCACTTGAGGCCCTCACCTCTGTCGGATCACCGCCTGACGTCGTTGCTCCGCCCGACCACCACTTAAGGCCTTCACCTCCGCCGGAACACCGCCTGACGCCGTTTCTCCACAGGACTTCTACTTGAGGCCCTCACCTCCGCCAAACCACCGTCTGACACCATTGTTATGCTAGACCACCACTTGAGGCCGTCACATCCTCCGGACCACTGCCTATCACTGTTGCTCCGTCGGACCACCACTTGAGGCCCCCACCTCCGCCGAACCACCACTTGAGGCCCTCACCTCCGCCAGACCGCCGCCTGACATTGTTGCTCTATGGGACCACCACTTGAGGCCCTATGCTCCACCAAGACACAACCTAAGGCCCAAAATTCTGTTAGACCACCACTTGAGACCCCGAGCTCCACCAGGGCACCACCTGATGCTCGGACTTCTGCTAGACCACCACTTAAGGCTTGGACTTCCACCGGACCACTTCTTAAGGCCCTATGCTCCACCAAGCCACCACCTGACGCCTAGAATTCTCCCAGAGTACTGCCCTTTTACAACGACCTTTCTGACCCCGATCTCCTACCGACTATAATTCTTTTGACCTCTGTCACCTACTATGGTCCTTCTGACCTCCATCACCATATAACGGTCTTTCTGACCCCACTCTCTTACCGACTACGATCCTTTTGACCACTATCACCTACAATGGTTCTTCCGACCTCTATCACCATACAACGTTTTTTTTGGCCTCCAACTTATCGATTATGATTCTGCCAACCAAACAAACATGTCTATGTATTTCCCACCATGTAATGTGCTCTATATGATGTATATTTGTGACATCAAGCTAGGCCTTCCCCCAAGGAAGGGCCTCATTTGTCACCAAATGCAATACTAGCGGATTCATTCAAATTGGGCTAGGCCCCATGATTTTTCTCCCTTTTTAGAGGTTTTCCACGTAAAAATCTTGGTATCTCTCATAAATGCATCCTCTCCCTTTATATGTGTGTGTGCCGGATTTTCGTACAATGCTAAGACATTAAACTTTATATTTCTCTACCGCCGCGAATACTCCAGTACGCAACAATAGTATAATACTATATTTATTTAAAACATAATATTAATAGAATATAATATTATATTTGTTTAGATACATGAATAAATAAGTTTATCAATGAAAGTATTTGCAATAATGATCATATTAATGAAAAATATATTTATTCACATGAAATCATATTTTACAATATATAATTTATTTTCTTACAGTTTAGCAAGAAACTATTTTTTAATATATTTAAATAGTGTCTTAATAATAATTAAATCATATTTCATATATAATAATTTGACATTATGTTAATATACTAAGTTCAAAAGACAAAGAAAAAAAAAAGAATATGAATAACTTATAAATCAATACCTCATATTAATAAAGTTAAGAAAATGTTCACTATTGCAATACTTGTGAAACTCACAACTAACATGGTTCCTCAAAAAAAAAGTGAAGGCGGTTGTGATTAATATACTGATGTATATATTTAATTTATCTTCATGTAAATTAGATATAATAATACTTGATGAAATATAATTGTATTTCATAAATGAATTATGTGTTCAAAGAGAATACAAGTATGTAGAACATCATAGCAAATGTTTGATCTCTTCTAGACAAAATGACAATTTCAGGACAATGCTCACAGATGATGCTAGATCATCTGAACTCAACATTTTTGCAAGGCCAAAGTCACCTGCAAGTAGCATAACTTGGTGCTTTTAAGTTATTTAACAATTTCAGATATTAGCTTTGATATATCATAAAAAAATTATCTTGATCGGGCAGGAATCTCAAGAGAAAATCAAGTTGGAAACTTCAAAAATTAAATTTGAGATCATTTGAACTCCGATTTCAGCAAACTTACAATCGAACTGAACGTCTCAAAAATGCTAACCCAATGACACCAAATTCGACCCAATCCGAGTTCAAATGAGTACAAATCAAAGACACGAAGCACATTTGGAAGTTTAAACCATAGTTTGTATTACCAAAAGGTTTTGAAATGTAACATGCTTATATCCAAATCGAGTGGCTCAATGAGAAGAATCCAATGAGCCCAAGATCACCAAATTCTGACTTCACCAAAACATTCAAATGTCTAATAAACGGTCTACGATCAACGGAATCAACATCGGTTGTCCATTCAAACTACTCCAAATTTACCCTTGATCTCTCTCCTATTTATTGGCTATGTCACTCTCAGAAAACTAGAAACAGACCACTCATTCTTTATTGAGAGGGGGGGAGGGGGACAAAGCAAGACGGGGATGAAGGAGACCGAAGCAAGAAGAGAAGGAAGAGGATTTTCTAGCCACCGGACTCCCCCTCAACTACTGTCGGACTTCAGCCCGACCATCAACTTTCGCCAGATTTCTGCCCGACTGCTAAATGACGCTGTACTTCCACCTGGTCACCGACTGACACGAGATATACAGCTATTAAGATTGTTGCAACTTAGTTTTTTTATTGTTAAGATTATTACAACATGTGTGTTTTTAATGATTCTAAATATTATTATTTTAATTAATGTTTCTCTTAATATATTTTGGATATATTATTTTTATTATTTGTGTGTACTAACACTTTAGGTAAAATCATACTCCATATTGTTAAAGACTTCAAATCAAATTAGATTAGGGTTCATTGTAAATTGAGTTTGTATTTTTATTTTATTGAGTTAAAGAGAGTGTGACTGTAATTGAGCAACTGAGCACACACTTATTGGGGGAATGTGTAAAATATGTAAATTTTTATAACTAATCGTACTGTACGATTTCAATTTGTATGGGACGATTTGTTCAGTTCTTTCCTTCTACGAGCAGTTAAACAAACTGTGGAAAGAAAAAATTTTCTAAGTACTGATCGTACTGTATGAAGTGAGCGTCTTACAGATACTTTGACTATCAATTAAAAGTTTTTAAGTTTGTGTCATTCGTACATAATGCATGTGTGAATTTAGACATTGTCTCTTAGGCTTCATTTGCGATGACTGTCATATTGTTTCTTAAAACAACTTTTCAGTATAAAAATTAAAATTTTGTACTAAAATTTTATTTTAAGAAATAGAGATATATATAAATTCAGGGTTTTGAAAATCGGAACAAACAACGATCCGAAAGAAGGAGAGGTTCATAGTTTGACTGGTTCGACAGGTCGAACTAGATGATGTAATAAATAAAAGTATTATTAAAAATTATAAAATGAATAAAAAATTTTCCTCTAATACATTCACTATACATTTCATTTTCATATCAAATTAATCAAATAATATAAATATGATATCAATGAAGTTTATAAAACATAAGCTAATAAGTAAATAACACACTTTTTGTTGAGCTCTATTGTGTGTTGGAAGTTGATGAATGCAACTATCTTCAATTCTCCTTCTCTATAATGTGAAATTGTTAAAAAAATGAAATGAGCAAAAGAAAATGTAGTTAAATATATGACAAAATAGACATTAAAAAATATTAAATATGCAACATATAACATATAATAGAGATAACTTTATATTAATTGATAAGACAAACTCAAAATTCATAAAGATAAAAAAGTTTTAACTTAATACCATAGAGACAAAAAAGTAATAATTGTCATTCAATTGTTTATATCAGTTTACATATAAAAAACTCAAAACACTCGTAGTGAATCTAATAATCATCCACTAAATTTGTGTGATCGAATGATGGATTCTCAAACTCTCCTTCGCCAAATCTTTCATCTCAAATACTTCTGTATTTTAACTGGGCGGGTCACGCCCAGTTTTCGGTTCGCCGGTTTCATGCTCCGACCGCCGATCAGATCGGTTCAAAGCTAGTTCTTTGCTTACCTGATTTCAGTGAAAAAACGAACCGGTCGGCTGACCGGGTACCGATTCAATCGGTTGAACCGGACGGTCTGGTCCGATTTTTAAAACGTTGTATAACAGAGCCCTGCATTAGGTACCCATACCCACACCCACCCACGTACCCACCCATACCCAATGGGCATGGGTGGGTATGGGTACGCTCATGGCATCGTGGGTGGGTATGGGTGGGTACTCAACATCAAAGGACAACCGATTTATATTACTGATTATCATATACATGCAGTATATTACAATAATCCTTACTACGCAATGTGCAACACTGAACCGCGTCACAACCATGATAAATTTTGATATGTGCCTTGAAAGTTTGCAGTTAGAGAAAATGGCAAAAAACCTCAAGGCCATTAATCTATGGCATATTGCATTCAATAAGCGTGGAAAGTGGGTGGGTGTGGGTGGGTATGACATCAGGAAAGTCACCATAGGTGGGTGTGGGTGGGCAAAGCCGGCCAACGCAGAGCGTGGGTACCCAATGGGTACCCAACCAGGACCCCATGTAGGGCTCTGTTGTATAAATGACTGGTATGCTATATCAGCGGCCATTCATTGGTTAAACGGATTATCATGCCAATATATATAAATTAGTTATTATATTTGTTTTAAAATTTTGTCCTCTGCCCGGCTCCACATTTCCACTTGCCTAGCAGGCACTCACGCACGCTCAGCACGGGGCTGGGCTAAGAGAGCACGGTCCTAACATAAAACTTTGCCACTGATTCGTTCTAATTCGCCACGCCAACAAACCACTGCTATTTATCTCTTTCCTCTTTTCCGCTTCTCAAAAGAAGAGAAACTGAGAAAGAGTACCATGGAAAAAGTCCTCCTCCTCCTCCTCCTCCTCTCATGGACCATTACCGGAGCTCTCGCCGGCGGCGTTGGTCTCGTCAACGTCACCCATCTGGAGATGTTCGTCGACAAGCTACCGGATATGCCTAGGCTCCAGGCTTACCGCATCCGCAATAGTTTTCTCGAGCCCGGTAACCTCACTATAGGCATGTACGAGAAGATCTGGGTTAGTCTTCCTTCCACCCCTCCGACTTCTAACTCCTCCTATTTTTCTTTACGCTGGCGTCGCCGGAGGGTGGCTGACCTCCGCCTCTTGGAACACCCTCGCTGGTCGCACCACGGCGGGCGATGGCTTCCATGCCCGAATTTTGTTGGGGTTTTCTTCAGATTTATTCATTAATCTTGAAATTTTAAAATTCTAGCACTTTTTAATTGGTTTATTGAAAAATAGGGGATTTACATAATTTTTATAATAATATTTTTTATATAAATTAAAATATTAAAACTGACAAGATAAATATACAGATATAAATACGTCAAAAATTCTCTATCATGTAAAATTGTAAATTCTCCTGAAAAGTAATATGAAATTTAAACTATATAAATATCTCTATTTTTTCTTTTTGAAAATAAGAATTTAAATGGAGTGAAAATAAAATCATTATTATTTTTTAAATTTAATTTTTTTTCACAATAAAAAAATTTGTGTGGAATTCTATAGGTGATGATTATGCACGTGTGGAATACTATAAGGGAAGATTATGGAAAAATGTACCGCATTTATTTATTATTAATTTTACGTTATTTATTAATGTGATTTTGTGCTATTGTCGGTCAAAGTCTTCGATTTTTTGGAATTTCGATTTTTTATGATGAATGGTAAAAGATTATTGAATGTTTTAAATTTTGAATTTCATTAATTGAGCATTAGTTTTATGTCATTAATGAACATACGAATTCATTGAATTTGTGCTCCAAAAGCACAATTTTTCATATTTATTAAATTATTTTTTAATATTTCTCGATAACAAAAAATTGCAAAGAATCGGTATCCACGTGTAAACTTCCTATTGGAAGTTGTATTGACCTGTGTTACGTGGTCCACATTCGTCACCGATCTGGATAAAAATTATATTCGGATTTTCTGCCATCGTTTACATTAGGATGGGTTTCAAAAAAATTTACGTGATCTTTACATTAAGGGTTATTTAGATATCATTCTTGCTATTATGTTTTTTAATAAAAATTATAATTTCATTTTTTTATTTTAATTTTTTTTTTAATTTTGTGATGAAAGATGCTTTTATATAAATAAAAAATTTGTTTGTGATTATTTTTTTTTATTTTTTTATTTTACAAATTATAATCATAATTTTTATTTTATTATTATTATTATTTTTAAGAATGTTTTCTGCTAAGAAATTACTTTTTAAGGTAGTTTTAATAAAATTGATTTCCTTATAATAATTTTATAACAGGTTTTAGTTTTGATTATCAATTAAGAGAACTTCAATTTTAATATATGATGTTTATATGAATTTATTTTAATTGGCTTAAGTGTCTAAAAAATTATTTATAATCAGTTTTATAAAGCAAATATATACTAAATTATAAATAAATATTAAAATATTAAGATAAGAATTATTTTTTGTAATATTTTATATCATATTTATCAATTTTCACATCCTATCTTATAACTCATTGATCCGTTTTTTTTTCTGAGGCTAAGGCTTCGGGACAGCTTTCATCCTGTTTTTTAAAACAGTTTTTTAATACAAAAGTTAAAGTTTTTGTATTTGAAAGTTGCTTTAAGAAGCAGTAAAAAAATCGTCCCAAATAAAACATAAGTCTTGCTTTGAATGTCTAACCTCGCTTTTCGGTTTGACCATTGTCCGCTTTTTGATATTTGGTGGAGTGTGGAATCTTATAATTATTATTTTTTCCTAAATCACGATCTTATAATTATTAACAGAGTCGTGATGCTTTATTATATAGACTACCATGTGGCCACCATCGATAGTGACAAATGATATGAAGCTGCCTGTCACTTTGGCCATGGAACCAAAAAGAGAGAGAGAGAGAGAGAGAGAGAGAGAGAGAGGGACAAATTTTATAAATGTGCATGGAAGCTGATGTTTTTCATTTTTTTCTGGGGAAATTATTATGTGGGATATTGTACGAAGGTTAACTGGGATGTGCCACATCATTAATTTATTATGTATTGTTGTGTATCGAGTGATGTGGCACGTTCTGATAGGCATCCGGATGGTCCGCTGACCGCACGTAATAATTTTTGATTTTTCTAATGGTTGGTGTAGTGATAAAAGAATTTAGGAGATTTACATATAGCACTCAAAGTATATCTAAATTTTATTGTTTCTTTTAGTATCTCATTAATTCATGCAGCTCATCTTCGTGTGTGGATTAGAAGTTTTGATTATCAATTAAGAGATTTTAAATTTGAGTCTTACGTATGTGATGTGTGCATGAATTTATCTTAATTAGTGATCTAAATAAAAAAAAATGCATATCATTAATTCTTTTGATGAGAGATATTAGTCATAATTAATTAATTAGGATCATCATTGGGCCCATTAATATCTTCTTATTATGGGTTTATGTTCCCTTTATATATGGACATAAAACTTTGAGTCACCCCTTTCTAGAAAAAATTATTTTGTGGACACTGAATGCCATCTGGAGACCAATTAGAATGCGCCACATTACCCTGTGCTCAGAACCGTGGCTCAATACCGTTGTCATGGCGCATTCTGGTTGATCTCCGGACGAAGTTCTGCATCCGATCTCCACATAGAATAATTTCTTTCTTTCTAGACGTCATGTAATGAGTTTTGCCTTTTTGTTTTTTTGTTTTTC
Source organism: Dendrobium nobile (assembly GCA_022539455.1). Lineage (NCBI taxonomy): Eukaryota > Viridiplantae > Streptophyta > Magnoliopsida > Asparagales > Orchidaceae > Dendrobium > Dendrobium nobile. The sequence goes on from CM039733.1 coordinate 60,509,617, forward strand.
TTTTAAATTTATTAGCTGGCTCTGTGTAGTTGCTAGAATCCAGCGCCTTTGGCAGTTTTAGCTGAAATTTATAATAATATTACATGTTGAATTAATTTTATTTTCTTACAAAGTTAATTATTAAATTAAAATTAATCCATAATTTTCCTTTTTTTAAATAAAAATTTAATTAATTTCATTTAACATTCATTCATATCATATTAATTTAAATACATATTATATGAATTTGATGAATTAAAATTTTAATTTAATAAGTTGTTATTCTCAGCTTTATGTTTGTTCAATCAATTATAGTTTGTGAGACTTATATGTATGTCTTAGTCCATTCTATCAAATACTTATTAACCAGGATCACCTGCCTTCTTGCATACATGTGAGGAATTGTAAAACAAAATGCATTGAAAAGCCTTCTGGCATCCTGCCTTCTTTATTCTCATAGATGACGACATTTGGAAGTTAATGCTCTCATCTAAGATTTTGTTTGGGATGACTTTCTTTCTGGTTCTTAAAGTATTTTTTTTAATACAAAAATTTTAATTTGTATTAAAAAAATGCTTTAAGAAGCTGGAAGAAAATCATCCCAAACAAAATCTAATTTTTGGCAGGAGTTGTTAGTGAAATCACTTGAGCAACAATAGGAATCCTATTTTTATGCCTCCAAATCATTCATTATCAAACTTATCAGGTTATGATTCCAGCAAAAGTTTAAACAATGGAGGGCTCAACCACTATGTAATTTTAATTAGATTTATGAATTTTGATGAAAAAAGTTTATAGGAGTTCTTATAAATGTGATATTTAGATATTTCATATTTGCTTGGAGAATCTTTATTTTCTGTTGGAGCCAATGTTTATCGATTCTCATATGTGTTGGATAAATCTTATTATTAATATTTATCTATTTTTCATCAAATTAATATGTTAGAAAATCTAAACCGCAGAAATTCCACCGGGACCTTCCCGCAACCCGTGTCTACGCCTACGGCACCTCCCGGGCCGCCGCCACCGTTCCCGGCCCAACGATCGAAGCTTTGCAGGGCATTCCCACCCACATAACTTGGAAACCACCTCCCGTCCCGCCATATCCTATCTTGGGACCCCACCATCCCCATCCCCATCCCGCCCCCTCCGGCGTCCCCACCGTCGTCCACCTTCACGGCGGCGTCCACCCTCCAACCAGCGACGGCCACTCACACGCCTGGTTTACCTCCAACTTCTCCTACGTCGGTCCCTCCTTCTCCTCCCCCACCTCCTCCTACCCCAATCTCCAAGACCCCGGCAATCTCTGGTACCACGACCACGCCATCGGTCTTACCCGCGTCAACATCCTCGCCGGCCTCCTCGGCGCCTACACCCTCCGCTCCCCTGCCCTGGAATCCCCCCTCCGCCTCCCCCATGGCCCCGAGTTCGACCGCCATCTCATCCTCTTCGACCGCAGCTTCCTCTCCGACGGCTCCCTCTTCATCAACTCCACCGGCAACAACCCCTCCATCCATCCCCAATGGCAGCCCGAGTACTTCGGCGATGCCCTTATTGTCAACGGCAAGGCCTGGCCTTTTCTCCGCGTCCGCCCTCGCCGCTACCGTTTCCGCATCATTAACGCAAGCAATGCCCGCTTCTACCGCCTCTTCTTCTCCAATTCCCTCACATTCCTCCACCTTTCATCCGACTCCGTCTACCTCTCCCGCCCCGTCCCTTCCCGAAAATTCCTCCTCGGCCCCTCCGAAATCGCCGACGTTATCGTCAATTTCGCCGATTCTCCCAGCCAGTCTGTCATCCTCCTCAATGACGCCTCCTACCCTTTCCCCACCGGAGACCAGCCGGACGAATTCAGCGGAAAGGTGATGAAATTCATTATTTACCCCGGCAACAAGAATCATCAAGACCCGTCGCACGTGCCAAAGCGGCTGCTGCCCCCGCCGCCGCCTCCTACGCCGGAGCACCGAGCGGCGGCCACGCGGTACATCGCGATGTTCGAGTATGAGAGTGCGACGGGTGAGCCGACCCATTTGTACATCAACGGTAAGCCGTACGACGCGCCGGTGACAGAAACGCCGCGCTCAGGAACCAGTGAGGTGTGGCACGTGATCAACCTGACTGACGATAACCACCCGCTTCACATACATCTGGGATTGTTCGTGGTGCTGGAGCAGCGTGAGCTGGTGGGGGTTGAGAAGTTGAAGGATTGCATGATGAGAATCAACGACGTGGACAAGTGTCGCCTCAAGGACCACGCGAAAGGGCGGGCCGACCCGGTTCCGGCCCATGAGAAGGGGTGGAAGAATGTGTTCAAGATGCAGCCCGGCTTCGTGACGCGGATTCTGGTCCGGTTCGCGATGCTGCGGTCCGAGAAGCCTTATCCATTCGACGCCGCCGCCGAGCCGGGTTACGTCTACCACTGCCATGTAAGCTGCCTCCTCTCCTTCCTGTACTATGATTTTACTATGAAATTATTGGATTATTATTTTTTTTTATTTGTATTTGGATGGCAGATATTGGATCACGAAGATAATATGATGATGAGACCGTTGAAGCTTTTGAATTGAATAGGAAATACTTTTTTAACTACGAAGATGCTCAGCCTCAGGAGAACAAATATGGTTTTACATAAGAAATAAAAAAGAGAATAAAACGGGCGATTGGAATGTGTTTTTCCAGGTGATAAAAAAGGTTTGTAAGATGATAAGATTGGTACAATTTGATTGGGTGGTCGTAATTCAATTCTCTTCAATACTGGAAATGTAAATTTATTCCTTAAGAAGAAATAAATATTGTACTAGTTCTAAGTTTTGGGATGACTTTTTTCCTATTTTTTAATACAGCTTTTTAGTATTAAAAAATTAATTTAAGAAGCAGAAAGTCATCTCAAATGAAGTCTTAATCAGCTTTTTATTTATATTAATTACAATTGAACTTATTCAATTTTTAAAGAACAACTAGACAAATAAGAAGCTCCCTCATTTTTTTTTGAAAGAAATACAAATTGCATTAAATAAACAAAAGAAAGATACAACCAATTAAGGAAAAAACCTATCACAACCCTTCATAATCAAGTAAAAAAGCCTTGAAGGAAGTTCACCGTCTAAAAAAACATCAAAAAAGAAATCACCTAACATGGCCAGACGAGAATAGAAATCTGCCACTTTATTACAATCTCTAGGGATAAAATGAAAAATAAAATTCTTAAATACATCTAAGAAAGAAAGATCCACACTAAGAGAACAGTTATTCCTATCAAATGGCATCTTCACCGAATTCTGAAGCAACTTAATGATATTTACATTGTTCCCTTCAATAACTATACCTCTATAGTCATTCGTCCAATCTTGTAAATATTATTTGAAGTCCAAGATAGCTGACAATTCCAAAAAAGCAACATCCCAATGAATAATTCGCATTCCATATGCAGAGAGAAACCTTCCTTTATCGTCTCTCAGAACACCAGCAATTCCCGACAAGTTAGAATGCATAATAGCAGCATCTACATTCAATTTAATCCAATCTTTAGGTGGAGGACACCAAACTATAGACAACAAGACTTGCTAATTAGTGTCCCAGAACTTCTCGATTGGAAATAAATGAAAAAACGTAAACTGAGAAAGAATTTTAGCAGCAATTGATGAAGAAGATGGAACAAATTTTTCATGCTTACAATAATTTATTGCTTTCCAATTCAAATGCACAGCAGAAACATATATAATCTTGCAAGACCTGGCTTTACATCCGCTGCATTTTTCAATCCTCATAGCAAAGCCACAAAGTTTGGAATTTAGGTGCATTAATGCCCCAAAGTCTCAGGATATCTAACACTTCTACAAGTTTATTGCAATGGGTAGATATATGCTCCAAGTCTTCCACTTTATCACAACCTCTCGGACAGCTAATGTTGTCTTGTAATTTCCTATGATTCAGCCAAATATTTGTTGGTAATGCATCATTAAAAAGTCTCCACCAAAAAAAGAATCTCTTTTGGAGAAACCTTTAATTCTTTCATCCATTTCAACTCAACCCGATTTACAGGATTGTTTTGAGCATGAGCTTCAAAAGATAAACTGGTTATAAACCTTCCAGCATTAGAGCATATTAATTCTAGCATATCCTCATCACCAACAGTAGAGATAAGAGTTTGCAAAATAAGGTTTACCATTTCTTCAAAGAAATGGACATTCAAGACCTCCTTATTCCAACTTCTATCATCCATTAGGAGATAAGAAACCTTTTTACCTTGAAGTTCCAAAAGATTACAGGATAAAGGACATTTATATGAACATCTATCCAGCAGCCGAACATCATTAATAATGTCAATTTTCATGGCAGTATATATCTGCCATCTAGTAATAGGTTTAAGGAAACGAGCACCTTCTTTAATGATACGTCAAGACGGGGAAGCATTCCTTTTTGTATATTCATCCCAAATCTCATCACCATATTTCACCTTCAAAACTCTATTAACTAGCAGATTTTGATTCTGAATAAAACTCCAAGCAAGGCGAACTCTAAGTGGACCTTGCCTATAGCAGCACCCTGAATGCCAAATCCCCCCATATTTGTAGGTAAACACCAAGTATTCCACAAAATGTAATGCAAATCTTGCCTTCCTTGTTCCTTATGCCAAACAAACTTCTTCCAAGTATGTCTAACTCCATTAACACACTCTTTGGGACCAAAGAGTGAGTCATAGTGAAAGAAAGAATAGAGGAAATTACAGTTTTGATTATCAAAATTCTCCCGGCCAAAGATAATGATCGAGAACCCCAAGTGTTTGATTTGCATAAAAAATATTGGTAAAATCGGTTTGCAAATCAAACACCTGACGGTCCCAAAATCTCTACTTGTACCGACAAATGTCAATTTCTTAAAGATTTTTGACAATGCCCAAACATTACAAAAAAAATTTTTTGTGGTTAAAACATTAAAATAAAAATGTTATGGAGAAAAAGGATATTAATTTGGAGTTATATTGACTCTAGAAAAAAATTATTTATCTCGGTCAAAATACGAGCTATTACAAAGTAGACCAAGTTAGGTTGTCTTTAACCAACTTGATTTAACTTGAACCAAGTCAACTTAGCTTAACCCATATTTTGTTAATATTTAGTTGTATATTTATTCAAAGATTCTCTTATATCTTTGGAGGGAAACTCATAAAAAAGAATAAGAGAATGAATTAACATAAAATAAAAAAGATCTATTGTTTAAATTATTTTATGTTTGACATATATAAAGGAAACTCTATAAATACGTCCTTGCCTCTTCAATTTTCTAATATCCCTACATCTATTGCTTTCTTTTAACAGTTGTGGCATACTCATTCCCAAGCTATGGATGCTACAGAATTGTCTGTAAGAGATATTGCATGAATATTGATTCAGGAGAATGCAGAAGAAATGAGAAAAAATGTATCGCAAAAACTTTCGCAACTCTCCTTATGATATTAGAAGAGTTGATGAAAGGGAGGGGGAGGGAGATTTTTTTTTGAAGGCCCTAATGCTAATGAGCTTAATAAAGAATCTCGCACTATCAAAGAGATTGATTTTAGTATTTCATTACTGAGTTCAACTTAGATGGAGGCTTCAAAGAAAGTCCTTGGTACTTTTGCTTCAGCTGATCCACAGTATATCTAAATTTTATGTTTCTTTTAGTATCTCATTAATTCATGCAGCTCATCTTCGTGTGTGGATTGAAGTTTGGATTATCAATTAAAGATTTTAAATTTGAGTCTTACGTATGTGATGTGTGCATGAATTTATCTTATTAGTGATCTAAATAAAAAAAAATGCATATCATTAATTCTTTTGATGAGAGATATTAGTCATAATATTAATTAGGATCATCATTGGGCCCATTAATATCTTCTTTATATGGGTTTATGTTCCCTTTATATATGGACATAAAACTTGAGTCACCCCTTTCTAGAAAAAATTATTTTGTGGCACCGAATGCCATCTGGAGACCAATTAGAATGCGCCACATTACCCTGTGTTCAGAACCGTGGCTCAATACCGTTGTCATGGCGCATTCTGGTTGATCTCCGGACGAAGTTCGCATCCGATCTCCCATAGAATAATTTCTTTCTTTCTAGACGCATGTAATGAGTTTTGCCTTTTTGTTTTTTTGTTTTTCTTTTAAATTTATTAGCTGGCTCTGGTAGTTGCTAGAATCCAGCGCCTTTGGCAGTTTTAGCGGAAATTTAAATAATATTACATGTTGAATTAATTTTATTTTCTTACAAAGTTAATTATTAAATTAAAATTAATCCATAATTTTCCTTTTTTTAAATAAAAATTTAATAATTTCATTTAACATTCATTCATATCATATTAATTTAAATACATATATATATGAATTTGATGAATTAAAATTTTAATTTAATAAGTTGTTATTCTCAGCTTTATGTTGTTCAATCAATTATAGTTTGTGAGACTTATATGTATGTCTTAGTCCATTCTATCAAATACTTATTAACCAGGATCACCTGCCTTCTTGCATACATGTGAGGAATTGTAAAACAAAATGCATTGAAAAGCCTTCTGGCATCCTCTGCTTCTTTATTCTCATAGATGACGACATTTGGAAGTAATTCCCTCACTCTAAGATTTTGTTTGGGATGACTTTCTTTCTGGTTCTTAAAGTATTTTTTAATAAAAATTTTAATTGTTATTAAAAAAAATGCTTTAAGAAGCTGGAAGAAAATCATCCCAAACAAAATCTAATTTTTGGCGGAGTTGTATGGAAATCACTTGAGACAACAATAGGAATCCTATTTTTATGCCTCCAAATCATTCATTATCAAACTTATCAGGTTATGATTCCAGCAAAAGTTTAAACAATGGAGGGCTCAACCACTATGTAATTTAAATTAGATTTATGAATTTTGATGAAAAAAGTTTATAGGAGTTCTTATAAATGGATATTTAGATATTTCATATTTGCTTGGAGAATCTTTATTTTCTGTTGGAGCCAATGTTTATCGATTCTCATATGTGTTGGATAAATCTTATTATTAATATTTTATTTTTCATCAATAAATATGTTAGAAAATCTAAACCGCAGAAATTCCACCGGGACCTTCCGCAACCCGTGTCTCACGCTACGGCACCTCCCGGGCCGCCGCCACCGTTCCCGGCCCAACAGCGAAGCTTTGCAGGGCATTCCCACCCACATAACTTGGGAAAACCACCTCCCGTCCCGCCATATCCTATCTTGGGACCCACCCTCCCCATCCCATCCGCCCCCTCCGGCGTCCCCACCGTCGTCCACCTTCACGGCGGCGTCCACCCTCCACCAGCGACGGCCACAACACGCCTGGTTTACCTCCTAACTTCTCCTACTCGTCGTCCCTCCTTCTCCTCCCCCACCTCCTCCTACCCCAACTCCAAGACCCCGGCAATCTCTGGTACCACGACCACGCCATCGGTCTTACCCGCGTCAACTCCTCGCCGGCCTCCTCGGCGCCTACACCCTCCGCTCCCCTGCCCTGGAATCCCCCCTCCGCCTCCCCATGGCCCCGAGTTCGACCCGCCATCTCATCCTCTTCGACCGCAGCTTCCTCTCCGACGGCCCCTCTTCATCACCTCCACCGGCAACAACCCCTCCATCCATCCCCAATGGCAGCCCGAGTACTTCGGCGATGCCCTTATTGTCAACGGCAAGGCCTGGCCTTTTCTCCGCGTCCGCCCTCGCCGCTACCGTTTCCGCATCATTAACGCAAGCAATGCCCGCTTCTACCGCCTTTTCTTCTCCATTCCCTCACATTCCTCCACCTTTCATCCGACTCCGTCTACCTCTCCCCCGCCCCGTCCCTTCCCGAAAATTCCTCCTCGGCCCCTCCGAAATCGCCGACGTTATCGTCAATTTCGCCGATTCTCCCAGCCAGTCTGTCATCCTCCTCAATGACGCCTCCTACCCTTTCCCCACCGGAGACCAGCCGGACGAATTCAGCGGAAAGGTGATGAAATTCATTATTTACCCCGGCAACAAGAATCATCAAGACCCGTCGCCCGTGCCAAAGCGGCTGCTGCCCCGCCGCCGCCTCCTACGCCGGAGCACCGAGCGGCGGCCACGCGGTACATCGCGATGTTCGAGTATGAGAGTGCGACGGGTGAGCCGACCCATTTGTACATCAACGGTAAGCCGTACGACGCGCCGGTGACAGAAACGCCGCGCTCAGGAACCAGTGAGGTGTGGCACGTGATCAACCTGACTGACGATAACCACCCCGCTTCACATACATCTGGGATGTTCGTGGTGCTGGAGCAGCGTGAGCTGGTGGGGGTTGAGAAGTTGAAGGATTGCATGATGAGAATAAACGACGTGGACAAGTGTCGCCTCAAGGACCACGCGAAAGGCGGGGCCGACCCGGTTCCGGCCCATGAGAAGGGGTGGAAGAATGTGTTCAAGATGCAGCCCGGCTTCGTGACGCGGATTCTGGTCCGGTTCGCGATGCTGCGGTCCGAGAAGCCTTACCCATTCGACGCCGCCGCCGAGCCGGGTTACGTCTACCACTGCCATGTAAGCTGCCTCCCTCCTTCCTGACTATGATTTTACTATGAAATTATTGGATTATTATTTTTTTATTTGTATTGTGATGCAGATATTGGATCACGAAGATAATATGATGATGAGACCGTTGAAGCTTTTGAATTGAATAGGAAATATTTTTAACTACGAAGATGCTCAGCCTCAGGAGACAAATATGGTTTTACATAAGAAATAAAAAAGAGAATAAAACGGGCGATTGGAATGTGTTTTTCCAGGTGATAAAAAAGGTTTGTAAGATGATAAGATTGGTACAATTTGATTGGGTGGTCGTAATTCAATTCTCTTCAATACTGGAAATGTAATTTTATTCCTTAAGAAGAAATAAATATTGTACTATTTCTAATTTTGGGATGACTTTTTTCCTATTTTTTAATACAGCTTTTTAGTATAAAAAATTAATTTAAGAAGCAGAAAGTCATCTCAATGAAGTCTTAATCAGCTTTTTATTTATATTAATTACAATGAACTTATTCAATTTTTAAAGACAACTAGACAAATAAGAAGCCCCCTCATTTTTTTTTGAAAGAAATACAAATTGCATTAAATAAACAAAAGAAAGATACAACCAATAAAGAAAAACCTATCACAACCCTTCATAATCAAGTAAAAAAGCCTTGAAGGAAGTTCACCGTCTAAAAAAACATCAAAAAAGAAATCACCTAACGCCCGGCTCCACATTTCCACTTGCTAGCAGCACTCACGCACGCTCAGCACGGGGCTGGGCTAAGAGAGCACGGTCCTAACATAAAACTTTGCCACTGATTCGTTCTAATTCGCCACGCCAACAAACACTGCTATTTATCTCTTTCCTCTTTTCCGCTTCTCAAAAGAAGAGAAACTGGGAAAGAGTACCATGGAAAAAGTCCTCCTCCTCCTCCTCCTCCTCTCATGGACCATTACCGGAGCTCTCGCCGGCGGCGTTGGTCTCGTCAACGTCACCCATCTGGAGATGTTCGTCGACAAGCTACCGGATATGCCTAGGCTCCAGGCTTACCGCATCCGCAATAGTTTTCTCGAGCCCGGTAACCTCACTATAGGCATGTACGAGAAGATCTGGGTTAGTCTTCCTTCCACCCCTCCGACTTCTAACTCCTCCTATTTTTCTTTACGCTGGCGTCGCCGGAGGGTGGCTGACCTCCGCCTCTTGGAACACCCTCGCTGGTCGCACCACGGCGGCGATGGCTTCCATGCCCGAATTTTGTTGGGGTTTTCTTCAGATTTATTCATTAATCTTGAAATTTTAAAATTCTAGCACTTTTTAATTGGTTTATTGAAAAATAGGGGATTTACATAATTTTTATAATATATTAAAACTGACAAGATAAATATACAGATATAAATACGTCAAAAATTCTCTATCATGTAAAATTGTAAATTCTCCTGAAAAGTAATATGAAATTTAAACTATATAAATATCTCTATTTTTTCTTTTTTGAAAATAAGAATTTAAATGGAGTGAAAATAAAATCATTATTATTTTTTAAATTTAATTTTTTTTCACAATAAAAAAATTTGTGTGGAATTCTATAGGTGATGATTATGCACGTGTGGAATACTATAAGGGAAGATTATGGAAAAATGTACCGCATTTATTTATTATTAATTTTACGTTATTTATTAATGTGATTTTGTGCTATTGTCGGTCAAAGTCTTCGATTTTTTGGAATTTCGATTTTTTATGATGAATGGTAAAAGATTATTGAATGTTTTAAATTTTGAATTTCATTAATTGAGCATTAGTTTTATGTCATTAATGAACATACGAATTCATTGAATTTGTGCTCCAAAAGCACAATTTTTCATATTTATTAAATTATTTTTTAATATTTCTCAATAACAAAAAATTGCAAAGAATCGGTATCCACGTGTAAACTTCCTATTGGAAGTTGTATTGACCTGTGTTACGTGGTCCACATTCGTCACCGATCTGGATAAAAATTATATTCGGATTTTCTGCCATCGTTTACATTAGGATGGGTTTCAAAAAAATTTACGTGATCTTTACATTAAGGGTTATTTAGATATCATTCTTGCTATTATGTTTTTTAATAAAAATTATAATTTCATTTTTTTATTTTAATTTTTTTTTTAATTTTGTGATGAAAGATGCTTTTATATAAATAAAAAATTGGTTTGTGATTATTTTTTTTTATTTTTTTATTTTACAAATTATAATCATAATTTTTATTTTATTATTATTATTATTTTTAAGAATGTTTTCTGCTAAGAAATTACTTTTTAAGGTAGTTTTAATAAAATTGATTTCCTTATAATAATTTTATAACAGGTTTTAGTTTTGATTATCAATTAAGAGAACTTCAATTTTAATATATGATGTTTATATGAATTTATTTTAATTGGCTTAAGTGTCTAAAAAATTATTTATAATCAGTTTTATAAAGCAAATATATACTAAATTATAAATAAATATTAAAATATTAAGATAAGAATTATTTTTTGTAATATTTTATATCATATTTATCAATTTTCACATCCTAACTTATAACTCATTGATCCGTTTTTTTTTTTTCTTAGGCTAAGGCTTCGTTTGGGACGGCTTTCATCCTGTTTTTTAAAACAGTTTTTTAATACAAAAGTTAAAGTTTTTGTATTTAAAAGTTGCTTTAAGAAGCAGTAAAAAAATCGTCCCAAATAAAACATGAGTCTTGCTTTGAATGTCTAACCTCGCTTTTCGGTTTGACCATTGTCCGCTTTTTGATATTTGGTGGAGTGTGGAATCTTATAATTATTATTTTTTCCTAAATCACGATCTTATAATTATTAACAGAGTCGTGATGCTTTATTATATAGACTACCATGTGGCCACCATCGATAGTGACAAATGATATGAAGCTGCCTGTCACTTTGGCCATGGAACCAAAAAGAGAGAGAGAGAGAGAGAGAGAGGGACAAATTTTATAAATGTGCATGGAAGCTGATGTTTTTCATTTTTTTCTGGGGAAATTATTATGTGGGATATTGTACGAAGGTTAACTGGGATGTGCCACATCATTAATTTATTATGTATTGTTGTGTATCGAGTGATGTGACACGTTCTGATAGGCATCCGGATGGTCTGCTGACCGCACGTAATAATTTTTGATTTTTCTAATGGTTGGTGTAGTGATAAAAGAATTTAGGAGATTTACATATAGCACTCAAAGTATATCTAAATTTTATTGTTTCTTTTAGTATCTCATTAATTCATGCAGCTCATCTTCGTGTGTGGATTGGAAGTTTTGATTATCAATTAAGAGATTTTAAATTTGAGTCTTACGTATGTGATGTGTGCATGAATTTATCTTAATTAGTGATCTAAATAAAAAAAAATGCATATCATTAATTCTTTTGATGAGAGATATTAGTCATAATTAATTAATTAGGATCATCATTGGGCCCATTAATATCTTCTTATTATGGGTTTATGTTCCCTTTATATATGGACATAAAACTTTGAGTCACCCCTTTCTAGAAAAAATTATTTTTTGTGGACACCGAATGCCATCTGGAGACCAATTAGAATGCGCCACATTACCCTGTGTTCAGAACCGTGGCTCAATACCGTTGTCATGGCGCATTCTGGTTGATCTCCGGACGAAGTTCTGCATCCGATCTCCGCATAGAATAATTTCTTTCTTTCTAGACGTCATGTAATGAGTTTTGCCTTTTTGTTTTTTGTTTTTCTTTTAAATTTATTAGCTGGCTCTGTGTAGTTGCTAGAATCCAGCGCCTTTGGCAGTTTTAGCTGAAATTTATAATAATATTACATGTTGAATTAATTTTATTTTCTTACAAAGTTAATTATTAAATTAAAATTAATCCATAATTTTCCTTTTTTTAAATAAAAATTTAATTAATTTCATTTAACATTCATTCATATCATATTAATTTAAATACATATATATATGAATTTGATGAATTAAAATTTTAATTTAATAAGTTGTTATTCTCAGCTTTATGTTTGTTCAATCAATTATAGTTTGTGAGACTTATATGTATGTCTTAGTCCATTCTATCAAATACTTATTAACCAGGATCACCTGCCTTCTTGCATACATGTGAGGAATTGTAAAACAAAATGCATTGAAAAGCCTTCTGGCATCCTACCTGCTTTATTCTCATAGATGACGACATTTGGAAGCTAATGCCCTCATCTAAGATTTTGTTTGGGATGACTTTCTTTCTGGTTCTTAAAGTATTTTTTTTAATATAAAAATTTTAATTTGTATTAAAAAAAATGCTTTAAGAAGCTGGAAGAAAATCATCCCAAACAAAATCTAATTTTTGGCTGGAGTTGTAAGTGAAATCACTTGAGCAACAATAGGAATCCTATTTTTATGCCTCCAAATCATTCATTATCAAACTTATCAGGTTATGATTCCAGCAAAAGTTTAAACAATGGAGGGCTCAACCACTATGTAATTTTAATTAGATTTATGAATTTTGATGAAAAAAGTTTATAGGAGTTCTTATAAATGTGATATTTAGATATTTCATATTTGCTTGGAGAATCTTTATTTTCTGTTGGAGCCAATGTTTATCGATTCTCATATGTGTTGGATAAATCTTATTATTAATATTTATCTATTTTTCATCAAATTAATATGTTAGAAAATCTAAACCGCAGAAATTCCACCGGGACCTTCCCGCAACCCGTGTCTACGCCTACGGCACCTCCCGGGCCGCCGCCACCGTTCCCGGCCCAACCATCGAAGCTTTGCAGGGCATTCCCACCCACATAACTTGGGAAAACCACCTCCCGTCCCGCCATATCCTATCTTGGGACCCCACCATCCCCATCCCATCCGCCCCCTCCGGCGTCCCCACCGTCGTCCACCTTCACGGCGGCGTCCACCCTCCCACCAGCGACGGCCACTCACACGCCTGGTTCACCTCCAACTTCTCCTACGTCGGCCCCTCCTTCTCCTCCCCCACCTCCTCCTACCCCAATCTCCAAGACCCCGGCAATCTCTGGTACCACGACCACGCCATCGGTCTTACCCGCGTCAACATCCTCGCCGGCCTCCTCGGCGCCTACACCCTCCGCTCCCCTGCCCTGGAATCCCCCCTCCGCCTCCCCCATGGCCCCGAGTTCGACCGCCATCTCATCCTCTTCGACCGCAGCTTCCTCTCCGACGGCTCCCTCTTCATCAACTCCACCGGCAACAACCCCTCCATCCATCCCCAATGGCAGCCCGAGTACTTCGGCGATGCCCTTATTGTCAACGGCAAGGCCTGGCCTTTTCTCCGCGTCCGCCCTCGCCGCTACCGTTTCCGCATCATTAACGCAAGCAATGCCCGCTTCTACCGCCTCTTCTTCTCCAATTCCCTCACATTCCTCCACCTTTCCTCCGACTCCGTCTACCTCTCCCGCCCCGTCCCTTCCCGAAAATTCCTCCTCGGCCCCTCCGAAATCGCCGACGTTATCGTCAATTTCGCCGATTCTCCCAGCCAGTCTGTCATCCTCCTCAATGACGCCTCCTACCCTTTCCCCACCGGAGACCAGCCGGACGAATTCAGCGGAAAGGTGATGAAATTCATTATTTACCCCGGCAACAAGAATCATCAAGACCCGTCGCACGTGCCAAAGCGGCTGCTGCCCCGCCGCCGCCTCCTACGCCGGAGCACCGAGCGGCGGCCACGCGGTACATCGCGATGTTCGAGTATGAGAGTGCGACGGGTGAGCCGACCCATTTGTACATCAACGGTAAGCCGTACGACGCGCCGGTGACAGAAACGCCGCGCTCAGGAACCAGTGAGGTGTGGCACGTGATCAACCTGACTGACGATAACCACCCGCTTCACATACATCTGGGACTGTTCGTGGTGCTGGAGCAGCGTGAGCTGGTGGGGGTTGAGAAGTTGAAGGATTGCATGATGAGAATCAACGACGTGGACAAGTGTCGCCTCAAGGACCACGCGAAAGGGCGGGCCGACCCGGTTCCGGCCCATGAGAAGGGGTGGAAGAATGTGTTCAAGATGCAGCCCGGCTTCGTGACGCGGATTCTGGTCCGGTTCGCGATGCTGCGGTCCGAGAAGCCTTACCCATTCGACGCCGCCGCCGAGCCGGGTTACGTCTACCACTGCCATGTAAGCTGCCTCCTCCCCTTCCTGCACTATGATTTTACTATGAAATTATTGGATTATTTTTTTTATTTGTATTTGGATTGCAGATATTGGATCACGAAGATAATATGATGATGAGACCGTTGAAGCTTTTGAATTGAATAGGAAATAATTTTTTAACTACGAAGATGCTCAGCCTCAGGAGATCAAATATGGTTTTACATAAGAAATAAAAAAGAGAATAAAACGGGCGATTGGAATGTGTTTTTCCAGGTGATAAAAAAGGTTTGTAAGATGATAAGATTGGTACAATTTGATTGGGTGGTCGTAATTCAATTCTCTTCAATACTGGAAATGTAAATTTATTCCTTAAGAAGAAATAAATATTGTACTAGTTCTAAGTTTTGGGATGACTTTTTTCCTATTTTTTAATACAGCTTTTTAGTATTAAAAAATTAATTTAAGAAGCAGAAAGTCATCTCAAATGAAGTCTTAATCAGCTTTTTATTTATATTAATTACAATAGAACTTATTCAATTTTTAAAGAACAACTAGACAAATAAGAAGCTCCCTCATTTTTTTTTTTTTGAAAGAAATACAAATTGCATTAAATAAACAAAAGAAAGATACAACCAATTAAGGAAAAAACCTATCACAACCCTTCATAATCAAGTAAAAAAGCCTTGAAGGAAGTTCACCGTCTAAAAAAACATCAAAAAAGAAATCACCTAACATGGCCAGACGAGAATAGAAATCTGCCACTTTATTACAATCTCTAGGGATAAAATGAAAAATAAAATTCTTAAATACATCTAAGAAAGAAAGATCCACACTAAGAGAACAGTTATTCCTATCAAATGGCATCTTCACCGAATTCTGAAGCAACTTAATGATATTTACATTGTTCCCTTCAATAACTATACCTCTATAGTCATTCGTCCAATCTTGTAAATATTATTTGAAGTCCAAGATAGCTGACAATTCCAAAAAAGCAACATCCCAATGAATAATTTGCATTCCATATGCAGAGAGAAACCTTCCTTTATCGTCTCTCAGAACACCAGCAATTCCCGACAAGTTAGAATGCATAATAGCAGCATCTACATTCAATTTAATCCAATCTTTAGGTGGAGGACACCAAACTATAGACAACAAGACTTGCTAATTAGTGTCCCAGAACTTCTCGATTGGAAATAAATGAAAAAACGTAAACTGAGAAAGAATTTTAGCAGCAATTGATGAAGAAGATGGAACAAATTTTTCATGCTTACAATAATTTATTGCTTTCCAATTCAAATGCACAGCAGAAACATATATAATCTTGCAAGACCTGGCTTTACATCCGCTGCATTTTTCAATCCTTCATAGCAAAGCCACAAAGTTTGGAATTTAGGTGCATTAATGCCCCAAAGTCTCAGGATATCTAACACTTCTACAAGTTTATTGCAATGGGTAGATATATGCTCCAAGTCTTCCACTTTATCACAACCTCTCGGACAGCTAATGTTGTCTTGTAATTTCCTATGATTCAGCCAAATATTTGTTGGTAATGCATCATTAAAAAGTCTCCACCAAAAAAAGAAACTCTTTTGGAGAAACCTTTAATTCTTTCATCCATTTCAACTCAACCCAATATACAGGACTGTTTTGAGCATGAGCTTCAAAAGATAAACTGGTTATAAACCTTCCAGCATTAGAGCATATTAATTCTAGCATATCCTCATCACCAACAATAGAGATAAGAGTTTGCAAAATAAGGTTTACCATTTCTTCAAAGAAATGGACATTCAAGACCTCCTTATTCCAACTTCTATCATCCATTAGGAGATAAGAAACCTTTTTACCTTGAAGTTCCAAAAGATTACAGGATAAAGGACATTTATATGAACATCTATCCAGCAGCCAAACATCATTAATAATGTCAATTTTCATGGCAGTATATATCTGCCATCTAGTAATAGGTTTAAGGAAACGAGCACCTTCTTTAATGATACGTCAAGACGGGGAAGCATTCCTTTTTGTATATTCATCCCAAATCTCATCACCATATTTCACCTTCAAAACTCTATTAACTAGCAGATTTTGATTCTGAATAAAACTCCAAGCAAGGCGAGCTCTAAGTGGACCTTGCCTATAGCAGCACCCTGAATGCCAAATCCCCCCATATTTGTAGGTAAACACCAAGTATTCCACAAAATGTAATGCATATCTTGCCTTCCTTGTTCCTTATGCCAAACAAACTTCTTCCAAGTATGTCTAACTCCATTAACACACTCTTTGGGACCAAAGAGTGAGTCATAGTGAAAGAAAGAATAGAGGAAAATACAGTTTTGATTATCAAAATTCTCCCGGCCAAAGATAATGATCGAGAACCCCAAGTGTTTGATTTGCATAAAAAATATTGGTAAAATCGGTTTGCAAATCAAACACCTGACGGTCCCAAAATCTCTACTTGTACCGACAAATGTCAATTTCTTAAAGATTTTTTACAATGCCCAAAAATTACAAAAAATTTCGTGTGGTTAAAACATTAAAATAAAAATGTTATGGAGAAAAAGGATATTAATTTGGAGTTATATTGACTCTAGAAAAAAATTATTTATCTCGGTCAAAATACGAGTTATTACAAAGTAGACCAAGTTAGGTTGTCTTTAACCAACTTGATTTAACTTGAACCAAGTCAACTTAGCTTAACCCATATTTTGTTAATATTTAGTTGTATATTTATTCAAAGATTCTCTTATATCTTTGGAGGGAAACTCATAAAAAAGAATAAGAGAATGAATTAACATAAAATAAAAAAGATCTATTGTTTAAATTATTTTATGTTTGACATATATAAAGGAAACTCTATAAATACGTCCTTGCCTCTTCAATTTTCTAATATCCCTACATCTATTGCTTTCTTTTAACAATTGTGGCATACTCATTCCCAAGCTATGGATGCTACAGAATTGTCTGTAAGAGATATTGCATGAATATTGATTCAGGAGAATGCAGAAGAAATGAGAAAAAATGTATCTCAAAAACTTTCGCAACTCTCCTTATGATATTAGAAGAGTTGATGAAAGGGAGGGGGAGGGAGATTTTTTTTTGAAGGCCCTAATGCTAATGAGCTTAATAAAGAATCTCACACTATCAAAGAGATTGATTTTAGTTTTTCATTACTGAGTTCAACTTAGATGGAGGCTTCAAAGAAAGTCCTTGGTACTTTTGCTTCAGCTGATAATATGGTAGATCCTTTTAAGTGTCCTCCTTGAATTAAATTAAGAATAGAAAGGATCTTAGGAAATGATGTGGATTTTAAAAAGCTTATGGAGTCACCAACTTCACAACTTTCTTTTGGCTCCAGAGATTTGATAGCTTTAATTCCTAGTGTGGAAATTGCAAATAAGTTGTTGGCCTACTTTATGGCAAGGTTCCAAACTAGAAAGCCGGAAATGGCCATGAAGATTGTCAAAATCCAACTCTTTGGTGAATCTGAAAAGATTAACCTTAATAATGTGTGCTAGAAACTTTACATTTTTTGAGAATCTTCTTGGAACTCTCTTCGTTGATGTCGCTAGTGAAATAAGGTTATAATTAAATAATTTGAAAGAAGAGATCTCAATGTTTTGTGAATGTGTGAATACTTCTCAAGTTGGCAAATTTATTCGAGGTGCTGAACTCTTATTTTGCATGATCTAGTAACTAAAAATGTGCTTTTTTATCTCGTTGCCCGGACCTTAGCTAAAGAGACACCGTCTTTAAGGGTCAATTTCCAAGGAGTGCTGACAACTAGTTATCATTGAGTTTAGTAATGTAACTACTAATTTTATTAAGTAGTCAACTACTCATAATATGATTTGTCATTTCAAATTTGATTTTGGGTAACTTTGATATGCATGGCATGTTACTTGTGTTCAAACACAATGTGGTTTGAACAAGTATTTTCCTATTTTACTTGGATTACATTAAGGATCAACCTTAAGTCCATATCTTTTTACTTTAGTTGTGGATGTTCTCACTAGACATTTGCAAGTCGATGTACCCTGGTATATGTTTTTTTGCTAATGATATTCTTCTTGTTGATAAGACTAGAGAGGGAGTTGAAGGAAAACTTAAATTATGGAGGTCAACCTTAGAGTCTAAAGGCTTTCATTTAAGTAGATTTAAAACTGAACATATTAAGTGTAATTTTAGTAGTAATAGATCTAGTGGTGGGAATGTGACTTTGGGCAATGAAGCCATTAATAAGACAAATTATAGATATCTTGGGTCTATTATTTAAAGTGATAGTAAAATAGATGGGGATATTATTAATAGAATTCAACTTGGATGGTTGAAGTAGAGGAATGCATTGGGCTTGTTGTGTGATAGAAACATCCCTCTCAAACTTAAGTGAAATTTCTATAATATGGTAGTGAGACCTGTAATGCTTCATGGTGCAGAATGTTGGCCATTAAAAGAGAAGCATAATATTAAGTTAAGTGATGTAGAGATGGGGGTTCTCAGGTGGATGAGTGGCTTTACTTTTAGAGACAGGATATAAAATGAGCATATACGTGAAAAGGTTGGAGTAGTTCTAGTGGGAGATAGGATTTGAGAGAGTCGCCTTAGATGGTTTGGTCACATAAAACGACAGCCTTCTGATGACTCGATTAGAAAAGTAGATGTATTAGATCTGATTTATGTTAAGAAAGGTAGAGATAGACCTAAAAAGTCTTGATCAGAAAATATTAGAAATGACATTTCTTTATTATATTTAATTGATAATTTGAATCTTAACATGACATAATGGAGAAAAAGGATTCATGTAGCTGACCCCACATTGTGGGATAAAGGCTTGTTCTTGTTGTTGTTGGCTTTTGAATTGATGGAAAGATGTTTTGAATAGTCGCTAGCTTTTTAAATAAATCACATGCTTAGATAACTTATTTACTTTTCAAAGAATTTGATCCTAATATTTGAAATTTTGCTTTAAAATGACTCTTGTTTATCTCAAATGTGCAATTAACTTCTTCATTTCCAACTAGGAGTGTGTCTCGTAAGTTTCATAATACAATCAGAATTCCATAGTTTGTGAATACAAAATTGGCTAATACTTCATTATTAGAGTCAATTTCTCTTGTCTCTATGCTTTATGTTATTTCCTAAGTAGAATCAATCATTCACTATTTTGGCTTAATTCCAACATAAATAGAGCCCAACTCATTTCTATTTATGAGTACATAGAGTTATATAATATGGAGTTTGAACCTCTTTCCTCATATGTTCATTATAAATGAATATAAATATGAATCAATTTTATTTTACTTCAAATATGTTAAAATGATACTATTAGAAAATAAAGATAGGGATTGAACAAAAAAATTCTTCTTCATGAACTTGACCAAGGTTTGGCCTTTCCCTACTCATCCCAACAAAATCACCTCATTCAAACCGATGGTTACATAGTTATAAATTGAAGAGAAAGTATTCCTTAAAATTTTATTAGAGAGAGGTTTAGATTATATTCAATATTTTTTAAAAGTTTGATTTTCTAATTGATCAGCAATTACTAGCAAATTTCCAAGTAAATATTTCAAATCATATTTTTTTTATTATTTTTTATTTGTATACACTTTATAATCTCCTTTGCTAAATTATATTTTTAGAATACCAAATACAATTTCATATTCCTATCAACTAGCCAAAGTTTAACAAAGCATAATCAGATGTAAGAAAATTTCTGAAATGTTTATAAACGAAAGTATTGAAGTGGTGCCAAAAAGAAGAGATGATGAATTTATTCTATAGGTTAGAAGAAATAGGTAGTTATTGAGGGGATGATGTGAAATAACCTAAAGTTTTTAAATTGGATTTATTTGAAAAACCTAAAATTTATGAACTAGAGCAATGTGTTATTGTGCTTGCAGCACAACGACACTGGGAGGAGAAACACTAGGGTGCTAAAATTCGACATGATGACATTGAGCTCTCTGTTTTGTAGTAACTATGGATTGAGCATGAAGCACTGCAATGTTAGAACCAAAGAATTATGGCGCTAGTCACTAAATAATATTTCTTTATATAAATTCCTCCACTAAGACATTCATCCCCCTCTCTTTATATGGCTAGCTAGGGAAGGAAAGGAAGAAGAAGGAGAGAAGAAGGGGAGAAGGAAAGGAGGAAGAGAAGAGAGAAAAGGGCTACCAAGATTTTCACAATCTATAGCTCCTATTACAAATATTATTTTGAACATTATAGGTGACTTCTATCTAACCTCTGCTTTCAAATATTTTAATTTTAAAATGTATTCTTCTATCTAAATCTATATTAATTACATTTTCTCTTGATTTAAAAAACTTCCACCGCATAACTTTTAATATATTATAGTACTGATTATTTTGGTCATTTTGACTGGATGATTTTATATTTTTGCCAATTAAAATTATATTTATTGCATTTTTTTATGAGTTTAGTAGGAATAATATATATAGTGATTTTGGCATTATAATTCGAGCATATTGATGAAACAAGCTTTATGAATGAATACAAATGGATGAATGAATAATTATTAATTATTATTAAGCATATATTTCCTATATTGTGTGTAAATAAGAAAGGTTGGTTATTAAGAGAGGTTGGTTGGAGATTAATTTTACCCTGTATAGCAGGGTGGGCCCACAGGCTTTTCTTAAAATAAGATTTGCGGTGATATCCATGACCAAGATTAAGATCAAGATTGGGAGTTATAAGGAGTAAGGCGTTTAAAATGCCAACTAACAAGAGATTACTTATTTTAGCATGATTAGGGTGATTTCTTATACATGCATACATGCTCATTACTAATATGATATTGATTTTAAGTTACTGATATGATATTGATTTCAAGATTAAGATATAAATGAGATTAAAATAATGACAAGATTGTTTTGATAAATCTGCATGTGTGGATTCTATATGATATAACTACATTAATAACAATATATGTTTCTTTATTATGGATTTTCTAAAGTTGCACAAAAATTTAGTTTTAACGATTGATATGATCTCATTTCCAGTTTGATAATGATGCATGAATGTTTTACTTTTGATTTACATCTTTACTCTTCTAACATCCACACTTCTAGTACTATTATGATTTATCAAAATTTCTACTGATTATATTTCATAGCATTATGATCATATTGAATGATGCAATTATGATTGGAATGAACATGAATATTGTCTCTTTTTCTTGCTTTAAGTCTAATTATAGGATTTGGTGATTTGCTGGGCTTTGTAAGCTAAAAATATGGATTTAATTAATTTCAGGTTGAGGCAAGGATCCAGTGTTATTGAATTAATCAGAGTTTGGTTTTATAGGTTTAGTTTTTCTATTTTTTGTAGCCAGAAGTTTTGGCCGACAGTTATGCAATTCATTGAAACTTCTGGTTATTGTAAATAATTTTAAAAGAATAAAAATCATACATATTTGGATGTTTTGATAAATAGTATTTTTTGTCTTACTACTATTAGATGAAATTAACAGACCTAGAAGTGATTAAGAAGATAGAAAAGATGATATTCTTTTTATTTTGATTTTGGGATGCGGCGGTTTGGTATCAGAGTATTATTATTGGAAGAAATAAATTGTCACAAGAGCTATAAGAATTAATTTTTGAAAGATGGATAATGATTGGGTAGATTAAGGTGTATTATTTTGCATGCCAAATTGATTATTGCATATATCATTGATTGATTATATAAATAATTTTAGATAAAAGAATTATTTAAGTGAGTATATTTAATGGATCCTCCTGAACCAGTTGTATAGAATGCGTCAAACAAGCATAGTGTTATAGCCCCATACCATCATACAATACAATGTAGCTAGCTTCTATGATAACATAATTGATGGGTCATGCACAGAGCAATCCATCTAGGAATAAAGATGCAAATGAGGATAAACATTTAAAGATGTTCCGTAAGCCGAGGTCCCCACTATTTAAGGGAGCCATAAAGCCTCAAGCTGTAAAAGATTGAGTGTTGAAGATACAGAATATACTCAATAATATATAGTGTTTTAAAAATATGAAGATATTGTTGGTTATCTTTTTATTTGAAGGAGAAGCATAATGATGGTGGGTAGGATAAATGTTGACCACATTTCTATAAGAGGTCACTAGGATTTACTTGGGTTTCTTGTTGCTGACCTAATGATTGGAAGTTGTCCACTTGTTAATCATATAGGTTCCAATCAAAATCCAATCCATTCCTAACTAAAGTTAATTTCACCTTCTAATTCATTATTCATTCCAATCTTTAATGCTAAACTTTAGTCCAACTTTCAACCAACCTTTAAATCATATCTAATCAATCTCAACCACTCATTTGATTGTCATTTATATGGATAGTTCAAACTCAACCATTCAAGTCCAAAATTCAATCAAAATCTTGAATCCTCAAATCAAAATCCAAGGTTAAGGGCCCGGGTTATGAAACTCTTTTTGGGTGATTTTTTAGTACCTTTGAAACCTAGTCAAATAACCTCTAATTTAGGGTATATCAACTACATATTGTTTAGACATGTCTTTAGGATTAGCCCACCAAATTTGAACTCAATTTAAGGTATCTTGCCCCCAAAATTGAATTTATTTCTAAAGGTTGCAAAACCTTCAAATATTTAAGCATATGCCACCAAACCTGCCATTTAGTAGAATTTGATCCTAGGACCCTTCAAAAAACCTCCAACCATGTTCATAACCCTTATTATGATTTTTGATCAATATATGGTTAGGCCATTTGATCAATAACGTTCGTTAGGGATGTTAGGCCCTATGAACTGGCCCAAAGCTAATTAAGAGAGAGAAGTGAATTGGTAAAAAATATCTTTCAATCAAAACACAAATCAAAACCAATATCACCACAATAAAAACCAAAGTGCGGAAATTAAATGCAGAAGTAATAAAGAAAGAACACACTGGATTTATAGTGGTTCGGTCAAACCTTGACCTACGTCCACTCCTTGAAGGCATCCTCCAAGTATTGCACTAAACTAAGTGTCTCTCATTTAGCCCCCACAGCTAGGTGGAGAAGCCCTTACAAAATCACTTCCACCTTCCCCAGTGCGGCGGAGTCGCCGGGTTCTTTGACACCAAAGTGATCTTCTTCTTTGGTGAACTTCCCTCAAGACAAGCCTTGAATCCGATGGTATTCAGGTGCGAGCTTGCCGGAGCAACCATATGGAATCCCCCTTCACACTCCCTTGAGTCCCCTCTCACAGGATCTTCTCCCTCTCTCAGACTTCACCCGTTCCTCACTCCCTTTCAAGCTCTCTCTTCAAGTTACCCCCAAAAGAATGAAGCTACAATGGCTGCCAAAGACACTTACAAAGTGTCATGTCATAGCTTAAATAGAAGATCTCAAAATGAGCTCATTAATGCAAGTTGCTAACATTATCGTCCAGGACGATACTAATATCGTCCTGTACGATCAGTACAATTTAAGCCCAATCAGCCAGGATGATTTGAGACGATCAGAAGAAATTTGTTCTTATCATCCCGGACGATAATTTATCGTCCTGGAAGATCAGTATAAATTGTGGAATATCATCTTGAACATCGCCCTGAAAAAGAGCTGTCTGATGTTCAATTGTCCAGCATATCGGCCAGGACGATCTGGCGATCATCCAAGATGATTTGATCGTGCAATCAAGTCATAATTGCTTTCCTTAAATTCCAGAGAAATTTTGGAAAAATTGTCCTGGATCGTCCGGGATGATATTTTATAGTCCAGGACGAACCATCGGGATGATGTCTAAAAAAAAGTAATTCCTAAAAAGATTTGGCGGGAGATTCTTTCTAAATTGAGCATATCGTCCTGGCCGATACAAAATCGTCCAGGACGATATTTTTTGCATAATGACGGCTAATTTAATAATAATGCCCTAATTAGGATTTCTGCTTTTGAACTGATCGTCCAGGATGATATAAAATCGTCCCGGATGATGTTACCAAAAACAGTAAACTCTAGGGAACAGTCAGAAATCTTCCAAGTTACAAAGCATCAGGAGCCATACCAAATACAATAGACTCAGGAAAGAAAAAAGGGTATAAAGTGACTCAGACCTAGTCTACCCAATCTTGAGCTGGTTCCAAATTGCAGTCTGATCGTGTGGACCTGAAATGTCAGAAGATAAGGCAGTTGTAGAGAAATAAAAGTGTTTATTATCATCAAAATCATAATCCAGAAAATAGATCCGCAACAATCTCCCCCTTTTTGATGATGGCAAACATTGATATTTGAATTTGTAAAGAAGAAAACATTTTCTCCTAATCTCCCCCTCAGTAGAATAAAATTTTTAAAAATAGGGGAGATAAAAAATTTTTGTTGTTTTAAGATACAAATTCAACAGTGCGTTGTTCGTGTGATACGTACTATTGTGGATCTATTTTAATGTTACCACTTGTCCTTTTCTTTTGAGTTTAAAAGTTTGTTAGGGATGTTAGGCCCTATTGAACTAGTTCCAAAGCTAATAAAAATATAGGTGAATTGGTAATAAAATATCTTTCAATTAAAACACAATACTCAAACCAATATCACCACAATAAAAACCAAAGTGCAGAAATTAAATGCGGAAATAACAAGGAAAGAACACACCAGATTTATAGTGGTTCGATCAAACCTTAACCTACGTCCACTCCTTGGAGGCACCCTCCAAGTATTGCACTAAACTAAGTGTCTCTCCTTTAGCCCCCACAGCTAGGCGGAGAAGCCCTTACAAAATCACTTCCATCTTCCCTGGTGCGGTGGAGTCGCCGGGTCCTTTGAAACCAAAGAGATCTTCTTGTTTGGTGTACTTCCCTCCAGACAAGCCTTGAATCCGACAGTATTAAGGTGTAAGCCTGCCGGAGCAACCGTGTAGAATCCCCCTCCACACTCCCTTGAGTCCCCCCTCACAGGATTTTCTCCCTCTCTCAGACTCCACCCCTTCCTCACTCCCTTTCAAGCTCTCTCTTCAAGTTACCCCCAAAAGAACGAAGCTACAATGGCTGCCAAAGACACTTACAAAGTGCCTTGCTAAAGCTTAAATAGAAGATCTCAAAACGAACTCATTAATGCAAGTTGTCGACTTTATCGTCCAGGACGATATAAATATCATCCTATACGATCAGAGCAATTTAAGTCCAATCAGCCGAGACAATTTTAGGTGCTTCGACTGCTTTGCCCATACAAAGAGGAATGATCTGGTTGAGTCCTTGTGTTAGGAATGATCTGGTTGCTCACTGAGTTTTCTACAAGTCGTGTTGCTCATACAGAACTATATAAAAAGGGGGTTAAATTTAATAATTATTATAACAATTATAGGTGCTTCGACTGCTTTGCCTTAGGGTAGAGTCCTTTCCCATTTGGAAGTCTAAATTTTGATTATTTTAATACCCAAAGAGAAAAAAATAACATCCCTTAAAAGGGAGAGTGTTTTGTTTTCATTTGGGTATCTAGATACGACAAACCTAAGGAGCCAGAAAAGAAGAAGGATGAAGAATTGAACACAAAGAGTATCTCACTCGAAATCACTTATGTATATCCTAGGATTAGAATCTAAGTTTATTGTTAGTGCTGTCTATTCACTTTTAATTTTGATAAATTTTTGGTTGTAATAAATAATCATTTGCTTATGGATATTTAATTTATTTAATTTGATTGACTTACTTTGCTTGTGCATCGGATGGCCTACTTTCTTAATTTTTTAAAGATGTACATGTTGTGTTTGATTTAGCCTGAAATCCAATCGGAGGCTTGTGAGGCTATGTATAAAAATTTTTTCAACTTAAATTTAAATAAAATATTTCAGGATAATTTAAAAACTCTAATGACTTAAGAAGTAAACTCGAAACCATCAGGAGTCTACATAATGTTATTTTTACTTTCTCCTCCTTGTTAGGCACCTCCCAACCTGCGAGTTCTAGTAGACCACCTGACCTATAAAGATGCAGATCTATAAAGGGGATATTGTGCAATCTCTAAGAAAAAATATTTTTTAAGCCTTTTTTAAAAATTGCTATGTATCATTTTATACATTTTATCAAGTCAATTGGCATGTATTGCATTATAAATCAACTGAATGAGTTTAAAATTTTAATTACATTTGATTCAAGCATTTTTTACCCTATATAAAGTCAAGGGACTAATTAAGATCTGATCTAGATGTCAATCCCAATTCTCAAAAATATTAATTAATAAATCTCACCACTCTTTTATAAAAATGATTAGATTCATAGATTTTAATCAACTGGGTGATTAGCGGCTCCCCAATCCAGGCCAGGATAAGTCCATATTTAGCATTGCATTACTTAGGTTTAGGTCACTACTACTAGTTCCCAATTTAGATTTAAGATTTTAGGTAGGTCTAGGCCTTAAGACCTCATTTTTTGGGAATATGATCCTAAAATTATAATAAAATGATCAACTTAAATTAAAGATTCTCTCAATATAAACCTTAAAACCCAACACTTGGATTAGGTTGGGGTACTTATGAATTATTTTAGAATTTTAAAGTGCCTCCTACCTCTCCTTCGTTGACTATGAAAATAAATGTCCTATCTTGATCCATTCCCATTTCAAATATCAAATTCACCTCTGTTGATATCACTCCTTAAAATTTTCTAAATAGAATTTTGTCATTATTTTAATCAAAAGTTTTGTAGGAGACTCCAATTTTTCTATCATATAATTAATTAAAAGGACTTATACTTGCAAAAGATTTAGAATCAACATCTACTTTTTCAAAAATCAATTTTTAAAACTTGATTACTCTTCTTTGGGAAAATAAAATCAATGACGATCATTATCATCATATTTGATCGATCAACAATATGCAATATATTTTTCTTTTGGGAAGAAAAATCAACTAATATTATGACTTTAAATATGAAGTTAATGATATTTCATTCAAGTTATAAGAGTTAATTAAATACAGTTAGAACATCATTTTGACCCTTCGGGTCATATGTAGTTCTTCCTTGGATTTGACTATATAATCGAGATAACATTTTCAGTTTCATTATATGAAACCATTTAGGAATGATATTTCTACCTCCCAGGGCATTATATCATTCATAATGACTTGTTTGACTTTCAAACTGAAATTTCAAAATCAAATTTCCGAAAGAAAATCAACCCTTTTAAAATTCTCTTTTCAAACTTTCAACTCGAGCAACAACAACGAGAGAAATTTCTAGGGAAGACAAATTCAAAGATCACCTTAATATAATTGTTGCTCTTCTATTTAAGAGCATGGTTTGTACCTCCTATAGCTCAATAATAAATATAAGAAATACTTATGAGATTAGAGCAATGACACAAAATAGTGAAATAAAGAGCTGAGTTCATTATTTTGGCTAGGTATGCTCTATAACAACTCAAAAATATAAAAAGTATTTAAGGAGAAAAATTATAAATTTCAATTTAAACTGAATTACTATGGTGTTATGCTTGTGAGTGCATTAGCACCAGAAATCAACCCTGTAAAATTTGAGGCTCTATTCTAAAATAATTTTAGATTATGCATGCAACACTTCGGCATATGGTTGGAGTAATACGATACTAGGCCACTAATAGTATATATATATATATATATATATATAAAATAGCCTGTGCATGAGAGTGAGATAAGGGGCTTTCCTTTAAAGATTATTTTGGATGTTATTCTAGTTGTAGCCTGTAACTTATGACTGATTTTACTAACATGCAGAGAGTGATAACACATAATGATTTATTGAAAGACACCTATAATGATAATAAAAATGATGACATAATGATAATGATGATATAATAATACAATGAATATAAATGAAAGAATGAAATGCCATATTAATACTAGATGTCATGCCTTGTTGAATTATATACTTGTGTATATATACATATATTAATAGCATTGATAGATATATTTATAATGTTTTTGCATACATAATATATGAATGATTACATGTACTTATTTTATATAATAGATCGTTAATAAGATGGACATTATGAATGAGATTAAGGCATGTATGTTCATGATTTACGGTATTAATTTATTGATTATTGATGTATTTACATGCTCGCACATATTTTTTATTTATGGATTTAAACATGATGATTTTTTACCTTTTTCCATTGATCATATTGAATCATAACAATGATGAATAATCATTGATGATGTTGAATGCTATTGATTGACATGAGCATACATGTTGATCCCTTAAATCTTGTATTGGAAGCTTTAGTGAGTTTTGGGTTTCAACTGGCTTTGTAAGCTTATTATGTTTTTTTTTTCTTAGGTCAAGGAAGAGGACAAGACTCTATGAAGTGAGGTGGCTTGAGATCTTTAAATTTCTTATTTTGTTGGTATTTTATTTTATTTTCTTTCATAGTCAAGAGGCAATGATAGATTATTGATTATTAATGATCTCCTCACTATTATAAATTTGATTTTGGTAAATGAATATAGTGAAATATTTTAATATATATGATATTTAATTGCTTTAAGTTGGATATATTAATTTATATTGATTATTTATAAAAACTATGTTAGCTAATTAAAAAGATAAATTAGATAATTCTTCAAATTTAGATATCGAGGTGTGACAATTGAAAGTTCGTGTAGGTTATTAGACCTAAAGGAATTGTCCCAAGGCTAACCAAGATGGGGTGAATTGGTAATTTAAAATTCTCTTGGTAAATTAAGAAAAATGATTTAAGTTATTAAGCACAATGAAAAATTTTCTCAAAATTAAATATTTGATACTTAAAATATGCAGTTGTTTGAATATGATTTTCATAAAAGATTTTTAAATCATAAAACATTAAAGTGCATAAAATAAAAATACAAAAATAAAAAAGAATAGAAGAATACCAAATTTTATAATGATTTGGTCCAACTAGACTTACATCCACTCCCTAAAGACTCCTTCTTCAGGTATTGCACTAAATAATAGTGACTCTCCTTTTGCTCCAACAGTAGAGCGGAGAAACCCTTACAAACTCTCTCCCACCAACCCAGTGCATCAAAGAGCAATCATCCTTTTTCACCTTTCCTAATGAAGGTAGAGAACTGTCATCCTTTTCACCCTCCTGGTAAAGGCAGACAACCGTCATCCTTTTCACCCTCCTGATGAAGAAAGAGAACCCGTGGTCAATGTTAAAGAACTTTACTTAAGAGCCTCTAGAGGAGATTGGCAGAAACTTAAAGGAGACAAAGAGATCCTCGCTTTAGGCCCTCGCTTTAAGCAATCTTGTGAATCCCTCATAACTGCCCCTCACTTGATCTCTCACACTTCACTCTCACAATCTCTCCCAAACACTTATACTCAATGGCCACTCTTAAGAGAAATTCACAACAAAGGTGTTTAGTGACAGTTTTTAGTACTCCTTATATAGAAAACTCATGAAAAATTGTTCAAAAACTAAAGAATTTTAGAAAATTATGCTACGATCCTACTATATGATTGCATATAGTCCTGTACAATCCATCTGTATAAACGTATAATGTCCCATATGAACAATTCAAGTTTTCCTGAACAAACTGGTATGAACTCAATTTCACCATATGTATAAAATATATACCATCATGTACGAACAGTTCAAAAATCTATATACGGTCCTGTACGAACTTGATTTTGTACTCTGTCAGTTGTCCATATGAATTAACATCATGTTGTAAGAACATTTCAAAAATTAAATAAATTTGTCTGGTTTGATTATGTACAACTCCTTTTTGTACTCAGTGAGTCTTATGTATTAATCATAAATCGTATAATACAAAGTGTTTAAATAAATATAAAATTTTGACTCACTCCCCTAGTGTGTGTGTGCACGATTATCAAATTACAATCACACTCTCATAGACTCATGAAAAATAAAAAAAATTATAAACTTCACTACAAGAAACCCTAATCTAATATGACTTGAAGTATTCGACAAGCTAGAGTATGATTTTCTTGAAATATTATTATACATATAAAATAAGTATAAAATGAAAAATACTACAAAACATAAACAAGTAAGTCATAATATTTGTTATCATCAAAAATATAAACTCGTGAGCTTGAGTCTCAATAATCTCCCCCTTTTTATAATGGCTAATATTATTGGTTGAATTTGCAAATTAAATTTTATTTCTCTCTTAATCCCTCCCTCATTAAGATAATTATTTTAAAATAGGGGAAACTAAAACATGAAAGTGCACTGATGGCACTTGAAAGTTTGTTAGGGATGTTAAGCCCTTATGAACTGGTCCCAAGGCTAACTAAGAGGGGTGGTAAATTGGATATTAGAACTTCTTTAACTAAAAACACAATCACATCTAAAACCAAGATTCACCATAGAAATCAAAGTGTGGAAATTAAATATGGAAGCAATAAAAAGAAAGAACACACCAGATTTATAGTGGTTATGTCAAATCTTGACCTACATCTACTCCTTGGAGGCACCCTCCGAGTATTGCATTAAACTCCGTGTCTCTCCTTTAGCCCCCACAGCTAGGCGGAGAAGCCCTTACAAAATCACTTCCACCTTCCCCGGTGCGACGGAGTAGCCGGGCCCTTTGACACCAAAGAGATCTTCTTCTTCCCAAACTTTCCTCAAGACAAGCTTTGAATCCAATGGTAATAAGGTGCAAGCTTACTGGAGCAACTGTGTGGAACCCCCTCCACACTCTCTTAAAACCCCTCCAAGGATCTTCTCCCTCTCTCAAACTCCACCCTTTCTTCTCTCCCTTTCAAGCTCTCTTTTCAGGTTTCCTCCAGAAGAACGAAGCTTCAATGGCTGTCAAAGACACTTACAAAGTCCCTTGTCAAAGCTTAAATAGAAGAGCTCCAAACGAGCTCATTAATTACAACTTACCGATTTTATCGTCCAAGACAATAAGAATATCGTCTTGTAGGATCGGTACAAAATAAGCTCAATCAGTCAGGACGATTAGGGACGATCATAAGGTTTTTGTTCATATCGTCCAGGCTGATAGTATATTGTCCTGAACATTGCCCTAAAAAGAAGCAATACAATGTCAATCATCCATGATATCGTCCCGGCCGATCTTGCGATCGTCTAGGATGATGTGATCGTATCAATTAAGCCTTAATTATTTTCCTTAATTATCAGATTAATTTAAACATAATTGTGATGCATCATCCAGGCTGATGTCCTGGACAATGTCCAAAAATAAAAAATACCTAAATAGATCTGGCAGCTAATTCTTTCTATTTTGAGCCTATCGTCCTGGCCGATATAAATATCGTTCAGGATGATGAGCTTAAAGATGGCTTCCTTAATCAGGATGTCCTAATTAGGATTTTTATTTTTAGGTGCACTGTAATCCTGATTAAGGATTACAATATAGGTAGACAACAAAAAGTGAGCCATAATATTTGTTATCATTAAAAACATAAACACATATGCTCGAGTTACAACAATCTCCCCCTTTTTGATGATGACAAATATTACTGGTTGAATTTGCAAAAATGAAAATATTTTTTCCTGATCTCCCCCTCACTAGAATAAAAATTTAAAAATAAAAAAGATAAATTTTTTGTTGTTTTTATTTTTTGAAAAAAAAGTTACAAAAAGAAACAAATACAAAAATTGAAAAATACAATAGTAAATTCTTCCCCTTTGACATTATCAAAAAGAGAAGGGGAACAAACAAATAAAATGAACCCTGATCAAAAAGATTTTAAAAATGAAAAAGTTACCTCTTGATTTTATTCAAAAACTTAGTAAGAAATGGATTGACAACGCATAATCAAGAAAAGGTTAAATTCAGAAATCGTCAATCCAAGCTCAAATTTTTTTAAAGACTCAAAAACTTTTTAATACAATATCTAAATCAAGGAACAAATTAGAAGAAGAAACACTAATTTTTTTTTAACTCCTTTCATAAGACATATCAAATAGAAGATTAATGCAAAAATTAATGAATCAGAAATCATGATTTTCAAGCTCAAGTATCAAAAATATCAAAGGTTTTCTTAAGCTTTAAGAAGTACAAGAAAGGTAAGCATTACTTTTTGTGGGCTCATTTTATGTCTCTTGTCAATTTTTTTTGCGCACTTTGCGCATCTTTTACTTTCTGATACACTTTGTATATATTTTTCAATTTGATGTCATTGCACATCTTTTAATTTGGCATCATTGGCCACTTTTTTTTTAATATGCTACCTTTTTAAAATTTAAAAAACAAAAGTAAACTCATTCTATTGATAAAATAAGCTATTTGATTAAGAAAATTATGAGGTAGATTCAACAACTTGCAAAAGATCCCTATGCGATAAACAAAATATAGGGAGATGAAAAAGATCAGTTTCAAAATCCAATTTATAATATGATGAAGATTTTGAATCAAAAGTAAAATAACATCTTTAAGAAAAGGGATAGAGAGACAAAATCATGAGTTTCCTTCCATTGATTGTTTTCAGAGAAGTCAACCACAACTTACATAAGAATTCAAGAAAAATATGAGATAAGTTTTTCATTTTTAGAAAAGTAAACGTGTGTATTGATCAGAGAGAACTTAACAAAAAAAAGAAAAAGTAAAGATAAGTTTAAAACTATAACATAAAAGAAAAAGAACGATAAATAAATAAATAAATAAGCCTATAGAAAACACAAAAAATAAATGAAAAACAATGAACAACAACAAACAAATAAACACACAAATAAGGGTTTAAGCATAATCTTGCTCCTGATCAGATGATTCAGAAGCTAGGTCTATCTAAGAGATTTTTTGCTTTTCATTATTTGTCGTTTTTACAATTTGCTTAGCTTTACCCTTTTTTTTTGTAGGAAGAGTTCTCAAATTAGGGCGCTGATTTTTTATATGTTCAGGTTTCCTGCATCCAAAGCAAATAATGTTAGAATAAATCTTAACATTCTTACCATTTTTATCTTTATTCCACTTTTGTTGATGCTTATGCTTTGGTGATCCTTTTAATTTGCTTGATAAGTCATTATTTTCGTCACTAACTAAGCCACTTTTCTCCAAATTTTCAATATTTAGCACAATCAACTCTCCTGCATCCAAAAGTCTTTGGCCCAAACATTGCTCATAGGCAATGAGTGAGTTTTAATTCCATCTATAATACATGACGGTACAGAATAACCAGTTAAAATTATTTGCTATATTAAAAAATTAATATATTACAAGAAAGTAGACATGCAAATTTTTCTAAAAATCAAAAGTAATATTTTCAAACAAAGGTAGTCGGGTGATTGAATAATTTTTCATAATATTATGATTACAAAAATTAACAATGGATTGAAATTCAAAAGTTTTCAAAAACTAAATTTTATGAATCACGCTCTGATACCACTTAAAAGTGCACTGATTACACTTGAAAGTTCATTAGCGATGTTAAGCCCTTATGATCTAGTCCCAAGGCTAACCAAAAGGGGACGTGAATTGGATATTAGAACTTATTTAACTAAAAATACAATCACATCCAAAATCAAGATTCATCACAAAAATCAAAGTGCAAAAATTAAATGAGGAAGTAATAAAAAGAAAGAAAACATCAGATTTATAGTGATTCAGTCAAACCTTAACCTACGTCCACTCTACGGAGGCACCCTCCAAGTATTGCACTAAACTTAATGTCTCTCCTTCAGCCCCCACAGCTAGGCGGAGAAGCCCTTACAAAATCACTTCCACCTTACTTGGTGTGGCGGAGTAGCCGGGTCCTTTGACACCAAAGAGATCTTTTTCTTCCCAAACTTCCCTCACAACAAGCCATGAATCCAATGGTACTAAGGTGCAAGCTTGCCGGAGCAATCGTGTGGAACCTCCTCCACACTCCCTTGAAACCCCCTCTAAGGATCTTCTCCCTCTCTCAAACTCCACCCTTTCCTCTCTCCCTTTTAAGCTCTCTCCGAACTTTATCATCCAGGATGATAGGAATATCGTCTTGTACGATCTGTACAAAATAAGCTCAATCAGCCAGGACAATTATGGACGGTCATAAGGTTTTTGTTCATATCGTCTAGGCCGATAATATATCATCCTGGACGATTTATTCAAATTCGAAGAAATTCATCCTGAATATCACCTTAAAAAGAAGTTGGCCGATGTCAATGGTCCATGATATCGTTTCGATCGATCGTGCGATCGTCCAAGATGATATGATCATTTTAATCAAGCCTTAATTACTTTTCTTAATTATCAAATTAATTTAAGCATAATTATGATGCATCATTTAGGCCGATGTCCTGGATGATGTCCAAAAATAAAGAATAACTAAATAGATCTGGCGGCTGATTCTTTTTATTTTGAGCTTATCATTTCGTCCGATACAAATATTATCTAAGACGATGAGCTTAAAGACAGCTGCCTTAACCAAGATGTCCTAATTAGGGTTTCTATTTTCAGCTGATCGTCCAGGACGATGTTTGGCTCGTCCCGGATGATGTGAGATAAAATAGAAAACTCTAAAATAGAAATAAGTGTGCAAGGTTACAAGCAAGCAAACACCCTTACAACCCAAGAAATACATTAATGAAAATTACAAATAAAACATGTTCTGCCAAAACTTGAGCCTTGTAAGGTGCACTGTAATCCTGAAATATTAGTAAACACAGATAGAAATATATATTTGAAATACAGGTAGACAACAGAAAGTGAGCCATAATATTTGTTATCATAAAAAAAAACTCATAAGCTCGAGTTGCAACAAAACAATTTTCCTTTTTTTTTAAATAATAAAAAGATAAACAAAAACAAAAATAATAGTACGAAATAAATATAACAATATAAAATAAATACAATAGAACATTCTTCCCCTTTGACATTTTTTCAAAAAGAAGAGGAGCACAAAAAGCACAAAATAGAAAAAAAAAAAAGACTAAAGATCAAACAAACCATGATCAGATGAAGGTGATGCTTTAGAAGAATCAGATTTAAAATTTCAGTAAATTTTTTTAGAATGAAAAAGTTACATCTTCAAATTTCAACTTTAAATTTCAATTTATAATTTGATAAGGATTTTGAATCAAAAGTAAAATAGCACCATTAATAAATGAGATAGATAGATAAAATCATAAGTTTTCTTCATTTCATTACTTTTAGAGAAGTCAATCACAACTTAAATAAAAATTCAAGAAAAAAGGAGGTAAATTTTTCATTTTTAGAAAAAATTATTTTTAAAAAGTGATTTGATTCTATAAAGTATATATAAAATAAAATATGATATGTGTGCTTTGTTCAGAGTGACTTTACAAATAGAAAGATTATAAATAAATGTATCATAAAAAAACTTTAAAAAATACATAAAATTAAACAAATTCACAAAAGAAAGAAAAAAAAAATATACACGCAAATATTAACAACACACAAACAAAATTTTAAACATCATCTCACTTATGGTCTGATGATTTAGAAGCTATATCTACCTAAGAGATTTTTTACTTTTTATCATTTGCCCTTATTACAATTTGCTTTTTTTTACCTTTTTTTCATTACAGGAAGAGTTTTTGAGTTCGGACACTCATTTTTATATGTCTGAGTTTTTTACACCCAAAACAAATTACTTTAGAGGAATTCTTAATATCCTTACCATTTTTATCTTTGTTCCTCTTTTGTTGATGTTAATGCTTGCGCTTCAGTAGCTTTTTAAATTTTATTGTTATTGATGTTATCTCCTTACTTACATCATCTACTAAGTTGCTTTTCTTCGTGCCTTTGATTTTTAGTATTATTATTTCACCTACATCTAAACTTCTTTTACTCACAGTTTACTCATGAGCAATGAGTGAGCCAAAATTATTAATAGTATAATCATTCAAATTTTTTGATTCAATTATAAAAGAGACTTTAGCATTAAATTTTTCTGGTAGACATCGTAAAATTTTATTTACTTTTTCAAAGTTTGAAACTTCTCTACCTACAGCCTGCAATGATGTTACTATTTGTGAAAACCTAGTAAACATGTCTAAGATGGTCTCATAAGATTTTATGCTAAAGAGTTCGTAGTCATGCATAAAAATATTCAACTTAGATTTCTTGACTTCACTAGTACCTTTGTATGTAGTGCATAAACCATCCCAAATTTTATTGTCGGTAGTGCATGTAGAGATTCTCATATAATCTTCAAAATTCAAAGCATAAAATAAACAATTCATACATTTATCATTTAATTGAGCATAAATTTATTCTACTCTACGCTATTCAGAAAATGGGATATCATTTTTTATTCCATCTATAATATGTGACGATACATAATAACTAGTTTGAATTATTATATGTCACATTTGATAATCTATTGATTACAAGAAAGTAGACATTCAATTTTTCTAAAAATTAAAAGAAATATTTTCAAATAAAGGTGGTCTAGTGATCTAATATCCTTCAATAGTATTATAGTTCCAAAATTAGTCGTAATTATTTTTCAAAAAGTAATCACTTAAAAGTTCATCTAGATTGTTAAACCTAAAGCAAATGTCCCAAGGCTAACCAAGACGGAGGTGAATTGGTAATTTAAAATTTCTTTGGTAAATTAAGAAAATCGATTTAAGTTATTAAGCATAATGAAAAATTTTCTCAAAATTAAATCTTTGATCCTTAAAATATGCGGTTGTTCGAATATGATTTTCACAAAAGATTTTTTACCATAAAACATTAAAGTGCGTAAAATAAAATTGCAAAAAATAAAAAAAGAATATAAGAATACCAAATTTTATAGTGGTTCAGTCCAACTAGACCTACGTCTTCTCCCTAAAGACTCCTTCAGATATTGCACTAAATAATAATGACTCTCCTTTTGCTCCCATAGCAAGGTGGAGAAGCCCTTAAAAACTCACTCCCACCAACTCGGTGCGAAAGATAATAGTCATCCTTTTTTACCCTCCTTAGTGAAAGCAAAGAAAAATCATCTTTTTTCACCCTCATTGTGAAGGCAAAGACCTGTCTTCTTTTTCACCCTCTTGGTGAACGCAGGGAACTGTCATCCTTTTTCAACCTCTTGGTGAAGGCAGATAACTGACATCCTTTTTCACCCTCCTGGTGAAGGCAAAAAACCCACGACCAATATTGAAGAACTTCACTTAACAGCCTCTAAAGGAGATGGGCAGAAACATGAAGGAAACAAAGAGACCCTCACTTTAAGCAACCTTGTGAATCTCTCATAACTCCCCCTCACTTGATCTCTCACACTTCACTCTTATAATCTCTACCAAACACTTACACTCAATACCCACTATCAAGATAAATTCACAACAAAGGTGCTCAATGACAGTTTTTAGTACTCCTTATATAGAAAAGACATAAAAAATTATTTAAAAACTAAAAATTGCAAGAAAATTATCCTACAATCGTACTGTACGATCGCATATAGTCTCGTATGATCCATCTATACAAATGTATAACATCCCATATAAATAGTTCAAATTTGTTTATACGAACTGGTACGAACTCAATTTTACCATCCGTACGAAATGTATATTATCCCGAATGAACAATTCAAAAATCCACATATGATCCTGTACTAACCTAATTTCATACTCTGTCAATCGTCTGTACGAATTGACATCGTACTGTATGAACAGTTCAAAAATTGAACAAGTTTGTCCGGTCTAATTATGCATGACCCATTTCGTACTCTATGATTCGTATGTATGAACCATACATCGTATAGTATGAAGTGTTTAAATAAATCTAAATTTTTTACTCACTCCCCAGTGTGTGTGTGTGTACAGTTACCCAATTACATTCACACACTCTTAGACTTAAGAAAAATTAAAAAAAAATATAGACTTCATTACAAGAAGTCCTAATATAGACTTGAAGTCTTCAACAAGTATGGAGTATGTATTTCCTAAAATATTAGTATACACACAAAATAAGTATAGAATAAAAATACTATGAAACATAAAGATGTGAACCATAATATTTGTTGTCATCAAAAATATAAACTCTTGAGCTCAAGTTATAATAACAATTTGGTATCAAGAAGACATTAGGAGATGATATGACCTGGAGAGATAGCAATAAAAAGAGGAGTAAATTTTTAAATAGAAGGAAAGGATCTAAGTTGAGTGTGGGAAGTATATCGAAGTTTTCTTGATGTTGTAACAAATAGACGCGATAATATTTTTTGTTGATTGGATAGTATTTTAGGTGTGGATAGCGAGGAGATGTGATGGTTGATTATAAATTATATTGATAAGGAATAGATTCTGGACTTTGAGGATATCAACGCATGTAGGGATAAAGATAGAGGATTTTTAGGTTCATATGATACAGTAAAGGGTCTGTGAGTAGGGCAAATGGATAAGGAGTTATCAATTATCAAATTGAATCTGCACAGTCTGCTTTGCTAGCATTAACACTAACACAACCTAGAGTTTATAATTTGATCCAGTAGAATGATAGGGATGCACCTCGAGGATCCATTGGTAGGATTTTTAATCCTCTGCATTAAATTTTAATTGAATAACATTGTATTGCATGTTGAATGATTAATATGCATAAGTGTGGGATTGAACTCATAATTAATTAAATGTAATGAATCATAAGTCAAAGATCAATACTATTTTTTACACTACTAAACAAACTTAACTTGGTTTACCTATTTTAAATTGTACTAATTTATTTTTGTAAATTTATAAATTGAAATTATTTTCGTTGATTTTTTTAATTATTTTTGCTCATGGAAATATCAAGGGAAATATTTCCCAAGGTGGGCAGATTGTAACAACCTAAAAATATGAAAAGTATTTTAAAGTGAAAATTTGAATTTTTATTTGAACTAGAGTGGTGCAGCACTAAGTGTGCGAATGCTACGGTGCCATGTTTGTGAGCAAGTTACGCCAGGAATTGCTACTACAATATTTGAGGCTCTATTCAATAATAATTTTGGATTTAGTATGGAGCACTACGGCATTAGGTTGGAGCATTGTAATGTTAGGCTACTGTTGACCTCATTTTTGTATGAGGTCATTAAGGACCCATCCAGATCAATCTTAACCTCCATACCCTAGATCCTAGGATCTATCTGATCCTTAGGACTATTTCAGATCTAACCCTTGAGATGATCTAATCTAGAGCTCAAGACCCTTCTAGAATCTATATTTTAAGACCTATCTAGATTCTAGGATCCTTCAAGACTACAAGCCTTAGGATATGACTAGATCTTAGGACTTCTAGACTCTACACCCCACCTTAGGATCTATTCCGGATCTTAGGACCCTTTTAGATCCAGACCTTGTGATTTTCTCAAGCCTTAGGAATTGCCTAAACCTTAGATCTATCCAGACCTTAAGATCAATTTAGATTCCAGATCAATCCAGACCTCCAATCAATCCTGATTCCAATTCAAACATGATCTCAATTCAATCCAATCTTTAATCAAAATCCAGACTTCCATCCAGTTCAGATTCCAAACTTCAGCCTGTATCATACCTTTGATCTAACATCAATCCTATCCAATCAATTATGATCATTCAAATGATCATGAAGGATTTAGATAATTCAAATCCAATCAATCAAGATCAAAATCCAGCCCAAATCCAAAAATCCAGACTCAAATCCAAAGTCCAGAAGCCTTGTCCTAAAGGCTTTTTTCAGGGATTTTTCAAATACTTCAAAACCCTATCAAATGACCTCTGATTCAGGGTCTGTCAGTTGCATACTGATGGGACATGTCTCTAGAGGCTACCCTCAAAATTTGAGCTCATTTTGAGGTCTCTAACCCCAGAATCTCAATCAAAATCCAAAGGCTGTAAAATCTTCAAATATTTACAGCACATGCCACTGGACTTGCCATTAAGAAGATTTTGACCCTAGAGCTTTCTCCAAAGCCTATAATCACCTCCAGACCCTTAATTATGATCTATTGAACATTAAACTGCATTTTTCTAGACCTATTTTGACCCCTAGTTGACCAGTGGTCAAAATGACCAAAATACCCCTATGGGGTTCAAATAGGGATTTCAAACCAAATGAACTCCGAATTGAACGCAGCCACCTCCAGCAAGTTTCAAATATCATTTCAAACCTGTCGGACCCATCCCTAACCCCTGGGTCAACCTCGTTGACCAAGTCAACAGGTTTGACCCAAGAGGCCCTTTAAGGGTCCAAACAGGTGTTTTGACCCAAATGACCCATTTAAACCCTGGAACCACCTCTACCAGACTTCAAATATTGTATCAAACTTGCCCAGCCTAGACCCACACCTTGGGTCAACCTGGTTGACCCAGTCAACCTATTTTGACCAAATCAACCCTTAAGCTCTTTCACTTTGAATTAAATCTCAAATGCACTCAGGTCTTTGTCAAACCTTCTCCAGGCTTTTTAATTAATCCCCTAAATGACCTTGGCTGCCACCTCACCTTTTGTTGATCAGTTGACTGGTCAACATGGTCAACAAGCCTATATAGGAGGCTTAAATCCTCAAATGGGCTTGACCCAAGCTAGCCCATCCTATATTAAATAATTCCAACAATTCCAAAATACTTCTCACATGCCACCTCAGCACCCCTTGACCCATTGACTGGTCAAACAATCAATGGGTGGTCAAATGAACCTCTTAAAATTAATTCTACCTAATCTAAATCCTTCCAGCTGTTAATATACCTCTTCTAGAAGCTTCCTAGAACTCATCTTAGCCTTTGGATGGAGAGCTAATGGCTCTTGATCAAGCCATGTGTCCAAAGGGGAAAAAAGGAGATTTAACACCTCATGCCACCTCTTGTCCTTTAATCTCTTGATCCCATCAACTCTATGGCCACATGGCTTACATCTAGGAGCTCATGCAGTCAATCCCAACCATCCAAATCCACTAAGATGGCTTGAATAGGGAAATATCTTAATACATGTAAATCCCCTTTTAACTCTCTCTCATTCAATTCATATCTGATCCAAGAGCTATCTCAGCATTCAAAACCCTCAAAAAACCTTTTCCAAATATTTCCCTAGCCTTCCCAAGCCTTTCCCCACAAGATCTTGGCCTCCAAATCACTCATTGGTGAAGAGAGATAGTTTAGAGAGAGAATCAGGAAATTTCAGAATAACTCCAAATCCAGCTAGATCTAGCTCTTGGGGTCTTCACCAAAGTTGAAGAGGACATCTTCAGCTTTCCAACAAGACCAAGAACTCAAAAATCCGACGGTTGGATTGTATGTTATGCCTCTTTTAAGTTTAAATTTAAATTTAAAACTGTAGCAAATCTACAATGCATGGAGCCTCCAAACTTCAGGCATTGTTAGATTATGTTGCCCTCTAGCTACAGTTCACATTTCATCCAATTTTGTTGAGTATTTTGAAAGTTATGGGCATTTGAAGATTTTTTACTCTGGTTCAACCAGAGCCGTCCGATCGAGCCTTTAGCTCGATCGGACGTCCCAGATACGGCCACGTGGCCTCTCCCGCACTCGGCGCTGCCCTCAGGGCTCGAACGCGCGCCATTTCAGACAGCGGGGGATGACGTGGCGCGATCCTGGCCATTGGTTCGTTTCGCGGTCGATCGGACGGCTGGATCGGCCGTCCGACGTGGTTAAGTGGCGGGACCCAGCCCCGCCACGTGGCGCGCTGCCATTGGGCGCCCCCGATCCTGCGCCAATCATTGGCGCCGGCGGTCAATTTGACCAAAAAGGGTCAAAAATAATTCAGAAAAATGCCCAAATTTTCCAAAATTCATAGAAAATCGAATTGTTCACCAAATTGGACGTTCTTAGGTTCGTTGGAAAGGTAATTACATCTAGTATTTAATAAAATTAAAATAAAGTTGATTTGGTTTCTGAATTGTGAGATATTTTTATTTGTTTGAATTATGTTTTTTGCAAATTTATCACAATCCAGTGATCAATTGGAGCCCAAATTTTGGTGGATGATTATTGGGTATCTTAGGCATGTTCACTAATTTTTCTAGGGTCAGATACCTAATGGATTTCTATGATGTGAATTTGCAAGGTAAAGGGTCCATTTTGGACCCTAAAGTTTGAAAATTCATAACTCTTCAGTTTCTTAATTTTTTGCTGTGAAATTGCTGTGGTGTAAATGCATTTGAATAAGGGTAAGACACACCAAATTTCAAGCCCATTTGAATAGTAGAAAAACCTAGGGAAAATATTTAAGAAAATGTCTATTTAACTTAGAAAAATCATAGGAAATTATAAACACACCCAATAGGGGTGAAACTTGAATATAGTAAACCTAGTGACATTTGACACCTTAGTTCATTAGGTCAGATAATTAGACAAGTCAAAGTTAACCTTTTAATTGAGTTTTAAAATTTCCAAAAATTACAATAAATCAAATTTAAATCCAAAAAATACAAACAAGACCTCTAACTGACTAAAATCATATCCTTAATCAATGAAAATTAAAATCCCCTTGATCAGACATCAAATCAAATCTTAACTTAATTTTAATTGAAAACCAATATTTACTTAAAATAAATAATTAATAATAATTAAAAATTCCAAAAAATTCCCAAACACTTGAGAATCACTTCTTAGGTTATCTCTGACATTTGGAGTTGATTTCAAGGAGTTTGGAATTCATTTGGAGCAAAATCAAGAAAACCCTTCTAATTAAACAATTAAATAAATTCCATAAATACATCAAAATTAAAAAAATCATAACTAACTCTAGAAAACTCCAAATTGACCAAACTCAATTGCATTCAACTCAAAATCAAGTCTAGTATTTATCAAAAATTTCAAACCTTCAAAAATCAGTCAAAGTCAAAAAGTCAACCTTAAAAGTCTGTTTATTTATTTACTGCACTTTATGTCGTGAGTAATTGAACATTTTAAATTTCAAATATTAACTGCTTGAGATTGATTATATCTGCTTGAGATTAAATATTAACTGCTTGGGATTATTTATATAACTGCTGATTATTAGGATAACCCTGCAGGATCGAGTCTAGACTTTTCAATTTTGATTAATGTAATTTGATATAATTTGAGTTGTATTTAAAGTGATTTGAGTTGGGATGTTTAGATCCAACTTGAATTCGAAAGAGGAGAAGACATCCCTAAAGTGGAGAGTTTTCGTCCATTTGGAAGATCAAGTTTGGATGCTCTTCGCCTATCCAAAGAGAAAATATAACACCCCGTTCAAGGGGGAGATTCTTTTCATTTGGATATCCAGAACCGACGAATCAAGATGTTCGTGAGAAGACAAAGAAATGGACAACGAGAAGAAACCTAAATCTCAAAGTCACTTGAGTCCTAGGATTAGAAATCCGGGTTGTTGGTAGTGGTGCCCGGCCACTTTATTTTCTGTAGACCCTAGTTTGTAATAAGCAAGGCAACTTTGCCTATGGACTTTCAATTTGAATATTAATTTAATTAATTTGATTGAAGTTTGATGTGATTGCGTATAGAATTACCTGCTTTTCGTAGTTTTTTGGCATTTGTGTGCCGCTTTTGTTTTTGCTTGGACTCGTGAGACTCATGAGGGTGTGAAAATCTTTTATACTCATAACTTTAAAGTTTAAGATTTTAGTGAGTCTGAACAACAGAGAAAGATAACGAATTTAGGAAATTAGCCGGGGATCGACCCCGGGGTCGCATGCATATTTCCGCACTTCTTCTCTCCTTGTTTTAGACCCTTCCCCGCCTGCAGGTAGAGTCCGGATAGTCTAACCTATGAGGACGAGGTGCCGGACCTGGGGAAGTCTAGTCTTCTAAAAAATAATTTTTAAGCCTGTTTTTAACTTTCAAGCATATTTGATTTGGAATTGTTAACTAGCATGCATTGCAATAGAAACAGATTTAAAAGAGTCAAAATTTTAATTGCATTAGTCCTTAGCATTTTGCACCGAGCATAAGTCAAAGG
Source organism: Dendrobium nobile (assembly GCA_022539455.1). Lineage (NCBI taxonomy): Eukaryota > Viridiplantae > Streptophyta > Magnoliopsida > Asparagales > Orchidaceae > Dendrobium > Dendrobium nobile. Next base: position 60,553,982 of record CM039733.1, read on the forward strand.
GGTCAATTAGAAAAATCTCTAGATGTCGGCCCCAACCCTCCAAAACTTTAAATAAAACGTTCCTACCACTCTTTCATAAAAGACTGGATTCATTTATTTTAAATCGATTAGGTGGTTAGCTGGCTCTCCAATCCAAGCCGGGGTAAGTCCAGATTTGCACTACATTAGCTAGGTTTGGGTCACTTTTTAGTACCCAACTTAGACTTAGGTTCTGAGGCTAGCTCGGGCTATAAGACCTCAATCTCCAGGAATCTAATCCCAACTTTCTAATAAAATTGACCATTAAATTAAATATATCTTTCAATCAAATTTAAGCCCAACGCTTAGGATAGGCTGGAGTGTTTCTGAAGTGATTCAGAATCCCAAAACACTCCCTACTCCTCTTTCTTTGATTCTGAAAATAAGTCTTCAATTTTGATGCAATCCCACTTGAACTTCCAACCTTTATCTCCTTTGACATACAGCTTTGAAAATCTTAAATAAAATTTACACCGCTATTTTAATCGAGAGTTTTCGTAGGGAATTTTGATTTCCTATGGTGTAATTAACTACGAGGGCTTGCGCTCGTAGGAGATTTAGAAACCCAGAATTGATTTTCAAAATTAATTTTTCAAAACCTTTAATTAATTCTCTTTGGGAAAAATAAATACAACGATCATTATCGTTATATCCAAATGATTGATAATAAGTGATATCCTCTTTCCTTGGAGAGATCTATCATTTTATTATCCTGATTTTGATTATAAAATTAATGATATTTTTATCCAAATTAGCGTAGTCAAATAATTGATTAAATTTCATTTTGATCCTCCGGGGTCAAATGTGATTCTCTCTTTGAGTTTGACTACGATAATCCGGATAAATTTGAGATTCTAAACTTTGAACCCATTAGAGAACGATATGATCGTCTTTCGAGGCGATATATTGTTCATAATGACGTGTTCAATTTGAAAATTCAAAAATTAATATTCCCAAAGAAAATTAATACTTTTTCAAAACAACTTATATTTTTCAATCAAAACAAAAAATGGCGACTCCGCTGGGGACTAAGTCTCTCTTTCCATCTTTAATAGCGGTATAAATTTTATTGTATCGATAGTTTTGATTACCTTTCTCTCTGTTGGTCCCTCTACCCATTTCTCCCTTGGGTGAGTGTGGCCAACTCAATTAAGACATGTTAAAAGAGAGGTGAGCGTAGGAATCCTCTATTGAAGTCGGGCTTTGACATTTTGCCTCCAACTTGATTGGTAGAGCGAGAGAGTCAAGCCAAACTTCTCCTGTATATGTTGCAAACTCGCATGCGAATAAATCTAGCATGCTAAGTTTCACAATTTACAGAAAAGCCTTCAACCTGCGAAATTCAAATCCTCTTTCTTAAATCCATTATTATTGCTATATGTTTTTCTACAACATTCTCTTGTAGTTGAACATATACAATAAAAATTCAAGTTTTATTTCAAATAAAATCAATCTCGATATCTTATCAATATATACCGGATTGTAGCTCTTATAATCCGATATATGTGATAAAATATAAATTTATTTTCAAATTAAAAATTCAAGTTTTTAATTAAAATCTTCTCCTTTCAAATCTCAGATAATCAACTCACTTGCAATGACTGGAAAACTGTTGTTCTCAATGGACCGCGACTTAATGATTGAAGAACTGATTTATGAGAATTTGATTCAGTTTGGGATAGGGTTTAAGTCCCTTAGACTGGTCATGAATGGAGACATTTTGGTGGACCTAGCTGTTGAGGGTGAGAAGGATGCCCCTCTAGTTCAATTAGCCATAGGAGCTGGAAACGATGCCCCTCCTAGTCTCTGGTCAGCACTGAATATTGCTAACGCACCCAAACACTTCCTAGAGGATGCAAAAAAGCTGGAAGCTGCCGCTGAAGCCAAGTCAGTATTTGAGAAAGGATATTCTAGTTCTGAAACCCTTTATGGCAGTAAGAATGCCAAAAAGAACTACCTCAGGAGGTTGAGAAAGAAAATCACAAAGACTAAGAAGGTGGCCGAGCTGAAGGCCTTGGGTAAAGTCGATCTTGAGGCTGCTGAGGAGCTGCCAATCCCTGCCTCTTCTCCACTCCTGAAAGGGAGTCGTTTTCACCCCCTCGCAGCTGCTGCAGGGGAGGAGAGAGTTACTCGGATAGCTAGCACTCCGCCTAGCCCAGTGGACTATTCTGTTAAGAGAACCCTGAAGGAGAAGCAAACTCTAAAAGCTAGGATGCTCAGAAATATTATCCATACTTGTGCTGCTCAAGTAGGACAGACTAAAGAACAATATGTCAAACACTTGAAAGGGGTGATTTCACATAAGCTTGAGAATGAGGTATTGAAAGAAGAAAAATCTAAAGCCAAGGATCTGACTCCTCAGCCAGTGAGAAAGAACAAGAAGTTTGTTAAACAACCTGTGACGTCAGTCTTAGTAGATGGATACCATTGGTGCCCCGCCTTCCGTCTGCAAAGACGGAGGAGATAGTGTTAACTGGGTCCAGCCAGAGTCACCCTCTTAGTGGTAGACCACCGACCCCGCCTTCAAAATTATCTAAGCTAGCCCCAGTAATAGCAAAGTCTAAAGAAGTCTTTAAAGAGCAGAAACAAATTGATGTTAAGGGCAAGAGGCCCATGTCGCCAGAAGAATCATGTGCAAGAAGGAAGTTTAGTAGATGTATTGGAATTCAATTCAGGGAACCTCAAATTCAGATACCAGTTAAACTCCCTCGACTCCCAGTTCAGGGATGTGAGGACTCTGTTCGTGTTTATGTTGGAGCCCTCGCTGTTCAAGCCCCTTCATCACCAATTAAGATAGATGTCCCTCACCCTACTGAGGAGGTCACCCTTGCGACTACCGACCCCGGGACAGTCGGAGGGGAGGAGATGACCCAAGATCCTGATCAAGAAATGTTAGATCAATTGGTTAGTGGAGAAAACACTGAAGAAGATGTTAAGATTAGCAATATCTTTGATAAGTTAGATGTAAAAGAGTATAATCAAGTGATGGATTATGATGGCTACTTACCAATTTACGCTGAAGCAATAGATGGGAGGCCAGTCGAGGAAGTGGTACAAGAAATCAGAGATATCCTTAAGAAGAAGGCTATTGATGAATTCAATCCAGATGAAGATGATCTGTTAGTTCAGGAAGATCCAGTAGCAGATGTTCATATGGTAGAAACTCGATCATCAACTAAAGATGTTGAGGCTTCTAAACACCATTCTGGTAAAGATGAAGAGTAAGCAGCGGTAGATTCAGATTCAGATACTTCTGTCAAGTTGAGAGAAAAAGATGAACATATTTTGAGCCTTGAAAGAAAACTTGAGGAGATGATGATGAAAGTTGAACAAATGCAGAATCAGCTTTTGCAGTCACAGCAGTCGAGACCCGAGCCGTTGCAGCCCACAGTACATACAATGGGCGAGCACAGCAGGAAAGCTGATTCAAATCCCAAACTTCCAGAAGTTACTTCTCCAGTGTCTCCCCCAGAAAAGGATATCCTTCAGATGATTGAAACCCAGGTAAGGGAGGCCTTAGCCCATTCACAAGGAACTATATCTATTCCAAAAGGTAGACCCTACCCCGAGGAATATGATTTGGTTCCTTATCCAAAGGGCTTTGTGCCACCTTCTTTCAAAGTTTTTAGTGGTTTAGAAAACCTGAGGCAGCATTTGGCCCATTTTCGAGCGAGCTGTTGCAACGCAGGTGGGTCAGATGCTCTACTATTTCGTCAGTTTGTGAGTAGTTTATCCGGTATTGCTTTTGAGTGGTACGCAGATTTACCAAATGATTCTGTAAAAACTTTCACAAAGCTCGAGGGTCTCTTTTTAAAGAGATTCTCAGGAGCTCAACAACGTGTAACCGTTGGTGATCTCGTCATCGAAAAGCAAAAATCGGACGAGCCTTTGGTCGATTACATCTTGAGATGGCGAAACCTTTCAATGAAATGTGAACCCCAACTGCAAGAGCAACATGCAGTGGAAATTCTTCTAAAAACTATCCACGGGCCTATTGCTTTTCTGCTAAAGGGGTTTACAATCAAAACCTTCGAAAAGCTTCTCAATAAAGCTAGTAATCTACAAGAAGAGGCCTCCAAAATGCCATTCCTGAAGGATTCTACTGAAGAGAAGAAGGCTAGTAAACCGTTGAAGTCCTTTGAAAAGAGAACAGCAACGGTTTCAGCAGTTGATAAAGGGAAGAAACCGATCAATACCCAATCGAGTAATCCTACAACTCAACAAACTCAAAAATCTCAACCTTTTCAGGTAACCTCTCAGCCTACTAGAGAATCTCACCAGATTATTTTTAAAGAGAGATTGGCTCGTCCGTATCCGTTTAAAAGAGAGTCGGTGAGGAAGATTTTTAAGAGCCTTTTAAAGAAATCAGATTTTCGATTGCCGGAGGCCAAGAAGCCGGAAGAGGCAAATAAAAAAGATGATCCAACATTTTGCCCCTACCACCGCATGTTAGGCCACACAATCGAAGACTGCATTGTCTTTAAGGACTGGCTAGAGAAGAACTTCCGTCAAGGTAACATTGTAATTCCAAAGGAGTACCTGGTCGATCCGGATCAAGGGTCTGTCAAATCCATTTCAGGTAAAAACTCTAATCCTTCTTTGTCCCTTGAAGATGGTTGGGATATAGCATTATCCCGAGCATTTAAAAAGTCGATTAACCGATCTTTTCGTCTTTCTCAACAGTTACTGACGGGAGCCCGGGGCCCGATCTAGGAAGTTGACCTAGAGGCATCACAGGAGGACGTTGGGAAAGTTTCCTCTCGAGTAGTTGTAGAAACTACTGTAATAAATAAAAATGAAAAGAGTGAACCTTTTGTAGAGAGGAAATTTATTGATGAGAGATCTGTACAAGTGGTGGATGGTGGCTCAAAACCATTGACCCCACTAATGTTATCTGACTTTTGCTTTGCCCCATCAAGGGCAAAGGGTCGAAAATTAAATAAAAAGAAAGATCCTTCTGCTCGAATTTTGATGATTAATATTGAGAATAAAATTCCAGATGACATTTCTGTTGAAAATAATCCAGAACTAGCTGAGATCGATCAAGTAGTTCAAAAACCCAATCCTCCAGATTTGACCCCTCAAGAGGAAAATGAATCTGATGTCTTATCAGATGGTGATACCCCAGAAATTAATTTTCAAGGGAGTCCCGTTATGATTGATTTCTCGGATTCAGATTCTCACTCAGAAAATGATAATCAATCGCCTAAGGAGAGCGTAGACCTCCCCGTAGCTTGTTCTTTCGATAAAATTGTGCAAGTACAATTGCGTGGTGGTAAGGTCTTACCCCCTAGGCTTCCCCCACAGGAAAAGGAAAAGCAAGTTGTTTCCACTGATCCGATTCCAATCCCCACTCAACAATCAAACCCTCCTTCAAATTCACCGGGTCCTGATATTAAAGTTTCAAGTGTTGATTATAATGTCTTAGCTCACCTTAGGAAGTTGCCTGCTAAGTTGAGTATTTATGACGCCCTTGTCCTTTCAAAAGAGATGAGGGAGACTCTAATTAAAGCACTTCTCGACCCAGAGATTTGCTTAGCTCAACTTGCTTCGACTTCCGAGGAAGAAGCTTTGTACTTCAAAGAAGTTCCAGGAGTTACTTTCTCTGACGAAGATCTACTTCTTGGTACGGCCGATCACAATCGTCCACTTTACATTACTGTAAATGTGGGCAATTTCAAGCTATCAAGAGTTCTTGTTGATCCGGGTGCATCGGTCAACGTGATGAACATAAAGACTCTCGCATACCTTAAAGTTGATATTAGCAAGCTCTCAACCGATAGGATGGTGCTTCGTGGGTTCAACGAAAAAGGCGAGAAGGCTTTAGGTTCAATCACACTTCTTCTAGAGATAGGAGAGTTAAAAACTGAAGCGAAATTTCATATAATCGATTCGGTGACGTCCTTCAACGCTCTCCTAGGTAGGCCCTGGATCCATGAATATAGGATGGTTCCTTCTACCCTACACCAATGCATCAAGTACCAACGAGATGGCATTGAGTTTGCAATTAAGGGTGATCTGCAACCATTCTCTATTCACGAGATCGGGATCTACGAGGACGCTGCATATTATGTTCCCAAAGGGTCCACTACCAAATCTCAGGTAGAGATCAACGTTAAGGAGGAAAAGGCAGAAACTCAAAGTTCAAAAGGAATTCAAAAATTAAGAAAAGAAAAAGTCAAGAATCAAAAAGGCCAAAATTCAAGTAGTGAAGACGATGTCGAGCGCGTGGTTTTTAGGCCTCCAATCAACCTGCCTCAAAGAGGTGGAAGGATGGCCCAAAGAGCACGCGGCCGAGGTCGCCCTCCAGTTGAAAAGAGAAATTCCCCAATATACATCGAACTTGAAACAAGTTCTGATGAAGAATCAAGAAAAAGGGGAGCTAGAATTGCTTTTGACTACAGAAAAATCAATCCTCCTCCAAAGTTTGATCTCACCTTGGATTCAGATAGTGACCAAGAGGGTAATGATTCTAAGCCTCAAAGTGACGAGCCTGAATTGAGTATTTATGAAAAGCTTAATAGGGCCGTTGAATCCTTAACCTTAACCCCACTGTCTGCTGATAGACTCTCAGGGTTAGTAATTAAGGATGCCCCTAACTTAGATGGAGAGGTAAGGAAAGTCCAGAAGTTCTTCCCTGGCTCCTCCTCTTCAAGGAACGAAGATGATGTAATCCTTGAAGAGGCAGATTTCAATGAATTAATGGAGTTACCTTTTGGCTACTTTCCTCTTGGTGTTAAGGCTCTTATCTCTAAAGGTTTCGCTCCGAGTCGATGGACTAAGGGTCAAGCTAGATACCACCAAAATATTTGGAATTCAAAATTCAATAAAAATTGGACAAATGGTATCGGATTTGGTACCGTTTGTTCATTTGACGATGATGAATATTGCTTGATGATAACTAGTCATTCTGAATATAAAAGTGTCCCTACAAAAGTCGTTGATTCACTCGACAAACTTTGTTTGGAGACCTTAAACGATTCTGGTGAAGTTCAAATTCAAGATGCACCCCCTGAATTTGAAAAAGAAATCAAATCGACAATTGATGAACTTAAAGAAATCAACCTTGGAACAGAGAACGACCCTCACCCCACTTTTATAAGTTCTTTGTTGAGTGAGGATGAGTCTAAGGATCTAATTCAACTTCTATCCGAGTTTAAGGACTGCTTTGCTTGGGCATACGATGAAATGTCGGGCTTGTCCGCCAATGTAGTAGTTCATAAACTTGGAATTCGGCATGACGCCATTCCTGTCAAACATGCTCCACGACGCATGCGTCTGGAGATCGAACAACAAGTCATTTCTGAAGTCAAGAAATTGGCCGAGGCTGGATTTATCCGGGAGGAACAATACCCTTCTTGGGTAGCCAGCGTCGTGCCTGTTCGAAAGAAAAATGGCCAAATCTGGGTCTGTGTTGACTATAGAGACCTGAATAAGGCATGTCCTAAGGATGAATTTTCTTTGCCTATTCCAGAACTCATGGTGGACATTGCCTCTTCGCACGTTGTTTTCTCCTTTATGGATGGCTCGTCTGGTTATAACCAAATCAAGATGGCCCCAGAAGATGAGAGAAACACTGCATTCAGAAGTCCTATAGGGATCTTTTGTTATAAAGTGATGCCATTTGGTCTTAAAAATGCCGGTGCAACCTACCAACGGGCTATGACTCGAATCTTTGACGACTTAATCCATAATCAAGTCGAATGCTATATTGATGATTTAGTTGTCAAGAGTAAAGTTAAAGAGGCTCATCTTTATGACTTAAGAATCATCTTCGAGCGGTTGCGCCGCTACGACCTTAAGATGAATCCCTTGAAGTGCGCCTTTGGTGTCACGTCAGGGAAATTCCTAGGTTTCGTAGTAAGGCACCGCGGAATTGAAATTGATCCTGCCAAAATTGAAGCTATTTTAAATATGCCACCTCCTAAGAGCCTTACTCAATTAAGGTCTCTTCAAGGTAGACTGGCATATATAAGAAGATTTATTTCCAATCTTTCTGGAAGATGTCAACCATTCTCGGTCCTTGCTAAAAAGAATGCAAAATTCATTTGGGATGAGAAATGTCAATATGCTTTTGAAAATATCAAACAATACCTGACAAATCCACCAGTCTTAGCAGCTCCTATTCCGGGGAGACCTTTAATCCTTTACACTGCGGCCCTTGACGAGTCTCTTGGGGCCCTCCTTGCTCAAGTCAATGATGAGGGGAAAGAGAATGCTCTCTATTACCTAAGTCGGAGACTTCTTCCAACAGAAATTCGATACCCAACGATCGAGAAACATTGTCTTGCCTTAATTTTTGCAGTACAAAAACTAAGACATTATATGCTTTCTCACCAAGTCAATTTGATTTCCAGTGTTAATCCCCTGCAATATCTTATGACCAGGCCTACGCTATCAGGATGTTTGGCTCGTTGGTCTATGATATTGCTTCAGTTTGAAATCACCTTTATTCCCCTGCGTGCTGTGAAAGGGCAGGCCGTCGCCGACTTCCTTGCGGCACACCCGTTGCCGGTAGAATCTCCTTTGAATGATGATTTACCTGATGAACAAATCATGAGTTTAAAGGAACCTAACAATCAAGTGTGGGAGATGTATTTTGATGGAGCTGCGTCCTCCCAACGGGGCAAAGCACATCAACCTACTATCCCTGGAAAAGCCGGAATTGGCCTGGTATTCATAACACCAGATAAGGGAATGATGTACTTTTCCTACCATTTATCAGAACCTTGTACAAATAATGAGGCTGAGTACGAAGCTCTGATAACTGGCCTGGAACTTACAATTCTAATGGAGATTAAAGAGATTAAAATCTTAGGTGACTCTCAATTGGTGATCAACCAGATTGCGGGAACCTATAAGGTTTTGAATCCTAAACTCCTGAAGTACCACCAGTACACCAGTCACTTACTTGAGCAAATTCCCATCGTAACTATATATAGGATTCCCCGTGGAAGCAATTCTTCGGCAGACGCTCTTGCAAAGCTTGCGAAGGAATTTGCTTGTCCAGAAGAAGATTCAATCCCTATAGAGGTACAAGGTCGTCAAGTCCTATCTCCTATAGATTTGGAGTACGTCAATAAGCAAATGTCTCGGGTCTTTTCTACCTCTTCAGCAGTCAATGAAGAGGGAGATTGGAGACAACCAATAATCGAATATCTTCAAAAAGGCAAGCTCCCTCGTGAGAAATCACTTGCCAATCAAATCAGGAAACGTGCCCTATCTTACGCACTAGTCAATAATACGTTGTACCGACGATCGTTCGATCAGATATGGCTCCATTGTTTAGACAAATGTGAGGCCCTGAAGATTGCTAACGAAGTCCATGCTGGACTATGCGGTGCTCATCAATCGGGTCCTAAGATGAAAATGAAAATCAAAAGACTTGGATACTATTGGCCTACGATGATTGACAATTGCAAGAAAATTGCAAAATGTTGTCACCAGTGCCAAGTACATGGTGTGGTTTTACATCAGCCGCCTAATGTGTTGCATCCCACGAAAGCCTCGTGGCCCTTCGAAAGTTGGGGCACAGATGTCATTGGGCCAATTGACCCTCCTTCTTCAAAGGGTCATCGCTTCATCTTAGCAGTGACTGATTACTTTTCAAAGTGGGCGGAAGCAGTCCCACTAAGAAATGTAACATCACATCATGTAATGAAATTCTTCCGTGACCATATCGTATATAGATTCGGCGTACCACGTAGAATCATATCCGATAATGGGTCCGCTTTCAAGTCTACGAAGATCAATAACTTTGCAAATCGCCATGGTATTGATTGGAGATACTCAACAATCTATTACCCACGGGCTAATGGATTGGCTGAGGCCTTCAATAAAACTTTGGTTCAAATTATCAAAAAGACTCTCGATGACAATAAACGTCAGTGGGATGAGAGGTTGGTGGAAGCTTTGTGGGCCTACAGGACCACTTATCGAACCCCAACCCAATCCACACCCTTTTCACTAGTGTATGGATCTGAGGCCGTACTCCCTCTAGAAGTTCAAATCCCTTCACTCAGAATTGCAATGCAGAACCAAATCACAGCTCAACAAAATGCACAACTCCGTTTAGAAGAGCTTGAAGCTCTTGAAGGACGTCGTCTTCAAGCTCAGCAAAATCTAGAATTGTACAAAGCCCGAATGATTCAAGCTCACGATAAGTTAGTGCGACCTAGAACCTTCCAAGTAGGCGACTTGGTCTTGGTTCTTCGGAGGCCTATCTTAGCGTACCGAAAACTCGGTGGAAAGTTTGAACCAACTTGGGAAGGACCCTTTGTAGTAGAAACAGTCTACGAAGGAGGCTCGTATAAGCTAGTGGATTGTAAAGAAAATCACCCAATGCTTCCTGTAAACGGGCATTTCCTTAAGAAATACTATGCTTGATGTAGCTCAAAATTTTCAATCAATAAAGCTTTTAAAGTTTCAATAAATCTTACTCAATTCTGTTCAAATCTTTTAAAATTCAATATCTCGTGTTTCTTTTTTTTTTCTTTTTTCTTAAGATTAAGAGGTTAATCTTCAAATCTTTTGGTCTTAGGATTAAGCCCTTTAGCGATGGAATATACCCCTTGTGGTACCATCTCAAAATTCAATTTTCGACCCTGATTTTATATAGAGCAAGTTTTCTCTATATACGGTCATTCAAGCCTGATCTCCTATGTAAAGCAAGTTTCCTTTACATATAATCTTTCCAGACCCGATCATTCGCAGAGAGAGTTTTCTCTACCAATGATCAATCCAGATCCGATCCTCTATATAGAGCAAGTTTCCTCTATATATATGATCATTCAAGCCGGGTCCTCTATGTAAAGTAAATTTCCTTTACATACAACCAATCCATACCCGATCATTTGTAAAGCAAGTTCCCTCTACCAGTGGTCATGCCAGAGCTGATTCTATTTAGAGCAAGTTTCCTCTACATATAATCGTTCAAACCTGATCTTCTGTGTAAAGCAAGTTTCCTTTACATATGATCAATCCAGATCTGATCTTTCTTGGGAAGCTTTGCTTCCTTCCCATAAGATCTTTAATTATCTTTTTCTTTAAGGATAGATGTGAGTCATCGTGCTTTCTCTCCTTAGGATTAGATCCACTAGTGGTAGAGTACGCCCCTCGTGGCACTACCCTAGTATCAAATTTCAAATTCAAGCCTCTATAGTTAGGAATTCTTCCTTTCTATACGATCACCCAGATCTTCTTCTCCCTAGGGATAGAATTTGTCTATCCTTAAGATCAAAAAATCCAGACTACACCTTTTAATTCGGTCAACGCCAATATGTGCAATAGAATTTCATTCTATTACACATATTGGGGGTCCATTTGTTGACCTCATTTTTGTATGAGGTCATTAAGGACCCATCCTGATCAATCTTAACCTCCAGACCCTAGATCCTAGGATCTATCTGATCCTTAGGACTATTTCAGATGTAACCCTTGAGATGATCTAATCTAGAGCTCAAGACCCTCCTAGAATCTATATTTTAAGACCTACCTAGATTCTAGGATCCTTCTAGACTACAAGCCTTAGGATCTGACTAGATCTTAGGACTTCTAGACTCTACACCCCACCTTAGGATCTATTCCGGATCTTAGGACCCTTTTAGATCCAGACCTTGTGATTTTCTCAAGCCTTAGGAATTGCCTAAACCTTAGATCTATCCAGACCTTAAGATCAATTTAGATTCCAGATCAATCCAGACCTCAAATCAATCCTGATTCCAATTCAAACCTGATCTCAATTCAATCCAATCTTTAATCAAAATCCAGACTTCCATCCAGTTCAGACTCCAAACTTCAGCCTGTATCATACCTTTGATCTAACATCAATCCTATCCAATCAATTATGATCATTCAAATGATCATGAAGGATTTAGATAATTTAAATCCAATCAATCAAGCTCAAAATCCAGACCAAATCCAAAAATCCAGACTCAAATCCAAAGTCCAGAAGCCTTGTCCTAAAGCTTTTTTCAGGGATTTTTCAAATACTTCAAAATCCTATCAAATGACCTCTGATTCAGGGTCTGTCAGTTGCATACAGATGGGACATGTCTCTAGAGGCTACCCTCAAAATTTGAGCTCATTTTGAGATCTCTAACCCCAGAATCTCAATCAAAATCCAAAGGCTGTAAAATCTTCAAATATTTACAGCCCATGCCACTTGACTTGCCATTAAGAAGGTTTTGACCCTAGAGCTTTCTCCAAAGCCTATAATCACCTCCAGACCCTTAATTATGATCTATTGAATATTAAACTGAATTTTTCTAGACCTATTTTGACCCCTAGTTGACCAGTGGTCAAAATGACCAAAATACCCTTATGGGGTTCAAATAGGGATTTCAAACCAAATGAACTCCGAATTGAACGCAACCACCTCCAGCAACTTTCAAATGTCATTTCAAACCTGTCGGACCCATCCCTAACCCCTGGGTCAACCTCATTGACCAAGTCAACAGGTTTGACCCAAGAGGCCCTTTAAGGGTCCAAACAGGTGTTTTGACCCAAATGACCCATTTAAACCCTTGAACCACCTCTACCAGACTTCAAATATTGTATCAAACCTGCCCAGCCTAGACCCACACCTTGGGTCAACCTGGTTGACCCAGTCAACCTATTTTGACCAAATCAACCCTTAAGCTCTTTCACTTTGAATTAAATCTCAAATGCACTCAGGTCTTTGTCAAACCTTCTCCAGGCTTTTTAATTAATCCCCTAAATGACCTTGGCTGCCACCTCACCTTTTGTTGATCAGTTGACTGGTCAACATGGTCAACAAGCCTATATAGGAGGCTTAAATCCTCAAATGGGCTTGACCCAAGCTAGCCCATCCTATATTAAATAATTCCAACAATTCCAAAATACTTCTCACATGCCACCTCAGCACCCCTTGACCCATTCACTGGTCAAACAATCAATGGGTGGTCAAATGAACCTCTTAAAATTAATTCTACCTAATCTAAATCCTTCCAGCTGTTAATACCTCTTCTAGAAGCTTCCTAGAACTCATCTTAGCCTTTGGATGGAGAGCTAATGGCTCTTGATCAAGCCATGTGTCCAAAGGGGCAAAAAGGAGATTTAACACCTCATGCCACCTCTTGTCCTTTAATCTCTTGATCCCATCAACTCTATGGCCACATGGCTTACATCTAGGAGCTCATGCAGTCAATCCCAACCATCCAAATCCACTAAGATGGCTTGAATAGGGAAATATCTTAATACATGCAAATCCCCTTTTAACTCTCTCTCATTCAATCCATATCTGATCCAAGAGCTATCTCAGCATTCAAAACCCTCAAAAAACCTTTTCCAATTATTTCCCTAGCCTTCCCAAGCCTTTCCCCACAAGATCTTGGCCTCCAAATCACTCATTGGTGAAGAGAGATAGTTTAGAGAGAGAATCAGGAAATTTCAGAATAACTCCAAATCCAGCTAGATCTAGCTCTTGGGATCTTCACCAAAGTTGAAGAGGACATCTTCAGCTTTCCAACAAGACTAAGAACTCAAAAATCCGACGGTTGGATTGTATGTTATGCCTCTTTTAAGTTTAAATTTAAATTTACAACTATAGCAAATCTACAATGCATGGAGCCTCCAAACTTCAGGCATTGTTAGATTATGTTGCCCTCTAGCTACAGTTCACATTTCATCCAATTTCGTTGAGTATTTTGAAAGTTATGGGCATTTGAAGATTTTTTACTCTAGTTCAACCAGAGCCGTCCGATCGAGCCTTTAGCTCGATCGGACGTCCCAGATACGGCCACGTGGCCTCTCCCGCACTCGGCGCTGCCCTCAGGGCTCGAATGCGCGCCATTTTAGACAGCGGGGGATGACGTGGCGCGATCCTGGCCATTGGTTCGTTTCGCGGTCGATCGGACGGCTGGATCGGCCGTCCGACGTGGTTAAGTGGCGGGACCCATCCCCGCCACGTGGCGCGCTGCCATTGGGCGCCGCCGATCCTGTGCCAATCATTGGCGCCGGCGGTCAATTTGACCAAAAAGGGTCAAAAATAATTCAGAAAAATGCCCAGATCTTCCAAAATTCATAGAAAATCGAATTATTCACCAAATTAGACGTTCTTAGGTTCGTTGGAAAGGTAATTACATCTAGTATTTAATAAAATTAAAATCAAGTTGATTTGGTTTCTGAATTGTGAGATATTTTAATTTGTTTGAATTATGTTTTTTGCAAATTTCTCACAATCCAGTGATCAATTGGAGCCCAACATTTGTGGATGATTATTGGGTATCTTAGGCATGTTCACTAATTTTTCTAGGGTCAGATACCTAATGGATTTCTATGATGTGAATTTGCAAGGTAAAGGGTCCATTTTGGACCCTAAAGTTTGAAAATTCATAACTCTTCAATTTCTTAGTTTTTTGCTGTGAAATTGTTGTGGTGTAAATGCATTTGAATAAGGGTTAGATACACCAAAGTTCAAGCCCATTTGAACAGTAGAGAAACCTAGGGAAAATATTTAAGAAAATGTCTATTTAACTTAGAAAAATCATAGGAAATTATAAACACACCCAATAGGGGTGAAACTTGAACATAGTAAACCTAGTGACATTTGACACCTTATGTTCAAATTTCATCCAATTTGGAGTTCATTAGGTCAGATAATTAGACAAGTCAAAGTTAACCTTTTAATTGAGCTTTAAAATTTCCAAAAATTACAATAAATCAAATTTAAATCCAAAAAATACAAACAAGACCTCTAACTGACTAGAATCATGTCCTTAATCAATGAAATTAAAATCCCCTTGATCAGACATCAAATCAAATCTTAACTTAATTTTAATTGAAAACCAATATTTAATTAAAATAAATAATTAATAATAATTAAAAATTCCATAAAATTCCCAAACACTTGAGAATCACTTCTTAGGTTATCTCTGACATTTGGAGTTGATTTCAAGGAGTTTGGAATTCATTTGGAGCAAAATCAAGAAAACCCTTCTAATTAAACAATTAAATAAATTCCATAAATACATCAAACTTCAAAAAATCATAACTAACTCTAGAAAACTCCAAATTGACCAAACTCAATTGCATTCAACTCAAAATCAAGTCTAGTATTTATCAAAAAATTCAAACATTCAAAAATCAGTCAAAGTCAAAAAGTCAACAAATCCAGAAGATTCCCAAAATTCAAAAATCACTCTAAAACTTCAAAAAATGTTTATTAAACCTTAAAATTAGCAATCAACCAACAGTTAAAATCAAACTTAAATCATTAATACTTGAACTCAAATTTAAATCTTTCCCTAAGCCTTTCAACCAACCAGAACTTCAAACAACTTTAACAATTTGCCCTCCTTAGGACATATCAAAACCACACGGCTTATCTCACACACTTTAGATGGTTTGCTAGGACAACCAACTCTAGTTTTAGGATAGGCCGGTGTTTACTTTTCTGTTGTGTGCCGGGTTTTTGAGCTTTCACTGCATGCTGGTTGTTAGCTTAGAATTGATTGTATGTCTGTTTATTTATTTACTGCACTTTATGTCGGGAGTAATTGAGCATTTTAAATTTCAAATATTAACTGCTTGGGATTGATTATATCTGCTTGAGATTAAATATTAACTGCTTGGGATTATTTATATAACTGCTGATTATTAGGATAACCCTGCAGGATCGAGTCTAGACTTTTCAATTTTGATTAATGTAATTTGATATAATTTGAGTTGTATTTAAAGTGATTTGAGTTGGGATGTTTAGATCCAACTTGAATTCCAAAGAGGAGAAGACATCCCTAAAGTGGAGAGTTTTCATCCATTTGGAAGATCAAGTTTGGATGCTCTTCGCCTATCCAAAGAGAAAAGATAACACCCCGTTCAAGGGGGAGTTTCTTTTCATTTGGATATCCAGAACCGACGAATCAAGATGTTCGTGAGAAGACGAAGAAATGGACAACGAGAAGAATCCCAAATCTCAAAGTCACTTGAGTCCTAGGATTAGAAATCCAGGTTGTTGGTAGTGGTGCCGGCCACTTTATTTTCTGTAGACCCTGGTTTGTAATAAGCAAGGCAACTTTGCCTATGGACTTTCAATTTGAATATTAATTTAATTAATTTGATTGAAGTTTGATGTGATTGCGTATAGAATTACCTGCTTTTCATAGTTTTTTGGTGTTTGTGTGCCGCTTTTGTTTTTGCCTGGACTCGTGAGACTCGTGAGGGTGTGAAAATCTTTTATACTCATAACTTTAAAGTTTAAGATTTTAGTGAGTCTGAACAACAGAGAAAGATAACGAATTTAGGAAATTAGCCGAGGATCGACCCCGGGGTCGCATGCATATTTCCGCACTTCTTCTCTCCTTGTTTTAGACCCTTCCCCGCCTGCGGGTAGAGTCCGGATAGTCTGACCTATGAGGACGAGATGCCGGACCTGGGGAAGTCTAGTCTTCTAAAAAATTATTTTTTAAGCCTGTTTTTAACTTTCAAGCATATTTGATGTGGAATTGTTAACTAGCATGCATTGCAATAGAAACAGATTTAAAAGAGTCAAAATTTTAATTGTATTAGTCCTTAGCATTTTGCACCCAGCATAAGTCAAAGGGGTCAATTAGAAAAATCTCTAGATGTCGGCCCCAACCCTCCAAAACTTTAAATAAAACGTCCCTACCACTCTTTCATAAAAGACTGGATTCATTTATTTTAAATCGATTAGGTGGTTAGCTGGCTCTCCAATCCAGGCCGGGGTAAGTCCAGATTTGCACTACATTAGCTAGGTTCGGGTCACTTTTTAGTACCCAACTTAGACTTAGGTTTGAGGCTAGCTCGGGTTATAAGACCTCAATCTCCGGGAATCTAATCCCAACTTTCTAATAAATTGACCATTAAATTAAATATATCTTTCAATCAAATTTAAGCCCAACGCTTAGGATAGGCTGGAGTGTTTCTGAAGTGATTCAGAATCCCAAAACACTCCCTACTCCTCTTTCTTTGATTCTGAAAATAAGTCTTCAATTTTGATCCAATCCCACTTGAACTTCCAACCTTTATCTCCTTTGACATACAGCTTTGAAAATCTTAAATAAAATTTACATCACTATTTTAATCGAGAGTTTTCGTAGGGAATTTCGATTTCCTATGGTGTAATTAACTATGAGGGCTTGCGCTCGTAGGAGATTTAGAAACCCAGAATTGATTTTCAAAATTAATTTTTCAAAACCTTTAATTAATTCTTTTTGGGAAAAATAAATACAACGATCATTATCGTTATATCCAAATGATTGATAATAAGTGATATCCTCTTTCCTTGGAGAGATCTATCATTTTATTATCCTGATTTTGATTATAAAATTAATGATATTTTTATCCAAATTAGCATAGTCAAATAATTGATTAAATTTCATTTTGATCCTTCGGGGTCAAATGTGATTCTCCCTTTGAGTTTGACTACGATAATCCGGATAAATTTGAGATTCTAAACTTTGAACCCATTAGAGAACGATATGATCGTCTTTCGAGGCGATATATTGTTCATAATGACATGTTCAATTTTAAAATTCAAAATTTAATATTCCCAAAAAAAATTAATACTTTTTCAAAACAACTTATATTTTTCAATCAAAACAAAAAATGGCGACTTTGCTGGGGACTAAGTCTCTCTTTCCATCTTTAATAGCGGTATAAATTTTATTTTATCGATAGTTTTGACTACCTTTCTCTCTGTTGGTCCCTCTACCCATTTCTCCCTTGGGTGAGTGTGGCCAACTCAATTAAGACATGTTAAAAGAGAGGTGAGCGTAGGAATCCTCTATTGAAGTCGGGCTTTGACATTTTGCCTCCAACTTGATTGGTAGAGCGAGAGAGTCAAGCCAAACTTCTCCTGTATATGTTGCAAACTCGCATGCGAATAAATCTAGCATGCTAAGTTTCACAATTTACAGAAAAGCCTTCAACCTGCGAAATTCAAATCCTCTTTCTTAAATCCTTTATCATTGCTATATGTTTTTATACAACATTCTCTTGTAGTTGAACATATACAATAAAAATTCAAGTTTTGTTTCAATTAAAATCAATCTCGATATCTTATCAATATATACCGGATTGTAGCTCTTATAATCCGATATATGTGATAAAATATAAATTTATTTTCAAATTAAAAATTCAAGTTTTTAATTAAAATCTTCTCCTTTCAAATCTCAGATAATCAACTCACTTGCAATGGCTGGAAAACTGTTGTTCTCAATGGACCGCGACTTAATGATTGAAGAACTTATTTATGAGAATTCGATTCAGTTTGGGATAGGATTTAAGTCCCTTAGACTGGTCATGAATGGAGACACTTTGGTGGACCTAGCTGTTGAGGGTGAGAAGGATGACCCTCTAGTTCAATTAGCCATAGGAGCTGGAAACGATGCCCCTCCTAGTCTCTGGTCAGCACTGAATATTGCTAACGCACCCAAACACTTCCTAGAGGATGCAAAAAAGCTGGAAGCTGCCGCTGAAGCCAAGTCAGTATTTGAGGAAGAATCTTCTAGTTCTGAAACCCTTTATGGCAGTAAGAATGCCAAAAAGAACTACCTCAGGAGGTTGAGAAAGAAAATCACAAAGACTAAGAAGGTGGCCGAGCTGAAGGCCTTAAGTAAAGTCGATCTTGAGGCTACTGAGGAGCTGCCAATCCCTGCCTCTTCTCCACTCCTGAAAGGGAGTCGTTTTCACCCCCTCGCAGCTGCTGCAGGGGAGGAGAGAGTTACTCGGATAGCTAGCACTCCGCCTAGCCCAGTGGACTATTCTGTTAAGAGAACCCTGAAGGAGAAGCAAACTCTAAAAGCTAGGATGCTCAAAAATATTATCCATACTTGTGCTGCTCAAGTAGGACAGACTAAAGAACAATATGTCAAACACTTGAAAGGGGTGATTTCACATAAGCTTGAGAAAGAGGTATTGAAAGAAGAAAAATCTGAAGCCAAGGATCTGACTCCTCAGCCAGTGAGAAAGAACAAGAAGTTTGTTAAACAACCTGTGACGTCAGTCTTAGTAGATGGATACCATTGGTGCCCCGCCTTCCGTCTGCAAAGACGGAGGAGATAGTGTTAACTGGGTCCAGCCAGAGTCACCCTCTTAGTGGTAGACCACCGACCCCGCCTTCAAAATTGTCTAAGCTAGCCCCAGTAATAGCAAAGTCTAAAGAAGTCTTTAAAGAGCAGAAACAAATTGATGTTAAGGGCAAGAGGCCCAAGTCGCCAGAAGAATCATGTGCAAGAAGGAAGTTTAGTAGATGTATTGGAATTCAATTCAGGGAACCTCAAATTCAGATACCAGTTAAACTCCCTCGACTCCCAGTTCAGGGATGTGAGGACTCTGTTCGTGTTGATGTTGGAGCCCTCGCTGTTCAAGCCCCTCCATCACCAATTAAGATAGATGTCCCTCACCCTACTAAGGAGGTCACCCTTGCGACTACCGACCCCGGGACAGTTGGAGGGGAGGAGATGACCCAAGATCCTGATCAAGAAATGTTAGATCAATTGGTTAGTGGAGAAATCACTGAAGAAGATGTTAAAATTAGCAATATCTTTGATAAGTTAGATGTAAAAGTGTATAATCAAGTGATGGATTATGATGGCTACTTACCAAGTTACGCTGAAGCAATAGATGGGAGGCCAGTCGAGGAAGTGGTACAAGAAATCAGAGATATCCTTAAGAAGAAGGCTATTGATGAATTCAATCCAGATGAAGATGATCTGTTAGTTCAGGAAGATCCAGTAGCAAATGTTCATATGGTAGAAACTTGATCATCAACTAAAGATGTTGAGGCTTCTAAACACTGTTCTGGTAAAGATGAAGAGTCAGCAGCGGTAGATTCAGATTCAGATACTTCTGTCAAGTTGAGAGAAAAAGATGAACATATTTTGAGCCTTGAAAGAAAACTTGAGGAGATGATGATGAAAGTTGAACAAATGCAGAATCAGCTTTTGCAGTCACAGCAGTCGAGACCCGAGCCGTTGCAGCCCACAGTACATACAATGGGCGAGCACAGCAGGAAAGCTGATTCAAATCCCAAACTTCCAGAAGTTACTTTTCCAGTGTATCCCCCAGAAAAGGATATCCTTCAGATGATTGAAACCCAGGTAAGGGAGGCCTTAGCCCATTCACAAGGAACTGTATCTATTCCAAAAGGTAGACCCTACCCCGAGGAATATGATTTGGTTCCTTATCCAAAGGGCTTTGTGCCACCTTCTTTCAAAGTTTTTAGTGGTTTAGAAAACCCGAGGCAGCATTTGGCCCATTTTCGAGCGAGCTGTTGCAACGTAGGTGGGTCAGATGCTCTACTATTTCGTCAGTTTGTGATTAGTTTATCTGGTATTGCTTTTGAGTGGTACGCAGATTTACCAAATGATTCTGTAAAAACTTTCACAAAGCTCGAGGGTCTCTTTTTAAAGAGATTCTCAGGAGCTCAACAACGTGTAACCGTTGGTGATCTCGTCATCGAAAAGCAAAAATCGGACGAGCCTTTGGTCGATTACATCTTGAGATGGCGAAACCTTTCAATGAAATGTGAACCCCAACTGCAAGAGCAACATGCAGTGGAAATTCTTCTAAAAACTATCCACGGGCCTATTGCTTTTCTGCTAAAGGGGTTTACAATCAAAACCTTCGAAAAGCTTCTCAATAAAGCTAGTAATCTACAAGAAGAGGCCTCCAAAATGCCATTCCTGAAGGATTCTACTGAAGAGAAGAAGGCTAGTAAACCGTTGAAGTCCTTTGAAAAGAGAACACCAACGGTTTCAGCAGTTGATAAAGGGAAGAAACTGATCAATACCCAATCGAGTAATCTTACAACTCAACAAACTCAAAAATCTCAACCTTTTCAGGTAACCTCTCAGCCTACTAGAGAATCTCACCAGATTATTTTTAAAGAGAGATTGGCTCGTCCGTATCCGTTTAAAAGAGAGTCGGTGAGGAAGATTTTTAAGAGCCTTTTAAAGAAATCAGATTTTCGATTGCCGGAGGCCAAGAAGCCGGAAGAGGCAAATAAAAAAGATCATCCAACATTTTGCCCCTAGCACTGCATGTTAGGCCACACAATCGAAGACTGCATTGTCTTTAAGGACTGGCTAGAGAAGAACTTCCGTCAAGGTAACATTGTAATTCCAAAGGAGTACCTGGTCGATCCGGATCAAGGGTCTGTCAAATCCATTTCAGGTAAAAACTCTAATCCTTCTTTGTCCCTTGAAGATGGTTGGGATATAGCATTATCCCGAGCATTTAAAAAGTCGATTAACCGATCTTTTCGTCTTTCTCAACAGTTACCGACGAGAGCCCGGGGCCCGATCTAGGAAGTTGACCTAGAGGCATCACAGAAGGACGTTTGGACAGTTTCCTCTCGAGTAGTTGTAGAAACTACTGTAATAAATAAAAATGAAAAGAGTGAACCTTTTGTAGAGAGGAAATTTGTTGATGAGAGATCTGTACAAGTGGTGGATGGTGGCTCAAAACTGTTGACCCCACTAATGTTATCTGACTTTTGCTTTGCCCCATCAAGGGCAAAGGGTCGAAAATTAAATAAAAAGAAAGATCCTTCTGCTCGAATTTTGATGATTAATATTGAGAATGTAATTCCAGATGACATTTCTGTTGAAAATAATCCAGAACTAGCTGAGATCGATCAAGTAGTTCAAAAACCCAGTCCTCCAGATTTGACCCCTCAAGAGGAAAATGAATCTGATGTCTTATCAGATGGTGATACCCCAGAAATTAATTTTCAAGGGAGTCCCGTTATGATTGATTTCTCGGATTCAGATTCTCACTCAGAAAATGATAATCAATCGCCAAAGGAGAGCGTAGACCTCCCCGTAGCTTGTTCTTCCGATAAAATTGTGCAAGTACAATTGCGTGGTGGTAAGGTCTTACCCCCTAGGCTTCCCCCACAGGAAAAGAAAAAGCAAGTTATTTCCACTGATCCGATTCCAATCCCCACTCAACAATCAAACCCTCCTTCAAATTCACCGGGACCTGATATTAAAGTTCCAAGTGTTAATTATAATGTCTTAGCTCACCTTAGGAAGTTGCCTGCTAAGTTGAGTATTTACGACGCCCTTGTCCTTTCAAAAGAGATGAGGGAGACTCTAATTAAAGCACTTCTTGACCCAGAGATTTGCTTAGCTCAAGTTGCTTCGACTTCCGAGGAAGAAGCTTTGTACTTCAAAGAAGTTCCAGGAGTTACTTTCTCTGACGAAGATCTACTCCTTGGTACGGCCGATCACAATCGTCCACTTTACATTACTGTAAATGTGGGCAATTTCAAGCTATCAAGAGTTTTTGTTGATCCGGGTGCATCGGTCAACGTGATGAACCTAAAGACTCTCGCATACCTTAAAGTTGATATTAGCAAGCTCTCAACCGATAGGATGGTGCTTCGTGGGTTCAACGAAAAAGGCGAGAAGGCTTTAGGTTCAATCACACTTCTTCTAGAGATAGGAGAGTTAAAAACTGAAGCGAAATTTCATATAATCGATTCGGTGACGTCCTTCAACGCTCTCCTAGGTAGGCCCTGGATCCATGAATATAGGACGGTTCCTTCCACCCTACACCAATGCATCAAGTACCAACGAGATGGCATTGAGTTTGCAATTAAGGGTGATCTGCAACCATTCTCTATTCACGAGATCGGGATCTATGAGGACGCTGCATATTATGTTCCCAAAGGGTCCACTACCAAATCTCAGGTAGAGATCAACGTTAAGGAGGAAAAGGCAGAAACTCAAAGTTCAAAAGCAATTCAAAAATTAAGAAAAGAAAAAGTCAAGAATCAAAAAGGCCAAAATTCAAGTAGTGAAGACGATGTCGAGCGCGTGGTTTTTAGGCCTTCAATCAACCTGCCTCAAAGAGATGGAAGGATGGCCCAAAGAGCACGCGGCCGAGGTCGCCCTCCAGTTGAAAAGAGAAATTCCTCAATATACATCGAACTTGAAACAAGTTCTGATGAAGAATCAAGAAAAAGGGGAGCTAGAATTGCTTTCGACTACAGAAAAATCAATCCTCCTCCAAAGTTTGATCTCACCTTGGATTCAGATAGTGACCACGAGGGTAATGATTCTAAGCCTCAAAGTGACGAGCCTGAATTGAGTATTTATGAAAAGCTTAATAGGGTCGTTGAATCCTTAACCTTAACCCCACTGTCTGTTGACAGAGTCTCAGGGTTAGTAATTAAGGATGCCCCAAACTTAGATGGAGAGGTAAGGAAAGTCCATAAGTTCTTCCCTGGCTCCTCCTCTTCAAGGAACGAAGATGATGTAATCCTTGAAGAGGCAGATTTCAATGAATTAATGGAGTTACCTTTTGGCTACTTTCCTCTTGGTGTTAAGGCTCTTATCTCTAAAGGTTTCGCTCCGAGTCGATGGACTAAGGGTCAAGCTAGATACCACCAAAATATTTGGAATTTAAAATTCAATAAAAATTGGACAAATGGTATCGGCTTTGGTACCGTTAGTTCATTTGACGATGATGAATATTGCTTGATGATAACTAGTCATTCTGAATCTAAAAGTGTCCCTACAAAAGTCGTTGATTCACTCGACAAACTTTGTTTGGAGACCTTAAACGATTCTGATGAAGTTCAAATTCAAGATGCACCCCCTGAATTTGAAGAAGAAATCAAATCGACAATTGAAGAACTTAAAGAAATCAACCTTGGAACAGAGAACGACCCTCGCCCCACTTTTATAAGTTCTTTGTTGAGTGAGGATGAGTCTAAGGATTTAATTCAACTTCTATCTGAGTTTAAGGACTGCTTTGCTTGGGCATACGATGAAATGCCGGGCTTGTCCGCAGATGTAGTAGTTCATAAACTTGAAATTCGGCATGACGCCATTCCTGTCAAAAATGCTCCACGACGCATGCGTCTGGAGATCGAACAACAAGTCATTTCTGAAGTCAAGAAATTGGCCGAGGCTGGATTTATCCGGGAGGAACAATACCCTTCTTGGGTAGCCAGCGTCGTGCCTGTTCGAAAGAAAAATGGCCAAATCCGGGTCTGTGTTGACTATAGAGACCTGAATAAGGCATGTCCTAAGGATGAATTTCCTTTGCCTATTCCAGAACTCATGGTGGACATTGCCTCTTCGCACGTTGTTTTCTCCTTTATGGATGGCTCGTCTGGTTATAACCAAATCAAGATGGCCCCAAAAGATGAGAGAAACACTGCATTCAGAAGTCCTATAGGGATCTTTTGTTATAAAGTGATGCCATTTGGTCTTAAAAATGCCGGTGCAACCTACCAGCGGGCTATGACTCGAATCTTTGATGACTTAATACATAATTAAGTCAAATGCTATATTGATGATTTAGTTGTCAAGAGTAAAGTTAAAGAGGCTCATCTTTATGACTTAAGAATTGTCTTCGAGCGGTTGCACCGCTACGACCTTAAGATGAATCCCTTGAAGTGCGCCTTTGGTGTCACGTCGGGGAAATTCCTAGGTTTCGTAGTAAGGCACCGTGGAATTGAAATTGATCCTGCCTAAATTGAAGCTATCTTAAATATGCCACCTCCTAAGAGCCATACTCAATTAAGGTCTCTTCAAGGTAGACTGGCATATATAAGAAGATTTATTTCCAATCTTTCTGGAAGATGTCAACCATTCTCGGTCCTTGCTAAAAAGAATGCAAAATTCATTTGGGATGAGAAATGTCAATATGCTTTTGAAAATATCAAACAATACCTGACAAATCCACCAGTCTTAGCAGCTCCTATTCCGGGGAGACCTTTAATCCTTTACACTGCGGCCCTTGACGAGTCTCTTGGGGCCCTCCTTGCTCAAGTCAATGATGAGGGCAAAGAGAATGCTCTCTATTACGTAAGTCGGAGACTTCTTCCAACAGAAATTCGATACCCAACGATCGAGAAACATTGTCTTGCCTTAATTTTTGCAGTACAAAAACTATGACATTATATGCTTTCTCACCAAGTCAATTAGATTTCCAGTGTTAATCCCCTGCAATATCTTATGACCAGGCCTACGCTATCAGGATGTTTGGCTCGTTGGTCTATGATATTGCTTCAGTTTAAAATCACCTTTATTCCCCTGCGAGCTGTGAAAGGGCAGGCCGTCGCCGACTTCCTTGCGGCACACCCGTTGCCGGCAGAATCTCCTTTGAATGATGATTTACCTGATGAACAAATCATGAGTTTAAAGGAACCTAACAATCAAGTGTGGGAGATGTATTTTGATGGAGCTGCGTCCTCCCAACGGGGCAAAGCACATCAACCTATTATCCAATGAGCTCATTTTGAGGTCTCTAACCCCAGAATCTCAATCAAAATCCAAAGGCTGTAAAATCTTTAAATATTTACAGCCCATGTCACTGGACTTGCCATTAAGAAGATTTTAACCCTAGAGCTTTCTCCAAAGCCTATAATCACCTCCAGACCCTTAATTATGATCTATTGAATATTAAACTGAATTTTTCTAGACCTATTTTGACCCCTAGTTGACCAGTGGTCAAAATGACCAAAATACCCCTATGGGGTTCAAATAGGGATTTCAAACCAAATGAACTCCGAATTGAACGCAACCACCTCCAGCAACTTTCAAATGTCATTTCAAACCTGTCGGACCCATCCCTAACCCCTGGGTCAACCTCATTGACCAAGTCAACAGGTTTGACCCAAGAGGCCCTTTAAGGGTCCAAACAGGTGTTTTGACCCAAATGACCCATTTAAACCCTGGAACCACCTCTACCAGACTTCAAATATTGTATCAAACCTGCCCAGCCTAGACCCACACCTTGGGTCAACCTGGTTTACCCAGTCAACCTATTTTGACCAAATCAACCCTTAAGCTCTTTTACTTTGAATTAAATCTCAAATGCACTCAGATCTTTATCAAACCTTCTCCAGGCTTTTTAATTAATCCCCTAAATGACCTTGGTTGCCACCTCACCTTTTGTTGATCAGTTGACTGGTCAACATGGTCAACAAGCCTATATAGGAGGCTTAAATCCTCAAATGGGCTTGACCCAAGCTAGCCCATCCTATATTAAATAATTCCAAAATACTTCTCACATGCCACCTCAGCACCCCTTGACCCATTGACTGGTCAAACAATCAATGGGTGGTCAAATGAACCTCTTAAAATTAATTCTACCTAATCTAAATCCTTCCAGCTGTTAATACCTCTTCTAGAAGCTTCCTAGAACTCATCTTAGCCTTTGGATGGAGAGCTAATGGCTCTTGATCAAGCCATGTGTCCAAAGGGGCAAAAAGGAGATTTAACACCTCATGCCACCTCTTGTCCTTTAATCTCTTGATCCCATCAACTCTATGGCCACATGGCTTATATCTAGGAGCTCATGCAGTCAATCCCAACCATCCAAATCCACTAAGATGGCTTGAAAAGGGAAATATCTTAATACATGCAAATCCCCTTTTAACTCTCTCTCATTCAATCCATATCTGATCCAAGAGCTATCTCAGCATTCAAAACCCTCAAAAAACCTTTTCCAAATATTTCCCTAGCCTTCCCAAGCCTTTCCCCACAAGATCTTGGCCTCCAAATCACTCATTGGTGAAGAGAGATAGTTTAGAGAGAGAATCAGGAAATTTGAGAATAACTCCAAATCCAGCTAGATCTAGCTCTTGGGGTCTTCACCAAAGTTGAAGAGGACATCTTCAGCTTTCCAACAAGACCAAGAACTCAAAAATCCGACGGTTGGATTGTATGTTATGCCTCTTTTAAGTTTAAATTTAAATTTAAAACTGTAGCAAATCTACAATGCATGGAGCCTCCAAACTTCAGGCATTGTTAGATTATGTTGCCCTCTAGCTACAGATCACATTTCATCCAATTTCGTTGAGTATTTTGAAAGTTATGAGCATTTGAAGATTTTTTACTCTGGTTCAACCAGAGCCGTCCGATCGAGCCTTTAGCTCGATCGGACGTCCCAGATACGGCCACGTGGCCTCTCCCGCACTCGGCGCTGCCCTCAGGGCTCAAACGCGCGCCATTTCAGACAGCGGGGGATGACGTGGCGCGATCCTTGCCATTGGTTCGTTTCGCGGTCGATCGTACGGCTGGATCGGCCGTCCGACGTGGTTAAGTGGTGGGACCCAGCCCCACCACGTGGCGTGCTGCCATTGGGCGCCGCTGATCCTGTGCCAATCATTGGCGCCGGCGGTCAATTTGACCAAAAAGGGTCAAAAATAATTCAGAAAAATGCCCAGATCTTCCAAAATTCATAGAAAATTGAATTGTTCACCAAATTGACGTTCTTAGTTTCGTTGGAAAGGTAATTACATCTAGTATTTAATAAAATTAAAATCAAGTTGATTTCGTTTCCGAATTGTGAGATATTTTTATTTGTTTGAATTATGTTTTTTGCAAATTTCTCACAATCCAGTGATCAATTGGAGCCCAAATTTTGGTGGATGATTATTGGGTATCTTAGGCATGTTCACTAATTTTTCTAGGGTCAGATACCTAATGGATTTCTATGATGTGAATTTGTAAGGTAAAGGGTCCATTTTGGACCCTAAAGTTTGAAAATTCATAACTCTTTAGTTTCTTAGTTTTTTGCTGTGAAATTGTTGTGGTGTGAATGAATTTGAATAAGGGTTAGACACACCAAATTTCAAGCCCATTTGAACAGGAGAGAAACCTAGGGAAAATATTTAAAAAAATGTCTATTTAACTTAGAAAAATCATAGGAAATTATAAACACACCCAATAGGGGTGAAACTTGAACATAGTAAACCTAGTGACATTTGACACCCTAGGTTCAAATTTCATCCAATTTGGAGTTCATTAGGTCAGATAATTAGACAAGTCAAAGTTAACCTTTTAATTGAGCTTTAACATTTCCAAAAATTACAATAAATCAAATTTAAATCCAAAAAATACAAACAAGACCTCTAACTGACTATAATCATGTCCTTAATCAATGAAAATTAAAATCCCCTTGATCAGACATCAAATCAAATCTTAACGTAATTTTAATTGAAAACCAATATTTAAATAAAATAAATAATTAATAATAATTAAAAATTCCAAAAAATTCCCAAACACTTGAGAATCACTTATTAGGTTATCTCTGACATTTGGAGTTGATTTCAAGGAGTTTGGAATTCATTTGGAGCAAAATCAAGAAAACCCTTCTAATTAAACAATTAAATAAATTCCATAAATACATCAAACTTCAAAAAATCATAACTAACTCTAGAAAACTCCAAATTGACCAAACTCAATTGCATTCAACT
Organism: Dendrobium nobile; assembly: GCA_022539455.1. NCBI lineage: Eukaryota > Viridiplantae > Streptophyta > Magnoliopsida > Asparagales > Orchidaceae > Dendrobium > Dendrobium nobile. The sequence continues at coordinate 60,582,204 of CM039733.1, forward strand.
CAAAATCAAGTCTAGTATTTATCAAAAATTTCAAACCTTCAAAAATCAGTCAACGTAAAAAAGTCAACAAATTGGTCAAACCTAGGTTAAATTAGGTCAAAACTTCAAAACCTCGTAACTAATTGTGGAAAAATCCTATTTCAGCGTACTTACCTTCTAACTGATCGTATTAAGGTCTAGTATTTTAATAAAATATTAACTTTCTATAAAACACTCATAATTTAAAAGTCAATTTTTGACCCCTTGATTAAGTGATTAGAATAATCCAGAAGATTCCCAAAATTCGAAAATCACTCTAAAACTTCAAAAAATGTTTATTAAACCTTAAAATTAGTAATCAACCAACAGTTAAAATCAATCTTAAATCATTAATACTTGAACTCAAATTTAAATCTTTCCCTAAGCCTTTCAACCAACCAGAACTTCAAACAACTTTAACAATTTGCCCTCCTTAGGACATATCAAAACCACACGGCTTATCTCACACACTTTAGATGGTTTGCTAGGACAACCAACTCTAGTTTTAGGATAGGCCGGTGTTTACTTTTCTGTTGTGTGCCGGGTTTTCGAGCTTTCACTGCATGCTGGTTGTTAGCTTAGAATTGATTGAATGTCTGTTTATTTATTTACTGCACTTTATGTCGTGAGTAATTGAGCATTTTAAATTTCAAATATTAACTGCTTGGGATTGATTATATCTACTTGAGATTAAATATTAACTGCTTGGGATTATTTATATAACTGCTGATTATTAGGATAACCCTGCAGGATCGAGTCTAGACTTTTCAATTTTGATTAATGTAATTTGATATAATTTGAGTTGTATTTAAAGTGATTTGAGTTGGGATGTTTAGATCCAACTTGAATTCCAAAGAGGAGAAGACATCCCTAAAGTGGAGAGTTTTCATCCATTTGGAAGATCAAGTTTGGATGCTCTTCGCCTATCCAAAGAGAAAAGATAACACCCCGTTCAAGGGGGAGTTTCTTTTCATTTGGATATCCAGAACCGATGAATCAAGATGTTCGTGAGAAGATGAATAAATGGACGACGAGAAGAATCCCAAATCTCAAAGTCACTTGAGTCCTAGGATTAGAAATCCGGGTTGTTGGTAGTGGTGCCCGGCCACTTTATTTTCTGTAGACCCTAGTTTGTAATAAGTAAGGCAACTTTGCCTATGGACTTTCAATTTGAATATTAATTTAATTAATTTGATTGAAGTTTGATGTGATTGCGTATAGAATTACCCACTTTTCGTAGTTTTTTGGCGTTTGTGAGCCGCTTTTGTTTTTGCCTGGACTCGTGAGACTCGTGAGGGTGTGAAAATCTTTTATACTCATAACTTTAAAGTTTAAGATTTTAGCGAGTCTGAACAACAGAGAAAGATAACGAATTTAGGAAATTAGCCGGGGATCGACCCTGGGGTCGCATGCATATTTCCGCACTTCTTCTCTCCTTGTTTTAGACCCTTCCCCGCCTGCGGGTAGAGTCCGGATAGTCTGACCTATGAGGACGAGGTGCCGGACCTGGGGAAGTCTAGTCTTCTAAAAAATTATTTTTAAGCCTGTTTTTAACTTTCAAGCATATTTGATTTGGAATTGTTAACTAGCATGCATTGCAATAGAAACAGATTTAAAAGAGTCAAAATTTTAATTGCATTAACCCTTAGCATTTTGCACCCAGCATAAGTCAAAGGGGTCAATTAGAAAAATCTCTAGATGTCGGCCCCAACCCTCCAAAACTTTAAATAAAACGTCCCTACCACTCTTTCATAAAAGACTGGATTCATTTATTTTAAATCGATTATGTGGTTAGCTGGCTCCCCAATCCAGGCCGGGGTAAGTCCAGATTTGCACTACATTAGCTAGGTTCGGGTCACTTTTTAGTACCCAACTTAGACTTAGGTTCTGAGGCTAGCTCGGGCTATAAGACCTCAACCTCCGGGAATCTAATCCCAACTTTCTAATAAAATTGACCATTAAATTAAATATATCTTTCAATCAAATTTAAGCCCAACGCTTAGGATAGGCTGGAGTGTTTCTGAAGTGATTCAGAATCCCAAAACACTCCCTACTCCTCTTTCTTTGATTCTGAAAATAAGTCTTCAATTTTGAACCAATCCCACTTGAACTTCAAACCTTTATCTCCTTTGACATACAGCTTTGAAAATCTTAAATAAAATTTACACCGCTATTTTAATCGAGAGTTTTCGTAGGGAATTTTGATTTCCTATGGTGTAATTATCTATGAGGGCTTGCGCTTGTAAGAGATTTAGAAACCCAGAATTGATTTTCAAAATGAATTTTTCAAAACCTTTAATTAATTCTCTTTGGGAAAAATAAATACAACGATCATTATCGTTATATCCAAATGATTGATAATAACTAATATCCTCTTTCCTTGGAGAGATCTATCATTTTATTATCCTGATTTTGATTATAAAATTAATGATATTTTTATCCAAATTAGCGTAGTCAAATAATTGATTAAATTTCATTTTGATCCTCCAGGGTCAAATGTGATTCTCCCTTTGAGTTTGACTACGATAATCCGGATAAATTTGAGATTCTAAACTTTGAACCCATTAGAGAACGATATGATCGTCTTTCGAGGCGATATATTGTTCATAATGACGTGTTCAATTTGAAAATTCAAATTTTAATATTCCCAAAGAAAATTAATACTTTTTCAAAACAACTTATATTTTTCAATCAAAACAGCTACTAATAGTATTTCTAAAACCTAAGCACTAAACCCCCACTAGCGCTGACTTTCAATGGAAGGAAGAGGGAAAAGGAGAGGAAGAGGAGAGAGGGAAGAGAGAGAATGCTAGGTTTTAGTCATTTTTGTCCATTACTTTAGCTAGGAAAAGTCTTTTGATTATTATAAGAAAAGTTAAACCTACTTTTATTTTTAATGATTTTGTATATGTTGAGTTAATTTCCCAAAAAATGATAAAAATGTATTTTTTCTTGATTTATCGTAGTTTACTGTGTAATCTTTTGTATAAGATTGATATGAATTTTATGAACATTTTAACAATAATACTATTAAAGAAAGTTATAATTTTCTAAATCTATAGACTAATATATAGGTTTCATTGTATTTTATATATTTATGCATTTCATGTTGCTTTTATACATTAAAGAAAGATTGATATAATTGATATAAGATAAATATGGCATTTACATGTAAAAAAAGGAAGGCTTGTTATCAACATTATAATTAATATGTGTTTGTACTTAAAATATATTACCTTACATAGGAGGGTGAGGCAATAAGCATTCATTTAAGGATGATTTGTGGTTTTTTCTGATTGTAGCATGTAACTAATAATTAATTTGACTAACGGGTAAAGGGTGATGACTTTTAATGATTTCTTAAAAGCCACATGTTATGATAATAAGAATGATGGCATAATGATAATGATAATGATGATGATATAATGATATAATGAATACATAAAAAAAGAATGACAATACCACATTAATGCTGGATGTTATATCTTTTTGAATTATATATTGATAGCATTGATAGATAGATTAGTAATGTTGGTGCATATATAGCATATGAATGGTTATATATATGCACCGATTTTATATAATAAATAATTAATAAGATGGATAAGAATGATGACATTGACATATATATGTTTATGATATATAGTATTAATTTATTGATTATTGATGTATTCATAATTTTGCACCAATTATTAATTTATGGATTTAAGTGTGATGATTTTTACTTATCATTATTGAACATATTGAATTGTACAAATGTTGATTGATCATTAATGATTTTGAATGCTTTTGATTCTATTAATTGAGATGAGCATGCATATTGATTCCTAAATCTTTTATTGGAAGCTTTAGTAAGTTTTGTATTTATGCTAGGCATTGTAAGCTCATCGTGTTGTTTTATTGATTTAAGGTCAGGGAAAGGGTCTGGGAGGATTGAGACCTTCAAGTTTCTTCTTTTATTAGTGTTTTATTTTATTTTATTTTGTAGTCAGGAGCTTGTTGGTGGAATTTTGAAAACATATTTTGAAAAGATTAGTTTTCTTTGGGAGCTTTAAAATTGAGATTTAATTCTAATTCTAAAATCGAATCATCCCGTTAGAAAAATTATATCACCCCGAAGGACGAACATGAAATTTCATAACGGCGCTCAGATTTAGAATTATGAAATTCATCTTGAATATTATGACCGGATGCTAAAGAGAACTTCTTATGGCCACGAAGGGTCAAAATGAGGTTCAACTGAATATCCAGCTACAATATTCAAGAAGTGTGATCGTTAGGTTCACATCCAAAGCCTTATCAAAGAAAGATGTATCTCCCCGAAGGGAGAAAATATCATTCGATGATAATTCTTTGAATATGATAATAATGATCACTAATATTTTAAATTTTCCCAAAGAAATCCAATTGAGTTTTGAAAAATTAATTTTTAAAATCAGGTGCGTGTGTGGTTCTAAATCTCCTACGAGCGCAAGCCCTCGTAGTTAATTACATCGTAGGAAAACGAGGTCTCCTACGAAAACTCTCGATTAAAATAATGACAAAATTTTGTTAGAATTTCTAGGAGTGATATCAAAGTATGAATAGAATTATTGGAAAATCAAAAGGGAATGGATCAAAATTGAGCAGTTATTAACAGAGTCAAAGGATGAGAGGTAGGGGACACTTTGAGATTCCAGAACCATCCGGAAGTGTCCCAACTTAATCTAAGTGTCGGGCTTTATGTTTTAGGATTGAAATGAAGCTTTAATTAGAGTTAAGTATTTTATTAGAAATTTGGGACTATATTCCCGAAATTTGGGGTCTTATAATCAAAGATCTGCCCCGGATCCTAAATCTATTTTGGACACTGGACCACAGTCATCCGAACCTAACTAATGCAGTGCAAGGTCTGGACTTACCCCGGCCTGGATTGGGGAGCCAGCTAACCACCTAATCGATTTAAAATACATGAATCCGGTCTTTTTATGAAAGAATGGTAGGGACGTTGTAATTAAAGTTTTTGAAGAGTTGGGGCCGACATCTAGAGATTCTCCTATTTGGCCCCTTTAACTTATGTTGGGTGCTAAAATGCTAAGGACTATGCAATTAAAATTTTGACTCTTTAAGTGTGTCTCTAATGCAATGCATGCTAGTTAACAACTTTAAATCAAGTATGCTTGAAATTTTAAAAACAGGCTTATAAAATAGTTTTTTAGAAGACTGGACTTCCCCAGGTCCGGCACCTCGTCCTCATAGGTCAGACTATCCGGACTCTACCCGCAGGCGGGGAAGGGTCTAAAGCAAGGAAAGAGTAATGCAAAAATATGCATGCGACCCCGGGGGTCGATCCCCGGCTAATTCTCTAGATTCGTTATCTTTCTATGTTATTTAGACTCACTAAAATTTTAGACTTTAATATTTTGAGTATAAAACTTTCACACCCTCACGAGCCTCACGTATCCAGGCGAAAACAAAGAGCGGCATGCAATCGCCAAAAAACTAAGAAAAGCAGGCAATCCTAAAGGCAATCAATTCAACACATCAAATATAAATTAACTAATTAATAAATGTCCATAGGCAAAATTGCCTTGCTTATTACAAACCAGAGTTTTGCATAAAGTAAAGTGGCCGGGCACCACTGACAACAACCCGGATTCTGAACCTAGTAACGACGCAAGTTATTTTGAGTGGGATACTCTCAATCTTCAAATCTTCGGATCTTCAATGTCATTCTTCTTTGGACTCCTTTTCTTCAATCTTCTTGGAATCCTCGTAGTAGATTACCCAAATGGATAAGAGGGCACTTCCCTCTAAGGGGAAGGCCACTCCTTCCTCTTTGGGTAAGGAAGAGGTATGATCCAAATTTGGATTTCCAAATGGAAAAGGAGTGTTCCCCAAAGGGGTATCCTTTCCTCTTTGGACTCCAAGCTTTGGATCTGTGTATCCCAACTCAAAATAGACTTTCACAACATTTGACACTTACACAAATTACATTGATATCAAAATAAAAATCTAGACTCACCTGCAGGGTTATCCTAAGCAGTTAATATATAAAAAGCAGTTATTCCCAAGCAGTTGTATATGAGCAAAAAAAAAGTAAACACACTGGCCACGCTCTTTTTATGATTTGGGGGCTTTAGCAGCTGAAGCACCTGTGCAAAGAGTTTATAATATTTATGCATTTTTTTGATTTGCCCCCTTTTTATATTGCCCTGCATGAGCGCGGCCACCTGCAGAAAACTGTGTCAACATCCAGATCGTACCTAACCTAAGGGTAATCTAGTCGCCAAACACATCAATCCATCCACAGAGTACAGAAAAAGTAAACAGACACAGCAAAGCAATTTCATCCACAACATGCAGTGAAAACTACGAAAAATCCGGCACACAGCAGTAAAGTAAACACCGGCCTAACCTAGATCTAGAGTTGGTTGTCCTAGCACATCATCTAAAGTGTGTGAGAAAGGTCGTGTGGCTGGGGTAGATCCTAAAGTGGGTTATTAATTGAAGTTGTCTAAAGGTCTGGATTTGTTAAGGCTTAAAAGGGAATTTAAATTAAAATTTAAGTATTAATGAATTAAGAATTTTAATTAAACATGTTTTAAAAGTTAATTGATTACTACCTTTGTTTCACACCGAGGCCGTGAAGTTTATTTCACCTTCCTTGGGGCTAAGCTAATAGCCTCGTAGGCCTGGGTTACCCAGTAGCAATCGGGGTTGATTAAGTTATTTAAATTTGTTAGAATTAAAGGAGTGGATTGATATTAAAGAGAGTTAGTTACTGATTTTAATAGATTAGTTGAGAATTTTATTAGCCTATTAAGAAAATTCTGGAGTTTGAAAGGGTTAATGGGTTTTAAGAGGTTATCCGGATGTGTTAACAAAGGGGTCAAAAATGGACTTTTAAAATTAGAGTTAATCTTAAGGGTTTCAGATTTTTAATAAATACTAGACCTAATTATGAGTTGTTAGACAGGTGGCACACTCAATTTGGAGTTTTCTATGAAAAGTTATGATTTTTAGAAGTTTTAACCCGATTTTGACTTAGAGTTGACCAAAATGTTGACTTTTTGACTTTGACCAGATTTTGAGGGTTTGGATTTTTAGGAAAATACTAGATTTTAATTAGAGTCATTAGCCACTGAGTTTGATTGATTTAGAATTTTCTACAATTATTTATGAATTTCGGAAGTTTGGGTATTTATTGGAATTATTAAATTATTTCAATTAAGGGCCCTTTTAATGATTTGAACCCAAATGAGTCTTAAACTTCTTGAAATCAACTCCAAAGATTTGAAATGATCTAAGGAGAGATCAGCAAGTGTTTAAAGATTTTTTGGGATTTTTAATAATTTTTAATTAATTAAAATGGATTAAACATTGATTTTGATTAAAATTAAATTAAAATGGATTTTAACGTCAAATTAAAGTAATTTCAATTTTCAATGATTAAGAGTTGAAATATGGTTGATTAGAGGTATTATAGGTATATTTTGGAATTAATATAAATTTATGATGATTTATTGAATTTTCTAAGTCCTTAAAGGGGCTGAAATTTGACATGCTTAATTTTCTAACATAATGACCTCCAAATTGACTCAAATTTAAACCTAAGGTATATGATGTCACTAAGTTTACTATGTTCAAGTTTCACCCCTATTGGGTTTGTGTACAATCCCCTATGAATTTTCTAAGTTTTCTAGAAATTTCCTTAATTATTTTTCCTAGGTGTCTCTACTATTTAAATAGGCATGAAACTTGGTGTGTCTAACCCTGACATACATACAATCATACCACAGAAATATCACAGCAAAATATTAAAACCCTAAGGAGTTATGAATTTTCAAAGTTTAGGGTTCAAAATAGACCCTTTACCTTAAAAATTCATATCACAGAAATCTATTGAGCATCTGAACCTAGAAAAATTATGAGACATGTCTAAGATACTCAATAATTATCCACCAAAATTTGGAATTCATTTGATCACTGGATTGTGAGAAAATTGCGATACATGAAATTCACATAAACTCAAATATCCCACAATACAGAAATCAAAACAATATAATTTTAATTTTAATAAATACTACATTAGATTATCTTTCCAACGAGCCCAAGAACGCCCAATTTGGTGGCAAACTCGATTTTCTGTGAATTTTGAAAGATTTGAAGCATTTAAAGTATTTTTTATTCAGATTTGGATCAAATCAGCTGGCGATGACGTGGCGGCGTGGCATGATGCCACGTGTCAGATCCCGGATGGACCCGTGTTTCACCCAGAGGAGGGCCGCGCGGTTTGGGGCGATGTGGCCAATTCTGGGCCGTCCGATCGCGTTACGGCTCGATCGGACGGCTCTGGTTAAACCAGAGTTAAAAAATTTCAAATGCCTATATCTTTCAAAATACTCGACGAAATTGCACGAAATTTGAACTGTAGCTAGAGGGCAATATGATCTTACAATGCCTGGAGTTTGGAGGCTCCATTCATTGTAAAATGGCTACAGTTTCAAATTAAAATTTAAACGTAAAATGAGTATAACTTACAATCCAACCGTCGGATTTTTGTGATTTTTGGCTTGTTGGAAAGCTGCAGCAATTCTCTACAACGTTGCTGAAGACTCCAAAAGCTGGATCTTTCTGGATCGAAAGTTATATTTAAAAGTCCTCTTTCTCTCTCTAGAATGCTCTCTCCTCACTAAAATAGTGATTTGAGGCTTGGAAATGGTTGGGAAAAGCTTGGGAAGGACTTGAAATGTGCTGGAGTGTGTAGGAGGAGCTCTTAGAAGGTTGGGGGCTGCTGGAGTTTGGAGCTTTTGATCATATCAAAGGGAATGATGAAGATGCCCCCTTTAGGTCAAGTTTTCCCCCACTTTAACTTTGGCTTTTGGATTGGATGGTTGAGATTTGATTTGGAGTAGTTTTGGATGAGTGCCAAGTGTCCCCTATGCTGCCCAAAGCTATGGAATAGGGTTGGTGGTTGAGAGTGACATCTCTTGGTCCATGTGGAGAGGGACCACACCTTTTTCCCCATTTGGATGAACCAATGCTTGGCTTAGTTAATAGAGCTTGTTTAATGATCAATTAGGGAGGAAAAAAGCATATTCCCATCAGTCAAAAAGGAGATTTTGGCTTGGAGAAAGGGTTTGCTTTATGGGATGATGAGGTGGCCAAGCTATGGTCTCATTTCAAGGGTTGTTTTTGACCCATTGACTTGTTGACTAGTCAATGGTGACTAGGATGTGCATGAGGAGGTCAAGAGTGCTACAAGACATCATGTCAAGGAATTTGAAGTCAAGGGTGTATAATTGACCAATTTTGATGGGTTGAATTGATTCAAAATCACTAGAATGGTTAAAATTGACAAGTGTTGGGTTAAAGGGTTGATTTAGTCAACCATGGTTGACTTGGTCAACTTGGTCAAACCAAAGAGTAAGTTTGGGTTCAATGTGTTCCTAAAGTTATTTAGGATCTATTGGAATGACATTTGAAGAAGATATCAAAGGTTCATAAGTCAAATCAAATTGAGTTTAGGCCAAAAGTCCAAAAATCCCCATTTAAGGGCATTTTGGTCATTTTGTCTCAAGTCAATTCTGGGTCAAATTAAATCTAAAAAGATGTAGATCATTTCTTAACAAGTCAATATCAAGGTATTAGGAGGGATCAAAAGATTTGGAGGGGGATCCAAAGTCAAATTCCACTAGGTGAAAGGCCTAGTGGCATGGATTGTAAATATTCGAAGGTTTTGCAACATTTGGAGTTTGATTAAGTTTATGGGGTTAGAGTACTCCAAATGGTTCAAATTTGAAGGGTAACCTCCAGAGACATGTCTTATCACTTTGCAAGTGATAGACTCTGAATCAGAGGTCATTTGACTGGGTTTTGAAGTGTTCAAAAAAATCCTTGAAAAAGGTCTTTAGGACAGGGTCTTAAGACTTTGGATTTGAGTCTAGATTTCTGGATTTTGAATGGATTTTAAGTTTGAAAGATTAATATTGAAGTATCCAAATCATTAACAATCATGTGGTGATTGTTAATGAATGGAAAGGGTCAAAGCTAGATCAAGGGTAGGCTCAAAGTCAAAGTTGAAGTTTGAATTGTCAAGTAGATTGGGTCAAAGTTTGGATGTGGTTGAAGCTTGGATTAATTTGGATTTAAATTGAATGGAGTTTGAGATTTGAATTGATCAAAAGCTGAATCAAATTGAAGTTGGAGTTGATCAAAGGTATGAATTGATTTAAGGTTGAGGTTGATCAAGGGTGGGATTGGTTTGAAGTTGGAGTGGTCCTAAGATCTAGAGGGATTCTAGGATCTAGGATCTAGAGGGGTTCTAGAATTTGAGATATGGAAGAATCCTAAGCTCTAGAGTAGGCCCTAAGGTTTTGGCTCTAGAAGGATCTTAAGGTCTAGAATAGGCCCTAAGGTCTGGCTTTAGGAAGGATCCTAAAGTCTAGAGTGGATCCTAAGGTCTGACTCTAGGAAAGGATCTTAAGGTCTAGAGTGGATCCTAGGATCTAGAATTAATCTAGAGTTTGGAAGGGCCTTAGTGACCTCATACAAAAATGAGGTCAACAGAGCTATTGACAGATTATAGACTATTAGTAATCTCCTGGCAATTATAAATGTGATTTTGTGGAATGAATATAGTGAAATATTTTAATGTGTATGATATTTAATTACTTTATGATAGATATAGTGATTTATATTGGTGATTTATAGAAGCTTTAGTAGATGAATAAAAAGATAAATTAGATAATTATTCAAAATTAAATCTTGAAGCATGATAATTTGATATCAGAGTAGATGTTGGTAGAATTGAATTGTAACTAGAGATATAATAATTGATTATGAGTGAGGTAGAAGTTGGGTAGTATAAATTTTCATCTTTGTGTTTGAATGATTTATCTATATATATATATATATATATATATATATATATATATAATATATATATATATATATATATATATATATATATATATATATATGTTGAGTTTGTGTGTTAGTTGATTAGGAAAGAGAATTATATCAATGGATAATGAACCCTACTAATTATGATATACATAATGGATAGAGTGCAATAACAGTAGTTCCAATAAGTTTTAGCAATTTGATGCAGCTTGTCAATATACTTACACAGCGAATGAGTAATGCGTAGAGTAAGCCAAATGGATACATGGAATCATAAGAGGATAGACCTTTACAAATGTTTCATAAATTGGAGCCATTATTATCTAAGAGAGCTGTAGAATCCCAGGTAGTTGAAAATTGGCTGTTAATAATAGAGAAAACTATTTGACAGCATGCAGTGTCTAGAGAGAAGGAAAGTGTCACTGGCAGTGTTTCTATTTGAATAAGAGATTGAGAGATTGTCGATAGGACAACATAGGGAGAAATTTCATGGAAAAATTAATGCAGAGATTAGTTGGGTAGTGTTTGTTACTATTTTTACAGACTAGTTTGTATCCTCATCAGCACGACATCAAATGAAAGAGGCTTTTATAAGATTGGAGCTAGGAAAAAAGACACCAATGCAATATGAAGCCAAATTTATTATGGGAGGAAGCATCCAGTGATGTTCAGAGGGGACCAAGAACATCTACCAGTTTCTACATGGAGTGTATTAAATATGGGAGGATGCATATATGATAGTGTTATTTGCTTATAGTGTGATGTTTTGTATGTTAACAATAATGACAAAAAGTTGCAGCTTTCCCTTAGAAAGAAATATGAGGAAGATTTGATTCTGAAATAGAATAGTCCAAGCTAATTGTTCCCTGCAATCTCTGTCTCTTGACTATGGTTCCTCTAACTACAATAACTAATCGATGATAGTCCCTCTAACCACCATCACATGATAATAATCTCTATGCCTTTTTCACTTGCTAATGGTCCCACCAACCTTTATCGCTCAACTACATACCCCTTAAACCTCCTTTGCCCCCTACTATGGTCCCTCTAATGTATGCCTCTAGAAAATAATCCCTTCGACCTCAGTTGCTTGATACAATCCATCTAATCTCTATCACTTGACTATGATCCCTCTGCTAATAGTCACCTAGCAACTACTATCCCTTCAATCACTATCTCATGATAATGGACCTTCTGGCCTTCCTCACTCATTAATTATGTTCCCTCTAACTTTATTCGCTTCAACTATGATTCCTAACCTCCATTGCCCAATTATGGTCATTCCGACCAAACAAAAAGGCCAACGTTCTCTTAAAAATAGTTTTTATGTCATTTGATTATTTCAACTCTAACTATGTAATGCACTTTAAATACTTATTATATTGAGTCAATGCCTTCCCCAAAGAAAGGGCATCATTTGTAATTAATGACAAATATTTGTGAAATTATTTTAAATGGGCGAGGCCCTATGAGATTTCCCCTTCTTAGGCTCTTTCATGTAAAAAATATTGTTATCTTATGATTTCTACACCCTTCTCTCTTATATGTGTATATGTTGGATCTTTGTACAAAGCTAGGATGCTTAATTATGTCTCTCTTTATCACCGTAAATATTTTGGCAGGCAATGCTTTGGCACCATTTATGAAAAATGACTCTTAGCTAGGGACAACTTTTACTACAACCTCAAAAGTTTTTTAACATTAAGGTATTGGACATGGTTATAGCATGGTAGTCTTTTTACCATAATTTATAATCAAGTATTATGAAATTCCTTTAATATTAAGGGTAACCTCTCTACAATAACAAACTTGTATTATTTTATCTCTCCTTAACTATTATCCATTACTACATCAATTTTGTGGGAAACAAATTTAGACTAGGAGGCAACCTTGGCTATAATCTCAAATACTATTATGATTAACGAAGACCCTCATATATTTTATGGGTAAAAAATAATCTTATGGGGGCTATCTTTGATAAAGTTTTTAACAAATACAAGAAGACATCAAGTGAATGTTAAATTCTATACAATCCTCAATTAGACTTCTAGTCCTTTGGTAAGGTAATAGTCTTGACCTAAAAAGATAATAACGGTCTAAAGATAAACCAATATTCCACCTTTGATTTGGGATACATGTGACATTCTTCCCATCCTAATCAATATATAATCGATCCTAGGGGATTGAATTCAATCTATTCCATACAGGTTAATGTCATCGAGTAACATTTTGACAACCAATCTCAAATAGTTTAAATATTCTTAGCAGATTCCCTCGACTTCTTTCATACAGGTTAATATCATCAAGCAATACTTTTGTAAATAACCTCGAATTGATCAAACATCATAGGTAGATTTATCATAGCCCCTTCCACATATGTTAATGTCATCAAGTAATGCTTTGGCAAATAACCTCATATAGGTCAAATATCCTTTATGGATTTATCTTGACCTTTTTCACATATGTTAACATTATCAAAATAATATTGTGATAAAAAATCACAGATATGTTAAACATTCTCAGTATATTCTATTGTCCTCTTTCATATATGTTAATATCATCAAATAATCAGTATATTCTTTGGTAAATAATCTTATATATGTAAAACATATTTATTAGATTCCTCCCGATTTTGTCCACGCAGGTTAACACCATTAATAAATGATTTGGTAAAAACCTCAGATAGGTCAAACATCTTTTATTATTACTCTCGACCTCTTCTGTACAGGTTAGAATAATAAAGCAACACTCTAATAAACAACCTCAAATAGTTCAAACATCCCTTGTGGATTTCTCTCGACCTCCGACACATAAGTTGACTTCATTGAGTAATACTCTGATAAAAAATCTCATATATGTCAAACATCCTTAATGAATTTTCCCAACCTCTTTCATGCAAGTTAACATAATCAAGCAACACTTTGAAAATTATCTCAAGTAAGTTAAACATTCTTTATGAATTTCTCTCATTCTTTTTCATACATGTTAAAATCATCAACCAATATTATGATAAATAACCATGGATAGGTCAAGCATTCATGTTGGATTTCTTCTGACCTCTATCACACAAGTTAACATTATCAAACAACACCATGACAAACAACCTAAAAAAAGGTCATACTTTCTTGGTGGATTCCATCAACCTCTTCAATGCAGGTTAACATCATCATAATAAACAATCTTGTATACGTAAAACAACTTAAACAGAGTTCTCATAATGTCTTCCACACCAATCAACACTTTGAAGCATCTCTCTAAACCTCTTCTTCAAGGAAAGATTGAAGTCTCATCATCATCAAGCCTTTATTCAATTGGCACCGTTTGTGTGTTGCTAGACTACTATCATTGGCGCACCACCCAAGCCCCTCCATCAAGATGTTCGTTGTAGACCTTCATAAGCATTGATACCAACTTCCTTCGATAAAATATAGCTTAACCATCGTCATTCTTGACCATTATCCTAACTTCCATTATTGTCCCTTTGCCTCTTGACCATCAACATCATCCCTTTACCTACGGATGACCATCAACATCATCCCTTTACCTACGGATGACCATCATTAACCATTTGCTCAGCTACCATCTCAGAACACCCTCCAACCTCCAACTACCACCCTCAACACACTCCTAAGGTTGCCTAAATGAGATGATCAAGCCTTTTATACAATCGATGACCTTTACACTCTCATCGAATATTTTTTTCCCTCCTTTTATGAGGGGAGAAATAAAGTATGCGTAAAAGGATTGAGTCTTTAATCATCGTTGGTCATTTTTAAACTCTTATCGGATAGTTGTTTCCTCCTTTACAAGGGATAACTAAAGCTTGCATAAGAGTACCAAGACTTATTTACCAAAGACAATCTTTACACTCTATCTGATAGTTGTTACCTCCTTTTATGAGGCAGAACTAGATCCTACATAAGATGATTGAGCCTTTGATCATCGCCGATGGTCTTTATACTCTTGCCAGAAAATTATTTCCCCTTTTTATGAGGAAGAACTAGAGCCTACATAAGAGGATCATGCATTTTCCCCACGACAAAAGGGATATTTATAGATATTGAAGGGAGAAAAAATGAAAAAAAAAAACCTCTTGATTTTCTAGATCTTTCCATAATGTTTTATATTTTATAAAGCAAAAATCACTAATTTCCTATTTTTAATATCCAAAAAAGAAAAATAATAATTAAAATAAACAAATATGCAAATAATTAATTATTTCCATCCCTTTTTTTTTTTTGGATTTTCTTAAAAAAATTTGAATTTTTTCTTAATTTTGGCAAAATTTTAAAAGGGAAAAAATTTAAAAATAAAAGTACTCAATTAAAAAAAAAAAGGTGCAAGGGAACTATAGCATGCCCTCTAAGCACGCGCCAGGCACGAACAGGCATCTACAGGAAGTGGCTGGCCTGTGTTTATTGGCCATGGTAAATCTGCACTTGATGATCTTATTGCTCAGATTTTACAAATTGCTAGTCCTTTTCATAAATTATCAACAAACAATCATATTAGCTAAGAATATGCGAGAAGCTTTAGCAAGAAAGTTGCAGCAGATGGAAGATTTAAGGTATTTTATTCTCAGTTGCACCATTAATGATTGTAATTTTTGTTCTTTCCTTTCTTTTTGACATGATTTGTAGATACCATTAGGCTAATTACTGGTGCTAATATTTGTGTGCACAGGTGGATCCAGCTTTTTTTTTTTGGACGAACAAATTTTTAATTAATTAGACAATAATAATAATAATAACAAAAATATAATAAAAATAATAATAATAATAATAATAATAACATCAAATAGTAATAATAATAATAATAATAAAATTAAATAATATAACCACCATAATATTATCAAATTTATAAGAGGAAATTTTATCATTTATCTTCCAATTTAAGATTAATTTTAGTAATAATATAAGTTGGAGTATAATCATATACGTGATGCTGAAGCTGGACCCTAACATAGAGAAAAAATAATAAATATGCTTAATGTTATCTAACTTAAGGGAAAAAAGGGATAATTAAATCATAAAATATACATAATATTTAATGGATTTAAGAATCGGTTCTGCGCAAATAATAAATAAATAAAAAATAATTGGATTTCAATGCAATGCAATAAAAATAATTAAAAAATAGCCAATAAAAATATAAGATTTATTTGCATACAAATTATAAATTTTTTTTCTTCTTTCTTAGAATTCTTTTTAAACCCAACTTATAAATCATAAGACACTTCTTTTTCCATTGGATAAAGTTTCACTCATACTTTATACAAACTAGAAAATAATTACATTACATTTTTGTGTTGTCTTCAACCAATGCTTCTTACTCTCCCTAAATGATGGGCAAAATAATTTTTTAAGGGGAGTCAAAACTCAAAATTAACTTTCAGAAAGATTTTTTTTTATTTTTCGAGGGTGGGAATTTGCCCATCCTAGCTTAAATGGGGATCCGCCCATGTTTGTGCGATATATATGCCTTAATGAATTATCCTATATATATAGGGTTTTTTCAATTTTTTGGGGGTTCTGATTTGTCCCATCTGACATATTTCATCATTTATGGTCCTTGTGTCTCTGCTGGACTTGCGTCTTCTACTTCATATACTAGAATCTCCATTAACAACCTTCTATGCAACCTTGTTTCAATGCTAACACTTTCTTATTGCTTTACTACTGGCCCTTTTTCTTTTTCCTCTTTAAACAATCTCTAGTTTTACTTTAATCTACACCTGCAAATTCACATTCATCATATAAACATGAAGTCCTCGAAGGAAATCTAATATCCCATCTTACACCAGCCTCACTACTTCCTCCTCTTCTTATGCAGCCATTGTGAATGCTGTGATTTGGTAAAATGCATTGGGGAAAGTTATGATGGCCATGATAATGGTGATAGTGATAGAAACTAATGGGATCGTGAATCAGATGGGTATAGAAAGCCAAACTGGAATGTGTGTTGGATAGCGATAAGGCAGCATAGTGGGATGGAGAAATGAGGACGTTTGGATGTGTAAGGATTGAGGCAGGACGCAGTTGTGACTTCACTGTTGTTCTTGAACACTATTTGAGTGTATATAGATATAGGAGACAACATAGACAAATTATGAATAAACTAAACACACATGGATGTATACAAAAATAGGAGACAAGATATACAAAATATGAATAAACTTATAACTGAGTGGTTAATAATAATAGAAATAAATACACTCAACTATATTAGTAAAAAACACACTTGTAATCAATTGATTTAATTTTTAAGTGCGAAAACACACAAGTTAGCTAAGATGTAGTAGATTAAGAGATTAAGCAAGTGATTGAGTTTTCTAATTATTAAGATTAACAAGAAAATAACTTAACTACTCTAACTGTAATAATGAGATATTGTGATTTAAACGAATTCAATAGTTTAGTGAGAGTATTAAACTTGCAAGTGTATTGTTAATAATTTATATTACACTAGAGCACCAAAAAATGTATTTCATTCACTGTACAAGCATATAAGGTTCATATGAAAATTGCAGGGAGTGTAAATCTAAACTATGGAGATATGACTACTTTTTATGTCCCTTCGACTTCATTCGCTCACCGACTATAGTCCCTCCAACCACTGTCACTTAACTATGGTCCTTTGACCTTAGTTTCTGGCCAAGGTCCTTTAGATATGTTTGAGTAATATTTTTAAAAGTGCTTATTAATACTTGAAAGTAAATTTAAATTGTTTGTTTAGGAATTTTGCTTTTGAGATTTTATTATAAAAGACATAATTGCCCATGAATATTAATTATCTACAAATTTATAATATCAAAAGTTTTCATTTTTAACTCATAATTTTTTAACATACAACATAATTTTTACTACAAATAAGATAAAATTTAAATCATATTAATTTATTATTATACTTACAATATTTCGTTATTAATTCTTCTATAAAAAAAAAACTCAACTTAAACAAAAAAATATTTTAATGTTGGAAAGTTAATTTATTTTCTTATCAAATAATAGATTTGCGGCGGGGGTCATATCGGTAGGGCTTGATCCGACATTTTGCTTTTGAAACTCCGATTTGTGACGGAATAAGCAGAAACAAGAAAAAATTTGTAACCACCGAAAAAATGGAGTTTAGCGAAGTATTCATAGGTTTATTTTATTCATTAAAAATATGAAGTGGTCTCCATCTGTTAAAATTTTATTATTTATATTGGATCCATTTTTATCTTACATTAAAATATTATTAACAGACTTTGGGAGTGAATATATGTAGCTTGACTTTCAATATTTTCTTCAAAACAAAAGAATTTTTTTTAGAGATAATGCCTCCTATACAACTAAAAAAGTTGAATTAATGATCTGCTCAATACCGAAGCTTTGAAAAGAGGAAGGTCACAGACTTGCGTACTTGACCATAGGGGTAAACTGGACAATATGCTTTGAAAACTCATTTTTATAACAGAGAAGCAGGTAGTATAGAAATTTCGTAACAGCTCAAAAAACGTTGTATTGTGAAAATGAATTATGGATAAGCTGTATTTCCAAACAACTAAAAAGTATGAATAACCGCTTATTCAACCTCAAACTGAGAAAATAAACCTAATCAAACGAAGCCTAAGAGATTAAGCAAGTGATTGAGTTTTCTAATTATTAAGATTAACAAGAAAATAACTTAACTACTCTAACTGTAATAATGAGATATTGTGATTTAAACGAATTCAATAGTTTAGTGAGAGTATTAAACTTGCAAGTGTATTGTTAATAATTTATATTACACTAGAGCACCAAAAAATGTATTTCATTCACTGTACAAGCATATAAGGTTCATATGAAAATTGCAGGGAGTGTAAATCTAAACTATGGAGATATGACTACTTTTTATGTCCCTTCGACTTCATTCGCTCACCGACTATAGTCCCTCCAACCACTGTCACTTAACTATGGTCCTTTGACCTTAGTTTCTGGCCAAGGTCCTTTAGATCTCCATCAATAGTCGACTATAATCCTTCAAATCTCCATTGCCTATCTACTATGATCCTTCTGACCACCATCGCCTGAATATAATCCTTCGACCTTAGTTGCTTGACCACCATCCTTCATACCTCCCTTTCGACATTTGTTGCCTGCTAATTATGATCATACAACCTCGATCGCTCACCAATTATAGTCCCTTCGACCACCGTCACCTGACTATGGTCTTTCGACCTCAGTTGCTCAACTACGGCCATTCAAAACTTCGTTATCCCCTAAATACAGTCTTTTCAACCTCTGTCACTCACTGATGACAGTCCTTCTGACCTATGTCACCTACCGACTACGGTTAATGGTCCATTCAATCTCAGTCACACATATATAGTCCCTTTGACCTCTAATGCCTAACTATGGTCCCTCCGACCATAGTTGCCTATCGATTATGGTCTCTCTGACCATGGTCACACGACAACGGTCTCTTTGACCTCATTCATCAGCTGACTATGGTCCCTTTGACCTCCATTGCTTGACAATGTTCCCTCAGACCTCTGTTGTTCAACCACGGACCCATCTAATTCTGTTGCCTCCCTATTACGATCCCTTTGACCTCTGCCTCCAGACAAAAGTTCCTTCAACCTCAGTTGTCCAACTACAATCTGTCCATTCTTCATCACCCGACTATGCTCCCTCTAACCACAATCAGTTATCGACTACAGTCCCTTCGACCACCATCGCACGACAACAATTTTTCTGGCCTCCACCACTCACCGATTATGGTCCCTTCAACATCAGTCACTCAACTACGATTCCTGACCTCTGTCCCTTGACTACGACCCTATC
This sequence comes from Dendrobium nobile, assembly GCA_022539455.1. NCBI lineage: Eukaryota > Viridiplantae > Streptophyta > Magnoliopsida > Asparagales > Orchidaceae > Dendrobium > Dendrobium nobile. The sequence goes on from CM039733.1 coordinate 60,601,916, forward strand.
GAACAAATGAACAAACCAACATTTTCTTAAGAATAACTCTCATGTTATTAAATTATTCTAACCCTATTCATCTAATATACTCTATACGATGTATATTTACTTTATTGAGCCAACACATTCCACTGAGGATGGACATAATTTGTAATCAATGACAAACACTAGTGAAATCATTTTAATTGGGTTTAGCCCCATAGTTTTTCCCCTTTTTAGGAGTTTTTCAAGTAAAAATTCAGGTGTTTCTTATAATTGTTGTACCCCTCTCTCTTATTTGTATGTGTGATAGATCTTTGTGTTGCTAAGTTGCTAAACTCTATATATCTCTATCGCTGTGAATGTTCTAGCACGCAACAAGAAGTTATTATTTCTGCTTAATTATTTACTGATTAATGATCAATGAAATTATTGCTTATTATAATTAAATCACTCTAAATATGATTGAAACAAACATACATGCATAATGTGATTTCACATTCATATAAATTCTTAAATTCTAAAATAAGTAACTATATAATTTATTAGAATATAATTAAATTTACAACTTGTATACTGAGTTACTTTTAGAATATAATAACATAATATTTATTAAATTCAATCTTACATTATCTAGTCAATCTACTTTAGTTAAATCCACCAAACAACCCGCAATTTGGTAGCTTGATTTAAACAAGATTTATCATAAATTTTGTCAAACGGCCAAAACACGGGGCTGCCTTGGCTAAGGAGCTATTGTTGTGATTTCCTCACTTCTTTTTTTTGTTGAAGTTTTTGATTCGTCTTAATTCGTTATTTTTGGGACTTTGAGCAGATTAAAATAAATTCACACACACATCACATATATAAATTTTAAACCTAAAATCTTTTAGTTGATAGTCAAAATTCTCAACTAATATATCAAAAAGAGCTGCGTTTCGTTTGTCATTTGTTTAATGCCCCTTCTTTTTTCTCTAATGAGCTCTATGCATCTGTCTAAGCTTCTTGTTTTTTTGGCTTTTCATTGACATGAAAGGAGAAAAAAATAATGACTGTAGTTTCTTTCAATTGCATTATAATCTTAGCATATGCCATTTTGGTGCCACCACATATAATATTACTTTAGGCTTCATTTGAGACGACTTTTTACAGCTTCTTAAACCAGTTTTCTAGTACAAAAATTTAATTTTTTGTACTAAAAAAACTACTTTAAGAGGTAAGAAAGCCATACCAAACAAAGCCTTAATTTTAGTTTCTTTTTGTTGATTTTGTTCATTTAATAGTTGATTCCTATAAATATTTAGTGTGGCTTGCAATTAAATCATTTCGCCTTATTTATTAATTTACAGCAAGTCACTCAAAAAAATAGATATAAATTTTAGTTAAAAATTAAGTTAATTGTAATAATAAATATTAATTAATTAAATATAAGCTATTATATTCAATTCTTTTAATAATTTACTAATTCCTAATTAATTAGAATATTATTTTTACTTGTTGCGAACTGGAACATTCGCAGTGGTAGATCATAGATAGAGTTAGTGTCCAAGCTTTGTACGAAGATCCAGCACATAGACATATAAAAAGAAAGGGGCGCGAGAGTCATAAGAGGCACCAACATTTTTATTTGGAAAACCTGAAAAGGGAAAAAAACCACGAGGCCAGACCCAGTTAAATTGATTTTACTAGTGTTTGTAGTCAATTATAAATGACACCGTTCTGTGGGAGAAGGCATTGGCTTAATGTATTATATAGAGCACATTACATAGTTGGAGTTGGAAGAATGCAATGATAAGGGAGCCACTCTCAAGAGAACGTTGACATATTCATTTGGTTTGTAGGGTTGTGTTTGGGCAATGGAGATAAGAGAGATTGTATTCGGCGGCATCGATGGTTACGAGGACCATAGTGGGTGGAAGTTCGTCAGGGGTTGAGAAATTAAATCTTCAGAATTTAATTGAAATCTGTGATGTCAAGCAAATTTTCAAAATTTACTGCATTAGAGTTTATGCCAAACAAATTTCAAATTTAACAGCATTAAACATACAAAATCCAAATTTATAGAATTTGGTAAATCCCACTGTTAAATCTTAGACAATCCTATGATTTTTTGATAAATTATTTCATACAGAGTCCGGACGTAGATATACTTCTGGACATCCACTTAAAATTTAACAAGTGGAGTGCACTTTTGTTATTTTTTTTACGTATTACTTGTGTTTTACTTAGCACTTTATATGTCATTTAGTTTCACTTTAGTTGTGCTTTGACTGTTCTTTTATTACATTTTTTTACTATGCTTAACTGTGCTTTATCTGTAATTTGGGTATGTTTTTGATGGACTTGATTTGAAGTTTTAAATAAATATTAAATATATAAAATAAAAAAATTTAATTGAATATCCACTGTTTTTTTTTTTTTTTGGGAAATTTTGGGGCGAAAGCCCATATATTAAAAACATGAGGATTACAGTAAAAAACCCAGCTAACAAACGCCAGGGTTACAAAGAAAGAAAATCTGAAAAATTAACATGAAGCAGAGGAGAAAAATATATCCCAAGAAGGCTCAGAATTACAGAAGGTACATAGAATCGAGAGGAAACCAGCTGAACCCAAAGTTCAGCACCAAAAAATATAACTTCCCGGTTGCCATCGAAGAGTGAAAACCGATCCAACCACGAATTGATTGTCCAGAAAGAGAGAAACAGGAGCCCAAAATTAAACGACGGCCATCCAGGGAAGGGTACCAGCTCATCATTGCCCAGGGATATCAAAATTCTCTGCCTGATGATAATTTCTCCAAAAAAAGTAATTGGGGTAAGCTATCTGTAAATTATCAAAATATTTCCACTTTGTGACTTTAGCAGTAATAGCCATCAAAATTTTATGGCAGAGAGAGTGTATTGTAGAGTATTTTCCACCATATCTCCTATCATTTCGTTCCCTCCACAAGAAATACACCGAACAGCAAATAACAAAGTAACAGAAGTTACGTTAAGCTCCCTCAATAGCTTGGCAATCCTCAAAATGTTCAAACAGCTGCAACATATTAGGCCTCCACAAAAAACCTCTCACATAAGGTAAAAGGGACTGTAAAATGCTGAAGGAGAACGAGCATTGGAAAAACAGGTGAGAGGAGGATTCTTCTTCAGTTTGACATAGATAACATATAGGATTAATAAGAATCCCCCTAATAGCTAAATTTTCAGCAGTTTTCAGCCCATCATTAACCGCTAACCAAGTGTAAGATGAGTAATGAATGGCAAAATGCTTATGCCAAATATATTTATACCAAGGCACTTTAAATTTCCCTCAAAAATTTTCCTTTTAAACGATTTAAAACAAGGAGCCCCTTTTCCAGTCCAGGAGATAACCAAACCATCATCATGAATGGGAATAGATAAAACCACCTGATGCAAATGACTAGGAATTATAGACAGATCCCAGCGACCATTACAAATCCAATAATTTACATCTAATGAGTTCGGAATAGCCTGTATGTTTAACTCAGCCAGAGAGTTGCCCTTCACCCAAGGATCCCAGTACAAAGAAAGTGAGCAATTAAAACTAGTAACATTCAGTTTCAGAGAGCTTTTAATAGCAGAGGCAGTCGAGCAGATATGTTCCCAGAAAGGGGACGCTCTGTAGCCGGGAGGTTTAAAAGGAGAAACAAATTTGCTCCTATACCAGGTATTAAGAAGGGAGTCAACAGAGAAGAATCTCCACAGAAAAGAGCAGGCAAAACCAAAATACATGGACTTAATGTCGGGTATATCCATCCCCCCATAACATTAAGGCAAAGTAGTATTTTTCCAAGAGATTAAATGTAATTTCTTATCAGAGATATATCCATGGTATAAAAACCTGGCACACATTCTATCAATGAGTTTACAGCCAGCCTTGGGTATAATGGCTCCGCGGATCCAATAAGCTATAGAATTAGCAATCGTAAATTTCAAGTATTGAATTCTACCTGCAAAAGACAAAAATTTGACTTTCCAACCAGCAAGTAGAGTAGCAATTTTACTCAGTAGTGGTTGGACGTAAGAAATAGAGAGTTTTTTGGTGGAAAGTGGTAATCCGAGATATTTGATAACATTTTCAGCACGAGCAAATTGAAGGAGATTCGCAATGTCAGAAGCCACCTGATTGTCACGGGAGAAGATAATGGAGCACTTCTCCCTATTTATATGAAGACTAGAGGAAACCCCAAAATTGGTAATAACTTGATTAAGAGCTTGAGCATTTTGTCCAGTAGCAGGTCCAAAAACCAAGACATCATCAGCATAAAAAAGGTGACTATAATGAGCCTTACCACAGGGGAAGCCACAAAAATTACTTTCATCCATATAGCAAGAAAATGCATCTATGGCAATGGCAAAAAGAAGGGGGGAGAGAGGGCATCATTGCCTTAAACCAGAGGTAGAGTTAAAATAGCCATGTAAAGCACCATTAATGCAGACAGAAAATGGCACATCATAGATACACCCTTTAATCCAATTGATGAACTTCAGAGGAAATTCTTTTTTATGCATCCTAGCAATGATAAAATCTCTTGAAATACAATCAAAAGCTTTTTTAATGTCCAATTTAGCACAAAAGAAGTCCTTCCCAGAAGAAAGATTGAAGTCTCTCAGAATTTCCATAGCCAAGGTAATGTTATCTGTTGCTAATCTTTTTTGAATGAAACCAGCTTGACTCTTATGAATGATAGCAGGCATAATGGGTTTCATCCAATTAGCCAGAATTTTTGCAATGATTTTATAAAAAGTATTACAAAGGGAGATTGGCCGGAAATCAGTAATTTGGGTGGCATGTGGGGTTTTAGGAATAAGGACAATAGCAGTGGACTTAACAGCTTTAGGAAGGGATCCCGTCTCAAAGAAATTTTTAATAGCTTGACAAATATAATGCCCGGTGATACCCCAAGAGGATTTGTAAAATTCAAATGTGAAACCATCAGGTCCCGGAGTAGTGGCAATGGAACCTGCAAAAATGATGTCTTTTATTTCTTGATCAGTAACTTGAGCAGTGAGAAAGGAGTGGTGCTCTTGAGAAATAATAGAACCCTTGGGAAAGTAGTTGCCATCAATATGAGAAGGGGTGGGAGCATTAAAAATGTCTTTGAAATAGGCCATCGTTTCTCGAGCAATATCAACGGGGGAAGAAAACACCCCATTAGCAGTAGAAATGACTTTGATATGATTTGAATTCCCTCTGTCTTTAATTCTAGCATATAAAAACCCTAAGTCATCTTCCCCATTAGCTAACCAATTAGCTTTAGCCCTTTGCACAATCCAATTGGACCAAGCCTTTTGAAAGAAACTCAAAGAAGAATTTATTTCTTTAAGAGTGGCATTGAGTTCAGTATTTAAAGGGTCACGTTGAATAAGCTCCAGACATCTTTCCTGATTATGCTCCAACAACTTAAGTTTATCTTGTAAGAAATTAGCAGAAGACCATTTCTTACACTTCAAACCCTTTTTCAGATAATTAAGCTTGCGATAAAGATTGGCAATAGGGCTAGCAATAGAGTGAGAAGAGAAAGCAGCAATGACAGTATCCCAATAGCCTTCCATATGAATCCAGTAATTTTTAAATAAAAATCTCCCAGCATAATGTCCGTTGTTCTCAGAGCAGAGGATAAGAGGAGAGTGGTCAGAGGACCCAGGAGGGTCAACTTTGTAAAAGGAAGTGGGTAAATTCTCAAGCCAGTCAAGATTAACTAACATTCTGTCCAGTTTGATGTGAATTGGATCAGCAACTCTTTGATTAAACCAAGTGAAGTTTAGCCCAGTGGAGGAAAGCTCAAAGGTACCAGAGTCAGATAACCAAGAGTTAAGTTCATTCAATTGACTGATATGTGGAGATGTGCCACCTTGTTTTTCTTTGGAATCTTTAAAACAGTTGAAATCGCCCATAATAATCCATGGGCCATTTATTCCCTTTGCAATAGAGGCCAGATCGTTCCAAAGCGACACTCTTTCTGCCAAAGTATTGGCAGCATAGACCGCAGTTAAGGAGAAGGGGAAGTCGTGGTAGAAGAAACAAAGCCATAAATAAACTGCTGAGAGGAGCTAACCCTTTGAAAATTAACAGAATCAGGGTTCCATTTCAACCAGATACGACCCAGATTGGCATCATCAAAATTATTACAACTAGCTTCGTGAGGAAAGAGCATGTGAGAATTGCAAAACCAATTATCAAGAATTTGGTGATGGTATATTTTGGCTTCGAGAATGCAGAGAAGGTCAAGACGATGAGAGGCAATCAGTTTTTTACAAGCAGTGACTTTTTTGGGGCTGTTGAATCCACGAACGTTCCAACACCCAATTACAGGAGGGTTCATTTGGACTTGGAGGTTTTTTGCGCTTTCTTAGCGCTTTTGGTCTTGACATTCTTGACTTGTTGAATTTTGCTAGTCACTTTAGGATCCGGAGGTTCATCCGAAGGAGGAATAAACTTCGAGAAAGACTAAGAAGAGTCTTCAGTAGATTCCTCCAAGTCATCTAACAGCAGGGGGTCGAACTTATTTGGTGAGGTTGACAGATTACCAGACGGTTTAACCCAAGGCTTTGGAGAATTTCTTCGGTTGTTTTTGGGAGAAGAAGGGATGAAAGCCGATTCATCTCCTTCCGAATCCCTGTTGTCATTGGGAGAATGGTTGTCTTTGCCAAGAGAGGAGGAGGGATCTTCCACAACAGAAGGGTTAGGAAGATTAAGATTTGGTATAGGGTTAGGTTGCGGAGGAAGGTCCAAAGACTTCTCCTTTACAGAGGCTGAGGGTGCCATAACTTGAGGGATAACAACATTGAGAGGAGGAGAGTGTAGAGTAGAGGGCGGAGGTGGGAGGATTGCTGGAGCTGTGGAAGTCGGGAGAGGAGGTCTGCCTCTGGGTCTACTCTTGCTTCTGGCTCTAGCTTGATGAGATATCACAACTTTCGGTTGAGGATTTTTTGGGCAGAGGTTTGGCGGGTGAACCAGCGATCCACAGCCAGAGCAGGGAGTGGGTTTCCAGTCATAGATGACCTTAAGATTGACATCGTCACCATCAAGGGAAATGGGAATTTCTTCAGGGAAAGTAGATTTGCTAGTCACCAGAAGGCAAACCCTAGCAAAGGTGAGTCGAGTTTTTCGGGCGGTTAAAGCATCAACAGCTAATGGATGTCCAATGAAACTGGCTATTTTGGAAATGCCCTGAGGATTCCAAACAGCCAAAGGAAGGTCAATAATCTTAATCCATACGGGAATTGAAGAAAATTCATCACGTTTGGGGATGAACTTAGGATTCCATTGTTGCAAAATGAAGGGCCTTCCAAAGAAAAACCAGGGCCCTCCCGACCAGGCCGATTCGTAGTCCTCCAAAGCAGAGAATTTGAAGAGAAAAAAATCATCATTTAAAGAGAGTAAATCAACCGCACCTTTTGGGTTCCAAGCTTTTTTAACAACATTCTGCAGGCTGAGGTAAGTCGGCCTCGGACCGATAGAATAACCCACCAACGACAAGCTCTAATCCGGAGTTCCAAGCTGAAGCTCACCAGCAGAAAACGGGATCTTTGAAGGAGGAACAAAAGAAAGAGAGAACTCACTAGCAACAAGATCTTTGTTGGTGAGGTTAGAGAGAAAGTTAAGGCCAGGAGGAGCTGCGAAAACCTGTCTCCCAGCACCAGGAAGAGGAGGAAAGTTAGTGGAGTAGGAGGCCGAAGCCATGCAAACGGTGGAGGGGAGGGGGACCCAACGAGCGGCGGAGGAAGCGCGGGGAGTAGAAGAACGGCGCCAAGGGAGAAAAAAATCCTAGACGAGCTGCTCGCCAGTTTGAATATCCACTGTCATATGAACATTTTATTGGAACTTCCGTACTACACACGAAATAATTTATAATGGAATCCTAGAAATGTTGGTCGGAAGCCAAACTCACTTCTCATTTCTTGGCTTCAAGCATTTCAATTGTCGTCGGATAAAGAGGAGGCGACTGGGAAGCCGATCTGTAACTCCTAAGAGAAATGGAGGGGAACCAGATGAGCTTGGCATTCGAGAACCGTGTGTTCAACCGACGTGCGGGTCTTGGTGGTGGCCGCATGGGCTGCACGCTTGTTACTGGCTTCCTCGGCAGCGGCAAGACAACTCTACTCCGCCATCTCCTCGACAATCGCGGTGATCTTCGCCTCGCCGTCCTCGTCAACGAGTTCGCGGACTCCGATGTCGACTCACTTCTCCTCGATTCCGTTCGCCTCAACGCCGCATTTAATCTATCCACCGTCTCCCTGACCCACGGTATCAACCCAACCCCATGCCCCCATGCCTTCCCTTGCACCCTCCCTTCCAAACCCTGTACATGGCCTAATTCTCCTTTTGCTTAATCTGCAGGCTGCGCTTGCTGTAAAATGCGTGGGCCGTTCCGTGAATCGCTGCAACGGATAGTCGACAGCAAACACAACTTCGATTGCTTACTCGTTGAGGTTCATTTCTTATTCTAGTTCCCCTTGGTTATTGTTTCCTTATTCAGGTTGTTTTGGGGACATTTACTAGGATTTTGTTGTATAGACTTCCGGACTGGCTGAGCCGGATAAGTTCGTGGCGGAGCTGGAGCAAGTTGGGATAAATTTGGACCTTACTGTTGCTGTCGTAGATGCTGAGTCGCTAGACAAGATTATTAAGTTGGATATTGTAAAGAAGCAATTAGAGCACGTGGATCTTGTGTTATTGAACAAGTATGCTTCTGCTGATACCTTATAATAGAGTGCATATAACTAACCAAGAATAAGTTAGTGTCCCCTTTTTTTGGTGGTGATTGTGGTTAACAGCATGCAAGTTTGAGTAAATCCACCTTAAATATGGTCACATCAGCCTTATTAAGCAATAATATAAAAATAAACAATGATCTTTTTTAATAGATATAAAGTTTTTTGACCTAGATATAAAGTATCATATTCAAACATAAGATATTTTATATAGACATAAAGTCTTTTTACAAATAGAAGGATTTGGATAAGATTTTATTAATTAAAAGGTCTATTGGTCACACATGAAGCTTTTTTTTTAATCCCAACATAAAGATCTTTGAACTAGATGTATACCCAAATGTTGCCTAAGTTGAGTGCAAGACAAGTTGACCAACTTAAGGGGATTAATTCACTATCAAGTTGAAGTCACCAATGAGCATGATGATCTCATTACCGAGTTTTAAATCTTCAAAGCTATTCGGTACATGATTTCAAGATCACTTGAAGTTGCTATAGCTACTTTTCAACCTTGAGACCACTTAAACTCATCAAGGCTATTTAGCCAGTACATCAAGTGAAATTGCTGTAGATTCAAATCTACTGGCCAACCTGTAATGAAGTCTTTGAAGACTTCATATGAACTCACTAGTTCTATGTGAAGTTGAAAGTCGCTGAAGACTTAATATGAATACATGCCATAGGTATGATATATATATATATATATATATATATATATATATATATATACATACATATATATATATATATACATACATATATATATATATACATACATATATATATATATATACATACATATATATATATATATAGTTATAACAAAGTGTTTGATCCAGTTTTGAAAATAATTGAAGGCCATCAGTTTAGATATCCTCTTATAACATCAACTCAAAACTTGAACTTGTTGCATACATGACTTCCTATGGGACTCCATTTTAACCATAAATTTATTTGGGGATTAAATCATTTTTCTGTAGATTTACATGGTATTGGTTTTTTTGGATGATATTAACGGGAGTGTTGGTTGTGAAATGCATGGTCATTGATTACAGAATCTATTTTGTTAAAGGGTTGCAACAACAACAACAACAACAACAACAACAACAACAACATCAAGCCTTTATCCCACTACGTGGGGTTGGCTATATGAATCCTTTTTCTCCATTGTGTCCTATTAAAAGTCAAATTCTCGTTTAAATCTAATAAAGAAAGGTCATTCCTAATATTTTCTAACCAAGTCTTTTTAGGTCTACCCCTACCTTTCTTAACATAAGTCAAATCTAATACCTCTACTCTCCTAACCGGGTCATCAGAAGGCCGCCGTTTTATGTGACCAAACCATCTAAGGCGACTCTCTCTAATCTTATCTTCTACTGGAGCTACTCCAACCTTTTCACGTATATGGTCATTTCATATCCTATCTCTAAGGGTAAAGCCACTCATCCTCCTAAGCATCCTCATCTTTGCCACACTTAACTTAGTATTATGCTTCTCTTTTAATGGCCAACATTCGGCACCATAAAGCATTGCAGGCCTCACTACCATCTTATAGAATTTTTCCTTAAGTTTGAGGGGTACATTTCTATCACATAACAAGCCCGATGCATTTCTCCACTTCAACCATCTAACTTGAATTCTGCTGATAATATCCCCATCTATTTCACCATTATCTAAAACGTTACTCTCATTAATGACTTGATCGCCCAAAGTCACAATCCCCTAACTATGTCTATTACTATTAAAATTACACTCCATATATTCCATTTTAGATCTACTCAAGTGAAAACCCTTAGAATCTAAGGCTGACCTCCATAATTCAAGTTTACCTTCAACTCCCTCTCTAGTCTTATCAACAAGAAGAATATCATCAGCAAAAAGCATACACCAAGGTACATCCTCTTGCAAATGTCTAGTGAGAACATCCATGACTAAAGCAAAAAGATATGGGCTTAAGGCTGATCCTTGATGTAACCCAACCGAAATAGGCAAATACTTGGTCAATCCACCTTGTTTTTGAACACAAGTAATAGCTCTTGCATACATATCTTTAATGATTTGAATATAAGCATTATTGACTCCTTTCTTTTCAAGAACTCTCCATGGCACTTCTCTTGGAACTTTATCATATGCTTTTTCTAAATCAATAAATATCATATGTAGATCCTCCTTATTTTCTCTATATTTCTCCATCAAACCTCTTAATAAATGTATGGCTTCCATAGTCGACCTACCCGGCATGAATCCAAATTGATTTTGAGAAACATTAGTATCACGCCGCAACCTATGCTCCATAACTCTCTCCCATAGTTTTAAAGTATGACACATTAACTTAATACCTCTATAATTCGCACAATCTTGTGCATAACCTTTATTCTTAAAAATAGGAATTAACACACTCATTCTCCACTCATCTGGCATCTTTTTGGTCTTCAAAATAGTATTAAAAAGTTTAGTAAGCCATGTTAAAGGGTTGGTCATAAATAAATTTAAGGCCAGGATGTGTGCATGCAAAAAATTATAGAGTTTGGTTCAATCGAAATCTAAGAGTTATTTTTTGGAGTTTTAAACATTATTACGTTCTTTAGAGTTTTTTTTGGAGTATAAATATTAGCATTTGATAAATTAAAGATTAAAAGACCACGATGGTTTTGGAAAATAAAGGGTTCAACAAATTGGATTCCTGCAAAGTAATTTATATATATTTTGTTTTATAGAAATGACTAACGATAAAATTTATACAATTTTAATGCTATGTATCAAATAACCATATAAAAATGCTATATTTAATAATAGGATATACTAGGTGTTTCCCTTTTTAGTTATCTAAAATTGGCTTAAATATAACTTTTATGACATTCTACGTATGCATGCTGTGTTTCTTTTAAATGTAAAAATGAATTTTTCTTGGTCAAGATTCTTTTTGGCCCATCCTTGCAGGTGTGATTTGGCTACTCTTAGTCAAGTTGCTGATGCAGAAGACATTTTAGAACGAATGACAGGAGGAGCAAAAGTTGTTCGTTCACAGTTTTGCAAGGTTCCTCTGGATCTTGTTATTGATTGTAGCAAAATTGAAGCTTTTAATGCAGCTAAGGAAGACTGCACTGTTCCACCAGTTTTGTCCCATGAACCATTATCCAAGATGGCATTTCGAGGGGCTACACATGGAAATCCTTCAGTGAATATTTCTTCTAGCATTGTTGATAGCCTGCCTTTGGCTGATGGTGATGGAGAGACGTCGAAGAGTCCACAGTATGGTAGGGAATGCGCCATGTATTTTAGCTTAGAAATTTTACTCAATGCGTTTTCTAACTTTTAAGTCAAGTATATTTCTTGTTCTAGTTAAGGGCATGTTAGAAGAGGGGCATACACTTTGCTTTGGATGTCGTATCTTATAGCATGTTTCTCTGATTTGGCTCCTATGCTTTGAAGTTGTTCCAATTAATAGCAACTTCACCAAATTCATATTTATTCTTCAGAACCAAGCACCATGACACAGATGATGCAAGTTCAATAGCAGACAACTAAATAGCCTTTTTGAAGTGACTTATTTGCCCTCGATTATTGATGTTGAAGGGCGCTGACCTTCATTTCTAAGTAATCAGCTTGCTTAATGCTCATTGTCTATTTCATATTTCCTCCACTTTATGGTAGAGAATTAAGATTGGTCTGTTATTTTTCCATTCATTCACCATCTTAGAGTGATTGCTTGAAGGTTTTAAAGTTTACTTTGTTTGTTAACATTTAGAGAAAGTTGAAATCATACACACTTCTTTTGTTTTCACAGCTACGTCATTGTTATCTCGATCAAATTTGTCTAATGATTGTTTTTTTGTTTGTGAAAACTCAATAAATTTTGAATTGTTTGAAAAGAAATTTTGAGGTGATCATATAATTTGATTTAGACATTCAACTATTAGAGAACATTTCTTTTTGGTTGCGTTACTCTTTAAAATGGATGTATTATGAAGTTACCACACAAGGATCCTTCATGTTATGCTGATTTATCTTTTGCTGTAGGATTGCCCCATGATGTTTCTTTTTCTTCTGTTACGTTTGAAAGTGAGGCTCCATTGTCGTTATCCTTATTTCAGTCAAAAGTTTTGACAAGTGTCAGCAACACGATTGGTCTTCTCAGGGGTAAAGGCATATTATGCTTTCTTGAAGATAGGTAATTCTACTATTTGATCCTTAAACTTTTTTTTTTTTTTTGCCATGCGTCCCTTCCTGCTCCACCCCACCATCCCCTAATTTATTTTAACTATATATCTTTAATCTAAGATGAGAACATAGCTTGGGAAAATAAAAACTTGATTACTCCATTCTGTTGAAGTTTCCTGCTTTTCTTATGAAGGTTGAATTGAGGTAATAATACAATAACTCTAAAGTGGAATTTTCTGACGGGCTTCACATCTTTTATGATCTTCATTTTATTTCTCAAACTTGCAAATAGTGCTTCACTTGCTTTCTGCTTTATTTAACTACTGAATTTTGCAAATGCACGATAAGGTGTTGTAACGTCTGTCATGAGAAGTAATTATTATTTCTTACTTCACTTAGGAAGAGTCGCTTTGTTTTTCAATGGAGTGGGCTTAAAAAGGTAGAAGCCATCAGCGCAAGACCATGGGATGGTGCACCCAAGTCGTGCCTTGTGTTTATTGGCCATGATAAATCTGCACTTGATGATCTTATTGCTAAGATTTTACAAATTGCTGGTACTATTCCTAAATTATCAACAAACAATCATATTAGCCAGGAATATGCAAGAAGCTTTAGCATGAAAGTTGCAGCAGATGGAAGATTTAAGGTATCTTATTCTTAGTTGCATCGTTAATGATTGTTCTTTTTGTTCTTTCAGTTTCTTTTTGACATGATTTGTAGATACCATTAGGCTAATTACTGGTGCTGATATTTGTGTGGTATATATGGCTGAATGAATTATCCTATATAGGTTTTTTTCAAAATTTTTGGGGGTCTTGATTTCTCTTATCCGACATATTTCATCTTGTCTGGTCCTTGCATCACTACTAGACTTGCCTCTTCTACTTCATATACTAGATTAATAACCTCCTCTGCTACCTTGCTTCAATGCTAACATTTTTATCTTTCTTTACTCCTGTGTCCTTTTTCTATTTCCCCTTAAACAGTCTCTAGTTTTACTTTAAAGTGATCCACTAACTTTTACAATTACACCATGTGAAATATGCATCTACACCTGCAAATTCACACAACTTATATGAAGTCCTCAAAACAGATCTTGATGCGGACATCGGCACTAAGATCTGACGCATCTATCACAGGAGGCGTCGTAAATCGACGGCTCTAATTTATGTTGTCATTTATGAATTATTTTCTGCATTTTAGTTTCTATTTTACCCCTAGGTTAATTTATTTGAGTGTTGTGGCCCAAGGGGCATTTTTGTAATTTTCTATTTTCCCATATTATGGCCTATAAATAAGTGCCTTAAGTTATTGTAATGGATGGTTAATTGATATGAAAAATCTTGTTTTCCATACTTGTGTTCTTCTTGTGAGAGAGCATTAGTGAGATTCCTATGAGAGGAATCGAAGTTGTCACCAGCCGCAGGATGGGTCCGGGCTCGTGATTTGAAGTCCCTTGGAGAAGGGCAATCGTATCACCCACCAACCTTGGAGACGGCCGGGTTCGTGGTTTTCTCTTTGTATTTTCGTCTTCATCCACCACCCTCCTCTTTGCATCTTTCATTTTATCTTCTATCATTTGTTTTGTTCCATCTTCCTCCACATCTTCGTTTGGCCTCCGGATTCACCTCCACCTCATTAGCCGCCGGCCGAGCTCCTCCTCCCACCCTCTTTGGGATTTCCTAATTTGGTTGGGTTAATTTAGGGAATTAATTTGAATTTGAAATTTTTCAAATTCAAATTTCAAATTCTTTCCTAATTTGGTTCCTCTATTTTAGGAAAGTTCTTAATTTACATCCATTTGAATTTGAAATTTAAATTGGAGTGAATTATTCTCTTTCCTAATCTTTTCAAACCAAATTAAGAAGTCTTAATTAGCCTAATTAAATTCCACATAGCTTGTGCTTGCTGCCGGCCCCCTATATGGCCAATTAGGATTGATTTCCTAATTGACTCCTATTCCCCTTTAGAATATTACCAAATCTCCCCTCCATCACTCAGCCGAGATTTCCATTACCTGTCTTAATTCATTTGGTTTCCTAATTTAAGAAATTTACTTAGGAAATCCAATTCCTTCCCCACCGTTTATCAACCCGCCACCCAGCTTCTTTCCCGTCTCAGCTTGACACCCCTCCCTCTCTCTCCAATCACCTCTCTCCCTCTACCTAAGCCAAGCACTTTGAAGCCTTGAGTTCTCTTCTTCCAAGCTCCTATTTTTACTTTGCATAATCTGAAATTTCTTCCAGATTTTTGGAGAAAATCTGAAATTACTTTCAGATTTTTGGAAACGACATTTGGAAGTTGAGTCCGTCTCCGTATCTCTCAGATTTTTCGCAATCAAACCCTTTCGTTGTTCCCTCCTTCCCTCATGCAGCCGGCCTGCTCTTACCTCCCCTCTCTCTAATCGCCCACCTCCCTCTCATAACTCTCAAAATTAACTCTAGAGAAGGAGAGAACAGCAAGGGAACTCTCAATCCCTTACACTACTTCCTTTCCTCCAATTGATCACATAAGCTTGATATTTTTTTCTAAGTGGGATTGCTGCCCAGAAATCCTAAAAGTTGGAGAACTGCTGTCCAAGATTTCTAAAGCTGATTTTGGGAAGAAAATCTGAGAATTTCCAAATTCTTTCTTCTCCCTAGCAAAGCCATTTTCCGTTCTACATCAGTTTGGTATCAGGGCATGGACTCGGATCAACTTGGACGGACTTTAAATTGGTTGGTAGGTCAACTGGGCGCCGTTAGTCAACAACTCAAGGAGGATCAAGCGGACTTAGCCGACCTCCACCGTCAAACAATCGAACGATTCGATCACCTAGAGCGAGGCAGGATTAACCCACCGTTTTATGCAAAAACCCCGTCATCAAAGGATTGAAAGAAGGCACTAAGAGACAGAGAGATAGTGGATAGAGTGGACAAATGGATGGAAGCCAATGAAGCCTTCGATTTCCCACTCACTGTGCAAATCAAAGAGAAATCTAAGGTGATCAAGGAAGAATCTGAAGAAGAAGATGAATTGGTTGATTCCATTACAACTCCTACAGAAGCAATGGTTTCTTTTGACTCCGTTAAAACTCCTACAACGGAGAATGTTGATGAAGCTTTGGAAGTGGTATCCATAGAACTCAATATTGCTCCTATCGCTTGTGAAGCCATCTATGAGATTGAACAAGTTCCTGCAGGCGAAAAGAAGTTCGACATCTTGGAAGGTGATCCCGTGACTATGGAAATTGGCGAGCTAAAGTGCAACAAGCAAGTTGACCTTGTGGGCAACCAGGGTGGTTTGAGAATCTTTGCAAATAACAGTCCAGAGTTGTACATCATCAGTTGTGATGCTAACTCGACGGAGTCAGTATTCTCCCACCTGGGGAGAATGATGCGGATATCGGCACTAAGATCTGGCGCATCTATCACAGGAGGCGTCGTAAATCGACGGCTCTAATTTAAGTTGGCATTTATGAATTATTTTCTGCATTTTAGTTTCTATTTTACCCCTAGGTTAATTTATTTGAGTGTTGTGGCCCAATGGGCATTTTTGTAATTTTCTATTT
Source organism: Dendrobium nobile (assembly GCA_022539455.1). NCBI lineage: Eukaryota > Viridiplantae > Streptophyta > Magnoliopsida > Asparagales > Orchidaceae > Dendrobium > Dendrobium nobile. The sequence goes on from CM039733.1 coordinate 60,618,337, forward strand.
TCCCATGTTATGGCCTATAAATAAGGGTCTTAAGCTATTGTAATGGATGGTTAATTGATATGAAAAATTTTATTTTTCATATTTGTGTTCTTCTTGTGAGAGAGCGTTAGTGAGATTCCTATGAGAGGAATCAAAGTTGTCACCAGACGCAGGATGGGTTCGGGCTCGTGATTTGAAGTCCCTTGGAGAAGGGCAATCGTATCACCCACCAACCTTGGAGACGACCGGGTTTGTGGTTTTCTCTTTGTATTTTCGTCTTCATCCACCACCCTCCTCTTTGCATCTTTCGTTTTATCTTCTATCATTTGTTTTGTTCCATCTTCCTCCCCATCTTCGTTTGGCCTCCGGATTCACCTCCACCTCATTAGCCGCCGGCCGAGCTCCTCCTCCCACCCTCTTTGGGATTTCCTAATTTGGTTGGGTTAATTTAGGGAATTAATTTGAATTTGAAAAATTTCAAATTCAAATTTCCTAATTTGGTTCCTCTATTTTAGGAAAGTTCTTAATTTACATCCATTTGAATTTGAAATTTAAATTGGAGTGAATTATTCTCTTTCCTAATCTTTTCAAACCAAATTAAGAAGTCTTAATTAGCCTAATTAAATTCCACATAGCTTGTGCTTGCTGCCGGCCCCCTATATGGCCAATTAGGATTAATTTCCTAATTGACTCCTATTCCCCTTTAGAATATTACCAAATCTCCCCTCCATCACTCAGCCGAGATTTCCATTACCTGTCTTGATTCATTTGGTTTCCTAATTTAAGAAATTTACTTAGGAAATCCAATTCCTTCCCCACCGTTTATCAACCCACCACCCAGCTTCTTTCCCATCTCAGCTTGACACCCCGTCTGAAGCCTTGAGTTCTCTTCTTCCAAGCTCCTATTTTTACTTTGCATAATCTGAAATTTCTTCCAGATTTCTGGAGAAAATATGAAATTACTTTCAGATTTTTGGAAACGACATTTAGAAGTTGAGTCCGTCTCCGTATCTCTCAAATTTTTCGCAATCAAATCCTTTCGTTGTTCCCTCCTTCCCTCATGCAGCCGGCCTGCTCTTACCTCCCCTCTCTCTAATCGCCACCTCCCTCTCATAACTCTCAAAATTAACTCTAGAGAAGGAGAGAACAGCAAGGGAACTCTCAATCCCTTACACCACTTCCTTTCCTCCAATTGATCACATAAGCTTGATATTTTTTTCTAAGTGGGATTGCTGCCCAGAAATCCTAAAAGTTGTAGTACTGCTGTCCAAGATTTCTAAAGCTGATTTTGGGAAGAAAATCTGAGAATTTCCAAATTCTTTCTTCTCCCTAGCAAAGCCATTTTCTGTTCTACATCAGATCTACTCTCCCGTCTTGTACCAGCCTCACTGCTTCCTTCCCTTTTTATGCAACCATTGTTAATCGTGTGATTTGGTAAGATGCATTCGGGAAAATTTTGAGGGCCATGATAACGGTGACACTGACATAAACTAATGGGATAGTGGATCAGATGGGTATAGAAAGCCAAACTGGAATGGGTGTTGGATAGGGATAAAGCAGCATAGTGGGACAGAGAAATGAGGAAGTCTGGCTGTGTAAGGATTGAGGCAGCAGTTGTGACTTCGTTGTTGTTCTTGAACACTATTTTCTTGTGTATAGATATAGGAGACAAGATAGATAAAATATGAATAAACTAAACACACATAGATGTACACAAATATAGGAGACAAGATATACAAAATATGAATAAACTAATAGCAAGAGTGGTTAATAATAATAGAAATAAATAACACTCAATTATATTAGTAAAAAAACACACTTGTAATCAATTGATTTAATTTTTAAGTGTGACAACACACAAGTTAGCTAAGATGTAGTAGGTTAAAGAGATTAAGCAAGTGATTTAGTTTTCTAATTATTAAGCATAATATGAAAATAACTCAACTCCTCACTATAACAAAGAGATATGGTGATCAAAATGAATCAATAGTTTAGTGAGAGTATTAAACTTGCAAGTATAATGTTAATAATCTATATAACACTATAGCACAAAAACATGTATTGCATTCACCATACAAGTATATAAGGTTTATAGAAAATTGCAAGGAGTGTAAATCTAAACTATGGAGATATGACTGTTTTTTATGTGGTTTGGCCCAATTGCCTACATTCATGTCTAATGCCCATCTAGATTCTAGATTAGGATACCACTACCTCAACTTAATACAACTATTGACCTCCATGTGTTACACAAACTAATCCAACAGAACCTGACCAAATGACAACCAGTTGACATTGCATCGCGAAATTAGGTTCACGATGCATTGATATTAATGAAAATCACTCAAATGCCTCTCATTTTGTGAAATAGATGACACCAATTCATTCAAAGCTTTGAAATTATCTAGAAAGAGCCCCCATGATTGATTGGATTAAACATGGGCGAAAACAACGGGCAATAAAAAGTATGTTTTGCAACTATTGTTGAAAGCACAACTGTAATCAAAATAACACTCATATTACTTGAGTCATTGCATGAGTAAACTTAAAAAAAAAATTACACGCTTGCAGCATCTAGATGTGAAATTAATTTGTTCGAGGCAATGAAACTTGCATGCAAGAGTCAATACAAAAATTAGCTTCTATTATTATTATTATTGCTATTATAATTATAATTATAATTCTTAATTAAAAAAATAAAAATGAAAGAAAATCCTTCATCCATCTCAAAAATCCTCCTTGTCTCTCCGTCTGTTTTCTATTGTGTTGTGAGGCATTTTCGTAGTCCTATTGGTTATTTAAAATAAAAAACAAAATATATATTCTATAACCTAAATACCATCAAACCACAAGACCTCAAGCTCTCTCTTCTCTTCTCATTTATCTCATTCGCTATCTCATCATCTTCTTCTTCCTGGTAAGTGATGATAGTTTTTCACTCCTCTCATGATCCTCCTTGACCTCAAGCTAATGCGTGTGAAGCCCAACTCCCTCTCTTCTCTCTCTGAGAACCCACGCCCGACCTAGTTCTATCGTATCCTTTAAGTTGCGCACCACTCATGTAGATCATCTTCCTTTCCCTCTCTAGAAAAGTCGAACACTTCTCTCCTCCACCCACTCCTAGACATCTTGCAGGATATTCTCTTACTACAAGCAACATCAAATTGCTATCGATCTCTTCACCTTTATGCGAAGGGTTGCTGATCTATGCTACTTTGTAGCTATTGACGTCTCCACCTTTGAACCGTCTTATTCGACCATATCCAAGTTCTCTATTTTTTACTATCTTTCTCATAAGCCCATCTCTTTTTCTCTCTCACTCACTCTCTCTCAGTCTCTCTCTCATCCACTCTCTGCTGCCTCTCCTTAACTCATTCTAAATCTTGCTCTTTCTCTGTAACTTCCTCTCTCTATCTTTAAAAAGAGCAAACAGAGAAAATAAAAAAAAGAAAAAAAATGAAATTATAAAAAAAAAGGCTATGAAAATATTAAAAAAAAGAAGAAGAAAAAGATAAAAAAAGAGGGGTGGTTTGTGTTTAACTCATGGCACGTTCCTCGTTGTCCTAGCCTTGCAGGGGGCTTGTTATTAGCTTGAAAGATCAACAATGAGATAGGGGACTTATAATAAACTTGATAGCTTGCCAACAAGCATGAATAGAACCTCACTGTACTTAGAACTATTGCAACACTATAAACTGGTAATTGGAATATGGAAATGAGCTAGAATAGGGCCTCCACTTATTGGAGAATAAAGAATTCCTGTGAGGCTTATGGAGACAAAATGCAAGCAACCCAACATCATTTTGAATGCTCAACAAAACACTAGACTGCAATGCTCGCAACCAAATCTGCAATGTAAACTCACAAGCAAATAAAATGAGACCTTTTAATATCTCAAAATGGAAATTTGTATGCATCGCATAAATAACTAAATATGGGAATTCAATGTTTTGCATGTGCTTTACGAGGTAATCTTTAACTCAAATATGACATGTTAGAAGTCAAGCATGTGCACCAAACTCGTACCAGTACATCATAAAAATGTATCAAAAAGTTTGCATGTATAAAAATCGTGCAAATGTATTATGGAGATGCACCGAAAAGTATGCAGTTGCTTTGCATGTCGTTCCAGAGAAAATCAAATTGTCCAAAGTCAAAATGTCTGCTTGTGTTCTGACAAATATATTGAATGTGTGAATTTACAAGTTCAAGAATGTTGTGAGGATTGAAAATAAAATGAGTTTTAATTTAATGTGTTTTTGAGAACTGTACAAAAATTTTGAATGTGAGTAACCATTTTAGAATTTAGAAGACTATCTTTCAAACTCATATTTTTAACTAATTAACAAGTGCCACACATTCTTAAGTAGACTGCTCTGCTTGTTGGTTGTTTCACAAGTCACACCTCTCAAGTTTATTCTTCCTCCTTATATGGATCAGAACGAACGAAACTTGATACCTCATGACAAGCCTTCACACAATAAATCTAAGATGACAACATATTTTATTTCACATTTTGCGTAAGGCTTTCAAAACTTTTGACAAAGAAAATTTATTTATTTTTTAAATGCAAACTCTTGGTGTCTTGCCTATGAGTTATAGTCGTGAGGTCAAAATATATAGACCCTATCTTCTCCACAAGGGTAGAGTTTATAGCATCTGTAATACAATAAATGCTTAAGGAAGTTAAGTAAAATACACATAAATTTGATCTTTTATAAGTAAACTACAGAGTTGATAAGTCTTAAAACAATCAAGCACAATCATTTAAATATCCATATGATGGGTATGCTTATTGTTCATCATAATTAGAGGGCCCATTTTAAAATCAAGCTCTCGATTTGCAAATCTAAATAGAAAAATTTCAACATAAGGGGATCTTTATTATAAAAATGTACCCTCAAACCCAAAACATTATTTAAAATTACGTAATATGAGGCTTGCCTCAGCGTAATTCGAGTGAAAAAAATCTTGAGGCTTATGCCTTGAGCTTTTTTTATGAGGTTTGCGTCTCAGCTTAACTGAGGCCCACCTTAAGGCAAACCTTGCCTCTCTGGTGTGAGGCATATGCCTCGCCCTATATATTATTATTATTATTATTATTATTATTATTCAAACTTTCCTAAATTCTAAACTAAAGCCCAAAACAAGTCACGCTTTAATGCAACCTTAAGCCGTTACAACTTCCTCTCGACTGCCTCGACCTCCAGCCTGCCGCCTTCAACCCAACCACCACTGTTGTAGCAATCATTGGAGATTACTTGAAAGTTGCACACCATCACCATGTTTTTAAAATTTTTTGGAGTATTACTCTCATCTTTATGTTGATAATAAATATTTATGAGAGAGGAAGATGACTTAAATAAATGAAGAAGTAGATTTGGAGGCATTGGACTTCACAGGATTATGCAGGGGAGAGACTAATTCCTTATGATGATGATGGAGAAATTTGGTCATTCATCCTGAACGGATTTAGATATTTTGTAATTGAGCATGCCATAGAAAATAATATATTATCTTGAAGGGCAAAAATATTATTTCGCTATGGACTCAATAATAAAACCCATAATTTTATACTTTTAACAGAATTTTTTTCATATTCAATATTTAGTTGAATATGATTTATTTTATTCTTGGGTACAGATGCCTATAGGGGCAAGCTCCTATGATTAATTATATCTCAAACATTTATTACGTGAGAATATTTTTGATTAAACTAGTGATTTTTTTAGTCATAAAAATATTTCTTATTTTTATTTTTTAAATTTGAGAAATTTTTGTTCAAAGATTTGATTTTTGAGAATTTAACGGGAGATGTGATCAACTTTAAATTAGATTTTAGGAATAAAAGTCAAAGGAAGAAAACTATAGGAGTATTTGATTATGAGGAAACTCAAAGGTATTCAAACTATCCTATGTTGGACTTTACCTTTTAAAATTACATTTTTATTTGAGTTGATAAATTAATTTTAGAAATTTGGAGCTTATATTCCTATAACATGGGTTGAAGGAAATGCCTGGAATGTTAGGGCTTATGAGGTGATTGGAGTCAACAACAACTCATATCTTAAATCTAAGGTGCGGACTATAGAGGGATAGTCTCAAATCTAAGTCTAACGGAATGCAATTGACCTACAAACCTACACCTCACTTGAGACAAAGTCAACCAAAAATCTAAGTCTAACAACTCATGACTTACAACTTGACTTTTAGGCCAAGATGCCTAATAATATGGGTGCATATGTTGACTCACTGAATGCAAATTTTTGTTATATAATTCTTATGTGATGGCTTTCTATATGAAATACATTAGACATGCATGATTATTTTAAATTTTTTTATTTAAAAGTATTGCTTTTTTGAGTAAGCCATGCAAGTTTTGTAAAATACTCCATATTATCTTATGGTTGGTTTTTTATTTAAATCTTTTAATTGATAGAAATTTTAATTTGATCCTAAGAACTTACTATACAACACATGTTCAGGCCACCCCAAGCAAAAATAAGTGAACAAACCTAAGAAAATACAAACATTTTTAATGTACACTCAATAAACAAATAAACATGTGTGTGTATATATAAATCAACCAGTGGGAAAGTAAAAAATAATGTTCAAGTTATTACAATTATGGGTAAGTTATAAAAGTGGCAGTTGAGTTGTCTGGCATACACAAATCTAGAATAATTATAGACTCGGCTTGTGGGGTTTTCAAACTTTGGCTCTTAGATGGATCTAGGGCTTCATCTAAGGTAGGTTCATTCTTTTAATCCATCTCTCCTGTAATTATATCTCACATGTTAAAATAATACGTCCTAAGTCTATTAAATATATTTGAAACTGTAGAAGCCTCAAGTCTGTAAAATAGGAAGGGAATAGGAAGCAGATTATATGCAAAACAAAAACATCCCAGAATTGAATGGCAATTAGAGTGCCAAGCCGTGTTTCTATCCTACTAGTCATGTCTCTTTGGGGGGTTTAAATCAACACCTGTAAGCAAGTGTTTTGTAATTATGATTTATTTTTATCCCCTCTTGGAAATAACCACCCACAAAAAAGAGCATATATCTTTATCATAACACTTAAAGGCAAATGCCTACAATACATATAATATAAAGCATCATATTAAAACACCAATCAGATGCGCAGAAAAAAGTCATAATCCTAGCATGCCTAGGGAATGTGCACTTAACTGTGTGCTGGCTGTGTGGTATGTCAGACTATGAGTGGTGTTTTACTTTATTGTGGAATAAAAATATTTAATTTTTATCCAGGGGTGGTGGTTTCCCGTTAACTAGTTTATGACTTAAAGCTTTTAATTGATTTTTAATTGTTTCATATTTAGAAGTATTGTGAAGAATCCATAGAGCAGCTAATGTTTGCTTTGAGGCAAGCCTGCTACTCATAGAATCCTAAGATCCAATGATGTAGGCATTCCATATTTTGGGGTGAACTGATTTATTGTTGTATCAAGAGGAATCTAAATGTTTTTTAAATATTTTTTAGAATTCTTTTAGTGCTTGAATAAGAGAAAAATGTTTACCTAATATAGTGTAGTAAATATGCTTAAGTTTGCTTAGGACTTTATGAAATTCACTTAATAGGATAAGATGAGTTTCAATAGAAAGAGGCTCCTAAAAGGCATCCAAGGGTTATGTTTTAAATGTCATGAGAGGAGAAGGTTTATTTATTTTAGTTTAATAAAAAATATTACTTAGAGTTTAGGTCTAAGTAGAGAGGCCATCTATTTGATTGAGGATCAAAATAGATGAGAATGAAAGATCCAAAACTTTGGAGATACACTTCAGCTTTTGGAGCTAAGGAGAGGGAAATCTCCTACAACTTTGTGGTTGTAGGAGATGAGATGAGGCCTATAGCTTTGAGGCTAAGGAATTGAGGATTTTTCTAGGCATTTTGGAGTCCACATAAATAATAGAAGATTTGTAACTTAGGGGGCTATAAATAAAAAAGGATCTCCTTGAATTTTGTGTATTCAAAGAGGATGATTCGTTTAATTAATTTGGGCTAAGCCAATGAAAGGAGTTAGAATTTTGAGTCCTACTTTTGTGGAAGAAGGGCTCATCAATTGATTTTGGCTCAATAGGCGAGGAAGATGATTTGCAACTTTGGGGTTATAAATCATAAGAGATCATTAAAATTTGTGTTTAACGATGGATGTTTGATTTGCTTAATGTGAATTAAGGAAATACAAAGGGATGATATGCAGATTTGGACTACAAATCAAAAGAGGTTCTTTGGACTTTTGAGTGCCTAAAGAGAGGTATTAATGTATCCAACTTTGGTTAGGAGAATGAAAGGGAGACATAATTTTGATTCCTATGCTTGATGTGAGATTATTTGTTGATTTTGATTCAGCAAATGAATTGGTTGGATATGAATTTCCTACAACTTTGAATTTGAGGAGAAAAAGCGAGGACACCTATAGCTTTTGGGGTAAGGTAAGAGAGTTTCTTAAGACTTTTGGAGTCTTGTAGAAAGAAGAAATGACTTATAGTTTTGGAACAATAAGTTAATTCATTGAATTTATATTCAATGATGCATGATCATCTGCCTTATTTAGGTTGGCAAATGTGTAAGGCTAAGATTGGAATCCTTATGCCTAGATAGAAATATAGAATGATCATTTGTTGATTTTATATTAACAAATAAGATGGATAACTTCGGATTTGATCCTAAGAATTGCTAGTGCTCTTTTGGGCACTATAAAGGTCATTTGAGAACCTCTATGCGAGCTTAGCAAGCTACAAGCAAGGAGATTATTTGTTGGTTTTGTGTCCTAACAAATGAAATAGGGGAACTTAGGATTCAGTTTAAGATCTAATGATTCATGTAATGATTCACTTGAAGTCTTGGGAGACTCCAAATCATCATGGATGAAAGAAGGAAGGATGGTTGTTTGTTGATTTTGTGCTTCAACAAATAAACTAAGGGAATCTAGGATTTAGCTCTAAAATTCTAGTATTCATGAAAATTGTAAAAATTGAATATTCGCTAAATATCTAAAATGTTTCAACCAAAATTAATCGCCTTAAGCTAAAAAAACAACAATCCCTCCACTCTCCACAATAATTTAGTAAGAGTGACAAATTCAAGATTGACCTAGCTTATAGAAGCTAACATCATATTAGATGTACAAATTCAAGATTGACCTAGCTTACAAAAGCTAACATCATTTTAGATGTAAATTCATGTTTACTCTCAAAAGAGCTCATGCTAGCAATGACATGAAATGTGTCATCTCTTCGGGTGATTTTATAACCCAATAGCACTACTAGATCACACTTATGATTAGTGCTATCTAGCTTGGTGGTTTCGACGTACAATGACACTATTAAATTATTGTCATGGTCAAAGCCCGTAAGTTCTCTAATGACTTAAAAATTTCTCAATGGTGAATCATAGGGTGCACTTAATACTTTGATTTGGATTGCACACTTTGTGATGATCCCTTTTTGAACTCATGCATTTAAAACAATCACTAATATGTCTTCATCAATCTGCCATGAAGATATATTTATAACAAAAAATTGTTATCATCAAATCAATAGTGAGCTACTCATGAATGAGGCTTATGGCATCAACACACATTATACAACATTATAACTTGAACACCATTAACATTTTGTTGTCGATGTAAAATCAGATTGTGCCATCTCTTTATGCTGTTTTTACTTTACATTTTGATTTGGAACAATGACATGATAAATTTTTTTCACTATAAATTACTTAATTTGACTTTGTTTAGCACCCATATCTTCAATAATAGGGCTGCAAATGAACCGAGCGTTCAACGAGCTGCTCGTGGCTCGACTCGATAAGAGCTTGTTCATGTTCGTTTGATAAGGTAAACACACGAGTTTGAACACTCTTGATAAATACTCGATAGCTAAAAGAATGAGCTTGAACAGCTTGTCGTTCAGTTCATTTATGTTCATGAGCAGTATCGTTTAAACTCATGAACAAGCTCGCTAAGAAGCTCAATTAGAGCAAGATTAGAGCTCAATTAGAGTTTTAAAAATAAATAATATTAAGTCTACTAATTTAATTAATTTTTTTACTAATTTAATATTTTAACTTTTATTAAAAAAATTCTCTCCATTCTATTTTCCTCTTGCCTCAATTCCTGTTCATAAAATATAAAAATAATTTGGGCTACATTAATAATATTAAAAGTAGATTTTGATTTGTATAAATTATGTTTTTTACTTTTTTTCACTCCCGCCCTCTCTCTCTCTATATTTCTCAATTCCCGCCCTCCCTCTCTCTCTATATATTTCTAATTTTTTCATTCCCACCGGCCTCTCTCTCTCTCTCTCTCCTCCGTGGTGGCATCAAGGAGGTTTAGTCTCACACCGGCTAGAAGAGATTGATTTTGCTATATAAAAACAAATGCATCTGTTATCTACTGAACAACGGGTAGCTAACAGGCTAGGCGAGTTTTCTGGGCTGGGCGGTCAATAAGCTGGCGTGCATGGCTCGTTTTTTGGGCTCGGCTCTTTTAATGAGATGCTCGATAAGAGGCTCGACAAGTTCGAAATAAATGAGCTTAGATCTGAACACGAGTCGAGCCCGAACGTGTGAGTTTTAAATGAGCTCAAGCTCGGACAACTATCCATGAAAATTGACGAGCTTCGAGCCGAGCTTGATCACGTTTTTGACAAACGAGCTTGAACTCGAACAGGTTGTAGCTCGGCTCGGCTCGGTTTGTTTGGAACCCTATTCAATAATGTTATAATTGCTAGATATCCCACTAGCACTTGATTAATTTAAGTTTTAAAGTATTTATTATAGTATGGACGAACTTGATGAGCTCTTTCATGAATTTTAATTTTTGTAAGCTATGGAGTGATCTGTCCCAATTAGACTAAAACAATCTTTCTGGAAGATGGCAAACAATTGAATGAGAAGATCATTTCTATAGTAGTCCGGGTAAAGCTCCTAGGCGATTATTTTTTGAAGCTAGGTCAATGGTAACGGGACATATAATACTTTTTTTTTAATTTCATCATACAATGTCATTTAGCTCAAGTTATTTATTATTATTATTATCCTAGTTAATTAATTTTAATTTTACTACTATGGGAAGAATCCATAAAAGCATTTTTCATGAGATGCTGAAAAGCAAAAGAAAACTAAATAATTAATTTGCAAATTAAAGGATAGAACTCAGGTTATATGAACATCTCTACTGTCGTGAGTGCAAGGTTATATTGTACTATTGCAAATCTCCAATAATATAGCAGAAACTAGAACACAATACACCAAAACTAACGAACTACAAACCTTTTATGATCATACCATGTTTCTTTTTCTAATTCCTAACAGATTATATTTAAACAAAAATTTCTGAAAGCATAGATCTAAATCATTTGGCCAAGCAAACAGAACATTGTTGAACAATGAGAAAAAGTTGGGTTTTGCCAAAATCAATATAAAGTAAAATCACTGATTAAAAGAAGCATTAAATAGCATGAATTCCCATTGAATCAATTCATGAAATGTCAATCAACGGAAAATAATTCCTTTTTTTTGTCAGGTTGATTTTATGGGGAACAATCCAAAAAATGTATAGATTATTTGTGCTGAAGAAAAACAAAGTCTTAATCAGTCAGTTCTACACAAGCAGATTGCAATTTCCAATCAACTGAGCGCCTGTAGTATGATGAGTATGGATTAACCTTTGCCATGCTGATCATAGAAAGAGCTACGGAAAATCTCTACACCAAGAAGTTTTAGCGGTGCACTTTAAGATATCCACTCTCCTCATGAGTCTGCTGAGGCTATCTAGTTTTTGGCACTTTTCATAAAGAAGTAGATGTGTGTTCTTAAGTTTTACCTCAATGATGCAGCTTTGAGGCTAGTGGTTTTGCTGCAGATGAGAGAAGTCATCCAAGGACTTTAGAAATGGATGGGTGTGAGCAAATATATATTATCAAACATAATTTTGTTATCAAAGAAATATATGGAAAATGAAAGAAAATTGCTAAATATAATTGGAGTGAGATAAACATTTCCATATCTGATTCTCTTTTTAATTTTAGTATTGATATATCTCACCTAGCCTTAAATGCTTGTTGATTTTGGAAATCATCTTTACTTCAATTTGGTAAATTTGTTTTAGAATCTCTATCAATCATCTTTGTTTGAATTTGCTTTACAACTGTCTATTGCAACTAGCAAGTTCATGTTGTAAATTTTTTTTAATCAAAGATGATAGGTTGGAACTATTAAGGGCATTTTATAAACATTTGTAGGACCCCTCTCTTCAGAAGGAGCCACTTGTTATATTTGGTCTAAAGGGTTCACCATTACGTGGAATAAAGGAGGTACGCACTCTTAATTTCCATATTGATGCATATATTTAGTTGCTTTAATTTTAACTTATTGGTATTCCTGAAAGCAAAATATCTTTTTCAGCACATTGCTTTTTATTTTATTTTTATTCAGTGCCAGAAATATCTATTATCTCTAGTACATGTCAATATTTCATCTAGATAGGAGCTCCGTGGAGAGAGGGGAGCAAATTTTGTCTTATTGAACTGGTGACACTGGATTTTCCACAGGCTGTCGATCTCTGTGGGCGTAAGAAACTTTTAGGTCTAGCATCATGGAAAACTAGGTGACTTGGGCTGAATACACAAGTGTAAAATGCTAGGGTTTAAAGGTTAATGTATGATCTTTCAAATATTGGAGAAAATTTTCCGAGAAATAGAAGAGTCAACTTATTTTAATTTATTTGTTGATTAAAATCTTTGGATAATATGTGGGGCACATGAAAGGACGATGTTGAAAATCAAATAAATAAAAGTTGCAAGTCTTAGTATCATCATGATAACCAATAATTGATTACATTAATTCATACTTCTGCCTTCTTTTTCTTTTCAGTTTTTTATATAATTGAAGTAATAAAGATCTAATGAGAGTCGATCTAGCATCACTCAATTTTTCCCCTTAAGATATACTAAACTATTATTATATATACATCGTCATGTGCATCTATAGCTTTATGGCGGTTAAATTGACCCTGATTTACAATTCTATGCTTACTCCAGTAACTTAATGATGTTAATGTTGTTTTTCTTGAACAGGCTCATTTAAGCGGAGCTCTTATGCGAGTTGTTAATGGCAAAGGCAATATATTCCTCACAGCTACAGTTTCTGGAGAAGGTCTCTTTCTGGCAAACTTTTCAAAAATTTTTGCTTTTTCTTCATATAAGTCAATTATCAGATTCTGTAAGATTATCTCTGGCATGAAGCGTCTTTTTACCCAACCAAACTTCATTTCATGGTAAATATTTGCTATCTTGCAGTCGAAATCGTTTTGCATAAGCTGATGATTTTCAATCAATGATCAGAAGAAAATTGTAAAATTATGAGCCTTCAACATAATACCCCTCAATCCCTGTGCCGAAAAAGTGAAGTGACATAGTTCGATGAAGTGAAAGACTTCTCCTACTGAAAGCTTGAACTGAATGAAGGATTTTTTTTTTGGAATTTTGATTTAGCAAGGCCCAATTGAATACCTACTTTCATGGTTTATAGTGCTGGACTTTTTTAAATTTTGACAAGTCAAAATGGTTTGTAATGAACGGTCTTTTGGAAAATAATTTATCAAGATTTTTTATAAACTTGCATGTCTTTGGTGGTATTTCATGTATTTCAACTCAGTAGGATAGGAAAGCTATGAATAACCAGTTTTAGTGGATGATTTCTTTTTTTTTTATCTAGATGAGCATGGGATCATCAGAACTTAACCAATATTACAATCAGTTAGAAGTCTGTTAATTAGTGGCACATGGATGTGGCCCTTTTGAACATGTCCTGGAAAACGAAAAAAAAATTCATGAAATATAAAAATTATTATAGAATGTAAATAATTAGTAACAATTTCAAATTAGCAATTTTGTCATAATTGTACCGTTCAATAGTTTACCATTAGAGTTTTAAGCAGAAATTTGAATAACTTTTGTCCTGCTTTGTAATTCTTAATACTCAGTCCACTGGTCAAATGGATGATGTCAGAATGCCGAGAGCATTTTCCAGTTTTTATACCATCTGTCTAGAATCTATTTCCTTAAAGAAAGCTGAATTTTTATTTAATTGTATGGTCGTCTAAAAGTATTTGATTGCATTCCACTCTCTCTACCTGTCATAGCCAGCCATCCGCTCACTTTCTAAGTGGTAAGTGAGGCTCTCTCCTGCCAATCTTTCTATTCATGAGTCCATGATGAAAGAAATGTTCAAGGAAAGTGCAAAGCAAGTGCAATAATCTAATCTAGCAAAGATTATTTTCTTTGTTATAAGGAGGTTATTTCACTTAAACCGTTAGATCCACATCTTATCTTATTGCTCTTAACTCAAATTGGTTATGCAATCTTAACTTCATTAAATATAAGCCCCACTTCAAAGAGATCAGACCAACAACTTCCAAAGCCTAAGTGAGTTAGACTTGTGTTGTAAAACCCTCAAAATGTCATTTTAGACCTCGCACGCTTTTCGATGCGTCGCGATGAGTTTTAAGTGAAAATTTCAAAGTTGTTGGATTTCGACAAATTTAGTTTTATAAAAATCTGTGCAAAATTCTGAGCGATTTGATATATAAAACCTATATCTAATTTCGTTTAATTAGGGAGATAAAAATTAAAGAAATCTCATAATACCCATTATACCCCTTGTATGTAATAAAGCTTGGATGGTTTAAGTGAGGGCAAAATTGGCATTATGAAAATCCCTTTCTCTTAAGGCGGTCCCCATTTAATTTCTTCCGCCCGAACGCACGAAGAGGAGGCATCCTTGGCTTGGGCGGACGGGTGAGGGGGATGAACGGCTCCGGCGACGGTTTTCCGGCGAGAAAATTCGTGGAAAACGTAGAGGAGACTAAGGGGAGGCTAAGGTATGCATTAGAATTTCTTTTTCTCCACTTTTCTCAAAAATTTTTGGATGAGAAGAATCTAGGGTTTGAGGGGAAACTTTGATTTTCTTTAAGAGAATGATAGGATAGGTTTAAGAGATGCTTTTATGCTTGGAAATGGGGTTTTCTTCAAAATTTTTGAGATTTGGAAAGTTAGGGTTTTGCAAATTTTTTATTTCCATGAAAATTCCTTAATGTATAATATTTCTATTGGTCTTAGAGTTGTTTTTAAGGGTAGGAATTAGGAGTTTTCATGAAATATTTTTATTCCTAATTTTAATATAATTTAAATCCGAAAATTAGGTTTCCAAAAATATTAATTTGATGAATGAGAAGTTTAAGCATGCAAAAATAACAATATTAATGAAAATGTGTTTTCCAAATTTAGGGTTTTAGGTTAAAACCGAAAATAGAAGTTAATTTAAATTATTTTGGTTAGGGTATAGGAATTTTGGGCAAGTGTAATAACAAAAATATTATGAAAAGTAAAGAGAGAGTGTAAGAGAAAGAGAGAACTTAGAGTAGTTTACAATGAGAAAAAATATTTAATTTAGATTTATTTTATAGATTTTTAAGGAGAAATTTATGTTTATTGGTGATAATCGTGCTGACCTCGAAGGAAGGAGGACTGGCAAAGAGAATCAAATTCCTAATTTCTGTAAGTATATATGGTTCTTTAATTACAGTAATGTCTTTTGTTTCTCTCCAGTTATATATTTTGAATGTTCAAGCATGCTTATGAAATCTTTATGATTAATTTAGAACATAATTTTGTTACTTTTGTCAAATGGTTGATCATGCAATTTACATGCTACATTTTATGACATTATATAATAAAGTTTATCTGTTATATGAAATGAAATGATATGAGATGATAAGAATGTTATATTGAATGCTTGTATGTGCATGCTGAATAGATGGAGCTCACCCCCTTATGGTACTAGCTAGGGACGTTGTACTCGTGCACGTTAAAATGGTAAAGGATATAGAAAAAGAAAATGGTAAAGGAGTACCTTATGGTACTAGACGGTGGCTCCTATGATGGTTGTAATATATACGAAATGAGAAAACTAAGTATATTGTTATGAATATGGAAATGAAAATGAAAGATATGGATTCATGATATGATATGTTTAATGACATGTTTGTAAGAAATCGATTTATATTATGTTCATATAAAATGTGACATTTAGCATTTATGCAATTTGACTTGATTAATGTAGTTTAGAATCGTGTTTTACTTACTGAGTTTCGGGTTATTGTTAGTTGTTAACATTTTTCAGGTAAGTTTAAATAAATCAAAATGAGTAGAAGAGGTGCAAATGTATATCGTAGGAGAGGCGCTCCTGAAGAAAGGTAATTTTATGAATCTGCTTGAGGTTATATTTATGTGCTTTAAGTTTTATTGTTTTAGTGGCTCTTTCAAATATTTTGGAGATTGATTTAGAGAGTTAGATATTTTAGTCTTCTGTTCCGGCCTCGCCTATGCGAGCTCACTGGGCCGGGTCATGACATGTGTGGTCCCCCAAGTTTGGTATTAATTGGTAAATCTAACTTTCTGATATTTTAAACTTATCTCAGCTGAAGTTATAGTTAGAAAATTACTTATAGAAGAACTTACAGGAAAATGTGTTGCTTTCCTTGTGTTTGTGATGATGACATCAAGACATGGAAAGTTTACTAGAGGCGTGGCCGTCGATCTACTGCCACAATTACATCGCTCTACTTTTAATTTTCATATTTATTATTGATGTATTATTTTTATTTTATGAAGTTTTATTATGTTTTTTATTTTTGCCCTTACTTAAGGGCTTAGGTATGTGTAAGCCCAAGGGGCATTATAGTACTTTGTATTTTCTCATTATATGGGCTATTTAAAGCCTCCCTCTTCTTCTTTGAGGGGTAATGAATGAATGAATGATAACAAAATTCCTGCATGTGTTCTTTCAGTTGTGAGAGTTCTAGGAGAGAGCTTTGGAGAAATCCCTAGGGAGGGAACACGGATCATCCGCTAACCTTGGAGACAGCCGGTTTTGTGGCTTGTATTATCAGTTCTTTCTTTCTATCCTCCCTTCTTACTCCTCCAAGTTTCCACTGCCGACCATATCCTCACCCCACCACCGGCTTAGACCCTCTTCTCCACCCCCACATAACCGTCGGTCCCCAAGATAGTTTCCTTAATTGGGTGACCCATCCGACCCCTCCACCTCCACCAAACATTAACCTAGCTGCCGGTTTCCCCCTCCCCTTTGCCTCCAATTTTCCAATTTCCACTTGAATACTTTCCTTTCTTGCTTAGCTCCTCTTGGGAAAGTTATTTACTTTCAATCAATTAATTCAAATTTGAAATTTGAATTTTTTCCTAAAATAGAATCCTATTTTAGTAAAGTTTCTAAAATCAAATTCAAAATTAATTTGATCTGGATTGGATATTAAATCCTATGTCCTAATTAGTGAATCCCAATGAGGAAAGCATTAAACCTCATTTAATCCCTCCAATCCCCTCCCTATGCCGCCGGCCCCTCTTGGTTCTTTGTGGAATTATTTCCAAAAGCAATGCTCTCTCTTGGAAACAATTCAAATCCCTCCATTACTTCTTTCATTTTTCATACAAATCATTTTGGGAAAGCAATCAACCAATCAATTTATGAAATTCAAATTGTTTCCTTATATATAAAGATCTATTTTAGGAAACTTATCCAATCAAATCCAAATCAAATTTGAATTGGACTGGAATTAATTCTTCCCTCCTTAATTGGAATTCCCAAATAGGCAAGCACTAAAGACCCTTCCCCAATTCCCTCCACTCCTCTTGATGCCGCCGACTCCATGGCTCCTTCACCATTTAATTTCTTTCCAAAAACCTAGACCTCAATCAAATGAATTAATTCCCTAATTCCTCTCTCCCTCTCCTCCCTCTTTCTACCTGCCACCCACTTCAAACCCTAGCCCCCAACACATGATTCCCTGCTGTCCAGAAATACCAAAATCATCAAGAAAACTGTCCAAGAAGATTTCCTAGTTGCTGTCTAGAAGAAGATTGGCTGCTGTCCTGAACTTCAGCATTAGGAAAATTGCTGTCCAAGAACTCCTGCATCTTTCCCTGGCCTCCCTACCAATGGGAGCCCTTTCAAACTGCTGTCCAAGAAGGATAGCTTGCTGTCCATCAATTCCGGCAAGAGGAGATCAACAGTTTCGCTGCCATAAAGCTACCGACCGCTATCCAAGCTTGCGAGAAGGTTGAATCTTAGCAAAGGGTGAACTCTTTCTTTCTCTCTTACCTTCTTCGTTGATCGTTGCTTGTGGTTTTATTTGATTCATGCAAAATCTTGCCAAGCTCCACTAAAAGCTTAGTGTTTAGTAGGAAGTGTCTGAGAGATCTTTCATAGCACTATTCTTATTATTAGATTAGGGATTTCTTGTTGAAACCCATCTCGTATGCAACGTCAAGAGTAATTGATTATTTTGTGGTTTTTACTTTTCGCGAGTAACTTGGCCTAAGTTTGTGTTTACCGCTCTTTGGTTTTATTTCATTGTCTGAATCATCATAAAGTTTTTTAATTAGCTCTTAATCAATAAGCGTGCAAAATCCTTATCTAACTCAATTTTTCATGTATGTCCTGC
This sequence comes from Dendrobium nobile, assembly GCA_022539455.1. Classification (NCBI taxonomy): domain Eukaryota; kingdom Viridiplantae; phylum Streptophyta; class Magnoliopsida; order Asparagales; family Orchidaceae; genus Dendrobium; species Dendrobium nobile. The sequence goes on from CM039733.1 coordinate 60,636,869, forward strand.
ATCAGTTTGTATCCCTTGCGAGCCTTTCTTGATGCTGTAGGTTTTGAAGAGTCATCAATGGTGTTTCATACAGCACTGCAGATTTTTCTTGGAGTGGTGGACAAACCTAACAGGTTCTTTAATACCAACTATTTAGGCAGATACATTACAAAAAGTTCGTCAAACCCAGATAAAATATCAATTCAAGAATTTTTAGTACTATTTACACATGATAAAATGAAAATAAACAAGTGCAAAAACTACATAAATAAGACAATGAGCAATCAAAATGCATTTACAAAATCGTAAGCTATAACAACATTCTTAATATCACTAGCTATTTTTTCTCACATAACATTAGTTTCCTCATGCGCAAAAAAAAACCTTAAGATTTAGAACTTTACTCTCAAAAATATATTTGTTAGTATTCTTTAAATGCTCCCATCCAATTCTAAAATAATATTTTATTTTATTTTTTATATTCCCCCATTCATCTTAAAGTCCAAAACTAATAAATGATGTTGGTTACATAAATTTTCACTGATAATATCTTTACAGTCTTTGCAATCTAAATGATCTATTTTTCTTATAAGAAAATAATCATTTGAGTTTTACTATATCTATTCTTATAAGTGATATGATGCTCATCTCTTTTCTTAAATAATTTATTATCAATTACAAAATCATAAGTTATAGTAAAATCTAATATGATCTTACTATCTTCATTAGTCGCTCCAAACCCATAGCCATCATAAATGCTTTTAAAACCATCCACCTCTTTACTAACATATCTATTTAAATCTCCTCGAATAAAAACTCTTTCTTCAGTAAAGTATTTTTTGTATTAATTTTTAAGTTTTTTCAAAACTTTAATTTTGAATAGATATTCAAATCAACTTGATGAGCATAAACACTTATAATATTAATAATCTTAACATCAACAACAATTTTTAAAGCTACAATTCTATCTCAATTCTATTAATTTTTACAATATTTTTTTTTAAAATTATTATCTATAATAATATCTACATCATTTCTAGTTAAACATTATCCTTCAAATCTTACTAGAATACCATAGTTTGAACCTTACACTATCAACTCCTTAGCCTTCTCTAAAATTCTTTAGTTTACTGAATGCATAGAATATTTATCTTTTTATGAATCATAATATTTATTAATTCAATTAATTTGCTTGTAAGGAAATCTATATTCGAAGTTCTATCCTAATTTTAGTTTCACGGACTAGCTTTTTCGCTAACATCCGTCCATGATGTGGGAACCCTTTCTATTTAGCACTGTAGCTGACGGTGTAGCTTCCCTTGCACACTTATCCCTATATTTAAGCCATACAATGCGCCACTTTCAGGGAATTTCTTAGCATTAACACAATGCATTAAATGATTCATGTTATGATTATTCGATAAGGTTTACGCTCATTGTCGACTACCTAACTCAACCCACTACATTTCTCATTCAGGACTTGGGATTAGCGACGACAATTTTAAAGTAAGAACATTCATGACTAAAGAAAAAAAGATATGATCTTAAAGGTGATTCTTGATGTAATCCAATTGAAGTAGGAAAATGCTTGGTCCAACCTCCTTGTGTTTGAACACAAGTAACAACTCCTACATACATATCCTTAATGACTTGAGTATAAGCATAATTAACTCTTTCATTTTATAAAACTCTCCATAGCACTTCTCTTAAAACTTCATCATAAGCTATCTCTAAATCAATAAATATAATTTGTAGATCCTCCTTATTCTCCCTATATTTCTCCAAACCTCAATAAATAGATAGCTTTCATAGTAGACCTACTCAACATGAAACCAAATTGATTTTGAGAAATATTAGTGTCACGTCATAACCTATACTCAATAACTCTCTCCCAAAGTTTTAAAGTATGCCACATCAATTTTTTCTGGAACTCAAATAACTCTTCTTTAAAGAGTTAACTAGAGGTGTATAAGTAACGTTTGAATGGTGATGGAGCATGTGTAGTTGTAGGAATATCATGTGGTGCTTGTAGAAGAGATCCTTTCCATGAAAGTATTTGCTAATTAATATATTATTGGAATAATCATATAAGTATGTAGAACACATGGTGCTATTATAAGGCAATCAAAGATAGGTTGAAGGGGGCACTAGATATAATTGGAAAAGATGAAGGGTTTAATGTGATGGCAATTATATCAACTTGACTAGAGGATTCAACTTGAATAGGGGATTCAAGATTTATGTTTGGTGGTTTGAAATTCTTTTTATTTTCATTTGGCTAATAAGGATTGCTTCATGACGTTTGGTTTCTTAAACCTTTAGTTGATTCTTAATTTCCATATTTTTTGAATTCATTTTATAATTTACTCATTTCTTTCACAATATTATTTTACAAAAATAACATATTAGCAAATTGGGACATTATGATTTAAAAATTCTAATAAGAGGTGGGGAGAATTTAAATGGGCTGATGCAAGTATAAAAATTCAATAATAATACTTTCACAAATGATCTCTTACCAATCTTTCAAGTTTTTTAATGCTCCAACTTTGAAACTTTGTTTATTCTTTTTTATGATAATTAAATTTAATATTGCGAAACTTGAGGCAAGTTGCATGTCTAAGATAATCTTATGAATTATTGTAATGTGTCATCTAGTTGTCTCTACTTTCATAAGCGAAACTATTTTTCTTTTATACTCAATTGTAAATCTATACATTGCAAAGTCGGGTTTTATTTTTTTTTTTTTAAGGAAACTTTTTATAAGTCAATTTTATCTGTTCCTTACATTAGAGTGATGGTTTTTAAAATTTCAAAATATTATTTTAAGCATATTTTTTAATTTTTGCAGTAAGCATTCATTGCATATTTCAACCAAAAAAAAAAAAAAAACACTTGCCTTACAAAATCCCATCTTAAGCCCTACTTAAAGCTGTTGGCCAAATATAGGTTGAATTTAAACTAGATCGATTCTAGCCTCCATTTGATGCCCTAAAGCCTCAAGTGCTCTTGTTAAAATTTGGCCAGATTTCTAGCACTCTTATATGTCACCTTCTATTTGCATGAATCTTGAGCATCACTCAATTGTACCTTTTACCTCTATGATGTGGGTGCTGATCACACATTATAGCTATATTGGTTTAATCCAACAATCAATTTTGATCAATGAAGACATGTTTATTTTAATTTTCCTCAATGATGTTTGTGTTGTCAATAAATGTGAATTTAAGAGGATTCCTATTTCAAAAACTACCTCAAATCCCTATTAATTTGGGTTCTCTTTTCAATGTTGACGCATTCAGGGTAATATCACAATTAAAGGGAATTCCATTTAAATATAAGCCCTTTTTTAACAAAAGAAAAAAAATCCAAAAAACGGTACAACTTAAAAAAATGCTCGAACAATAATTGGTCTCTTCAAGCTTAGGAGTAGCAACCCACCCATCAATCCTTCACACTAGTTTGCAAGGATGATAAATTTAATTCTGACCGAAGCTCTCAAAGTGCCAATGCTATGTGAAGTGTATCCATATGAATACATTAAAAATATCAAGCCATAAGGTTGTGAAGTGCTATTTGACAATGAAATTTGCCCAAAAATGTCATCATTATATTATGGCTATAGTTAAAGTTTGGAAGTTCCCCCAATGACTCAGTCTATAAGTTGTGAGTTATAAGGTGCAATTAGCCCTTTAGATGAATTTTTACTGATGCAATTCACGGATGTTGATAAGGATTTTCTAGTGAGGTTGGATTGATTATCATTGTTAACTAAGTAGACTAGGATAGTGACAATATTTGATTATTTATCTTGATTTGATTCATTATCATTCTCCCATCATTCGCTTTAGGATAATGTCAGTAAATACTTCTTATTAAAATAGTTGTTATTAAGCTTAATATTGTACGCCCTATTGACTAGTTTTTCTTGTTATTGAGAATAGTAATTAATCATAGGAGCATGTACCTTTGTGAAGCCTCAAATAATATGATTAATTTCTCGCTAGAGACTCATATAATTATCTATAAACATGGTATGCTCTAAGCATTCAGTTGGTTAGTTTTTTTATCTGAAATTCAATCTATCTTTTAAAAATTTGATTAAAAATGAGCCTCATATGTATTAAAAGAATCGGATGGGAATTTTCAAAGCCCATGCTACTTCAACATAAGTTATTATTTGTTTGATATTGATGTTGTACGATTTGGCAATTCATTTACAAAAATTAGGATATCAATAATGTGGTTAGTGATTTGCAAAGAAGTAGTCTAGTCTCACAATGTAAACATGTTAGATGTTCAAACTGTAGAAATTAATGGGAATGAAGTTTATGAAGCTAACTCATACAATGAAATTGTGGGGCAAGTGATATAGAGAAAGTGTAGAAGAAACTTATCTTAACATTAGAGAATTAACGTGATTTATGGAAAGAAGATCAATGTTAAAGTCTTATGGGGTTGAAAAAGCATCATTTTGAAAATGTGGGGGCATGAGCAATAAAAGCGTAAGACATTGAAGCCACAGTGATATAGGAGGATCTCAACAAACATTGAGGGCATACTGTGCACTCATTAAATGAGGCTCTTCTCATCTAGTACTTACGGATGGGGAAAATAGATGGAAATGATCTTGGTATGTAGTACATAAAGATGTTCCTACACATACATAGTGTTAGTATACTTTGAAAGTTAAAAAAAAAGGGATAAAGATGAATGAGCGTAAATTCTTCATAAATATTTAATGAATGGCCAATAAGCACTTCAAATGCCAGCCTCGAAAGATTTGGTAGGTTGATGATGATGACTATGATGTTAGTACTGTTCTGGATGGAACTTCTGAAGCGGAAAAATATGTATGGTATCTACACAGGCACCCTTGGCAGACATAATTGTTGGACCACTAGTGAGATCCTTCTAAGGAGTTAAATTGTCTCCTTAATATATTGTTGTTTGCAAGAAGCTATCGTCTTCTAATTAGCTTTTTCTTCCCTTTAGTCATATGATGCCGTGACGAAAATTACCTTTTTTTTAGTATAATCGGTCAAACTATATTTTGGGTACAATATGTACTCGTCTTGTCTGATGAGCGATTATTGAAATTGTCATTAAATCTGTAGTCATAAATATTCAAACTTATTTTACAAAACATAGCAAAAACTGCTTTTTGGTCACGGTGTGATGTGTATCTATTCTGGTGAACAAGTACTTATGTACAATTTTCTATCTATAGCCTTAAATGTTCAATCTTATTTTAAAGAACTTTCTCTAAAGTAAAAAAATCCAGAATACAATTTGCAGCTTCTGCTTGATGAAGGATCTGATCCAGATGAAGCATGGAATGAAATTCGGCTTGTCGCTAGTGCAGTTATCTCCAAGATATGCAAAAATTTCTGCCCATGCAGGTAAATTTTGCAATAATAAATTGTATATATTTACATTTGAAGTTCCGAAGCAACTTACTACTATAGTTATTATGGTATGTATGATTATGCGTTCTTATTTTTTGACATTGACGTTGGCCCATGACAATGAGGTCTAAATAGGTACAAAGGAGTTGAATGATTATTTTTTTAGAGGATAGGAGCTCTCATCCTCATACATCTTATGAGTTATACTATTTATCCGCATTTTTAATAGTTGAAAGTTAAAGTAAATTTAACTTTTTAAATATGAAATCAAGAATTGAAGAAAGGCAGATCTATTTTAAATCTCATTTATTTAAAAATGTGAATGAATGATATAAGATGCGTAGAATGAGAGTTTCCATCATTCTAAAAAGATTGATGTCTAACGTGTAAGATTTGATTTGAATTTTCTTGGAAAATGTTGAACGTAACATGCCTAGGATATTTTATTATGTTGTGCATTTTACTTGCGTGCAATAGCCAAAAAATAGTAGAATCTTCAATATGTGTCAAATTGTGAGTTAATATTTGGTTATATTTTTAGTTTAAAACTCGGGTTCTACCAAATAAGGTGATACACATATTATGGTAAGTGATAAAGAGGAGGAATAAGATTGTTATGTTTATATATCAGCGTGGTGTGAATGGTTTAAGTTTTGTCCAACATATGTTTTTTGTGCCCAAGCGATATCCAGCAAGTGTAGGATATTTTTCATTGTAAAAACAAATGGCATCTACAACAAGCTGTAAATTGGAAGGTCCAACATTGCATCCTGCAATGTTTGTGTGCTGAACTGTGATACACAACATGTCAACCTTACTTTTAGTGTGCTTGGTATTTGAACTATTAATATTTTTGAGGTAAATTATGTAGTAATTTAGACATTTGTATTAGTTTATCGATAGATCATATCTAAAATCTAGAAATCTAGAAATTTAGATAGGCATTAGACTTTGATGGATGATGAATGTTAGATGTAGTCTTTGGTAGACTACGAGTGACAATTGATGGAAATGTTGGATGGGATTGTTCGTTGGCGTCGATTGTAGATGTTGGTGGGTAGTTGGCTTAGTCTATTGTGCACATGAGCCTTAGTCTATATCATATGTATTATGATTGACTTGTTAATAATTTAATAATAATAAATCTTATGTGATGCTGTCTAATTATTTGCTATGCATTTTCTTTGAAGTTAATCATTTACTAACCATGGTGAAATTGGCCTTTTTGGGAGCTTGGGTTTGGAGTTGGACTCAAACTTGATAAATTAAGAAAAAACTCAAGTACACAGTGAATATCCAAAGTTGTATAATCTAGTTTATATGTTTAATATATGTATATATATTGTAAATTGATTGGGTTTGATTAAACTAAAGATTCAAGGATTAACACAAGTAATATGTGTCTTTTTTATTAGGCAAGTATTCAGAATTGTATTTGAATTATTGTTAAAATTATTTAATTTTATTATATAAAATTTGATAATTTATTTAGCTTGAGTTTTCATCTGTATTTTTTTAAGTTAAATATTCATGTGTTATTTTTTTAATTAATTATATAATTAGTAATTATGTGTAGAATTTATTGATCATTGTGATTTTATAATTCATATTTTTAGCAAATTTATATGCTTTTACTTTTCAATTAAATTTACTGTATATATTTTATGTTAATTATTATTATTTAAGGAGTAAAAGCTCAAAATAGTCCCCCGACTATTGATAAATATCCAATTTAATCCCAGAGTTTCGCATTGTCCAATTTTAGTCCCTCAACTATTAGAAATTATCCAATTTGATCCCTCTGTTAAATTTTCCATTCAAATTAATAAAAGAAGCCCGCATGCGTTTAGTTCTTTGGGATGTTTAAGGAAAATACTTCTTTACTTAAATTTCCAATTTGATCCCTCTGTTAAATTTTCCATTCAAATTAACGGAAGAACCCCGCAAGCGTTTTGTTCTTTGGGATGTTTTAGGAAAATACTTCTTTACCTAATACCTCGCGTGCTCATTATAATTTCTTGGAGATCGAACATGAGATCAAATGTGCAAGGGGGAAGATCTGCATCTACGAGCAAGGCGACCTACTGCAACATACAAGGACGGTGAGCGTGACGACTGGCTACTACGAGCAAGACGTTGTGCTTCGAGATGACGTGCACGCGCTACAAGCGAGGCACGGAGGCCACAAGTGATTTTGTGCGAGTGAGATGGCGAGCGACCGCTAGTGATAGCCAGAGAAGGAGACGACAAGCAATTTGCATCTCACAATAGCTAGAGATGGAGACCGCGAGCAATAGCCAAAGACAGAGACTACTGCGAGTTATCACCATCCGATTCGACACCTAGCGACAAAGACGTCGAGCACTTCGCTACATTCACAAGGACATGGAGGCACAGTTAATGTTAAGTTTGCTTAACTTCTTAATATCCTTCATTCATATGATTAATGTTATGAATTATTCGTTCATAGGTGTATTATTTGTGTTGTATGTAATTATTATCTTAACTATTTCAATGTGTTTGGAAAAATTTTGCTTTTATCATCATCATGGAAGTTTCTCTTGTTCCTTAATCTTGTTGATGAACGAGAATAGCACTTAGGCTATCCAAATGAAAATTACGTGCAATAAGACACAATTAGACATTAATTTTAATTTCAGGTAATAGCTCTTATTATGTAGTAGATTAAAAAAATATTAAAATACATTTCATTTTATATTAAAATACGGTAAAGAAGAGTGATGCTAGATTATGTTTAAAAAATTTAAAATTTTTCACTATTTATTCCCCTTTATTATTTAGTTGATTAAATATATATTATAATTTATTAAATAATAAAATAGAACAACGTAAGCAATGTAATCTCATATCTTCTTGTAATACTTAAAATATTCTTCATATTTAATTTTGGAGTAAACTTTAACTCTTATTTTAAGCTCTAAGACTAAATTGACTCAATTTCTGATAGTCGAGGGATTAAAGTTGGGCAATGCAAAACTTTGAGATTAAATTGAGCATTTATCAATAGTCGGGGGATTATTTTGAACTTTTACTCATTATTTAAGTAACTATAGTATTATTTGGCCAATTAAAGAGTATGAGTATATTTATATACAATTAAATATTTTCTTAACTATGCATCATTTATTTTAAAAAAATCCCATTTACTTTGAATTTCTCAAATTTGACTTATGCTTCTTGACCCAAAAAGTCTTGGTTAGAAAATATTAGTAATGATCTTTCTTTATTAGATTTAAATGAGAATTTGACTTTTAACAGTATACTATGAAGAAAAAGGATTCATATAGTCGATCCCAGGTAGTGGGACAAAAGCTTGTTGTTGTTGTGTAGTCATTTCATCAAATCACACTTTGTAGGATACAACTTTGTTGAAAGAGTGGTTAACATGTGATTCCTGAAGTTTCTTCAAATAATCTACTAATTTAAATTTTGAAAATTTCATCAAAATTTATATTTGGTTATATCAAACTTATGATCAATATTAATGTTGTAATAATAAATCATTTTTCTACGTCCAATATATCATTTAATTCATGAGCTATTTTTTTTTATAATGAAAATTGATTTCACATGATTTTGATATTAGTGAGAGTGTTTAATAGGCCTTTGGTTGGATATAAGAGATTTTTTGTTAGAAATATAATAATCATGTGTAGTGGTCTTAGTAGAAGGATAGTAGCATTTTTTGTCCATATGTTTTAAAACATTTGCAAGAGTATGTACCTTGGCTTATGCTTTTCGTTAATGATATTCTTCTTGTTGATAAGACTGGATAGGGAGTTGATGAAAAAAATGAATTATGGAAGTCAACTTTAGAGTAAAGGTTTTTGTTTGAGTCGATCTAAAACTAAATGCGTGGAATATAATTTTAGTTGTAATATATCTAGTGGTGAGATTGTGATATTAGGTGATCAAGTTAGTAAAAGGAGTGCACATTTTAGATATCTTGGGTCTTTTTTTCAAAGTAATGGTGAAATATATGGAGATATTATTAGTAGAACTCATGTGGATGGTTGAAGTGGGGGAATGCATTGAACCTATTGTGTGATAGAAAGGTATCCCTCAAACTTAAGAGAAAATTTTATAAAGTGGTGGTGAGACGTATAGTGTTCTATGGCATAGAATGTTAGCTATTAAATGGGAAGCATAAAGTTAAGTGTTGAAGAGATGAAGAGCTCAGATGGATGAGTGGCTTTACACTTAGAGATAGAATGTGAAATGAGTATATACTTGAAAAGCTTAGAGCAGTTGCAGTGGCAGAGAAAATTAAAGTGAGTTGCCATAGATGCTTTGATCACATAAAATGTCGGCCTACCGATGACTCTGTCAGGCGAGTAGTTGTAGTAGAGCCGGCCTAGTTAAGAAAGGCACAGGCAGACCTAAAAAGATTTGGTTAGAAATTTATTAAAAGTGATTTTTTTATTAGATTTAAATGAGAATTTGACTCTTAATAAATCACATTGGGAAAAAAGATTCATTTAGCCGACCCCACCACGTAGGGCGATAAAGACTTGTTGTTTTTGATGTTCTAAAGCTTTTCATAAAATCTCATTTATTATATTTGGTGATATTTTGTTTGGTTCATACTTAATTTCTTGCATAAATTTTTAATGAACAAAATTAAACAAATAAGTTTTAGCTATAAGATTTTTTAAATCTTGCAAATAACTCAAAACACTATAATATCTTGTTTGAAATTCTAAAATTGATCATCTGATTGATCAATATAAAATCAGTAAATGTTAAACTTCATTTTTTAGTTTGTTTCTTATTGATTCGCCCAGCATTTATTATAATAGTAACAATACTTCACAAAAATGTTGAACCTAGTAATTTATTTCAGTAAATTTTATGTCTTTTAGGCTTTGTTCATGTGTACATTTCACGTAACTGTTTCAAATTATCACCTTAATACTTGGCAGGTCAGAGCTCGCCACTCATGTTCACTAACGCTTAAATTATGTAAATTCTATCTGCCAACTGAAAGGCTGACAGCTTCAGATACTTTACGGTATAAATTTTCTTAAACTTCCTTTAATATTGTGAGATTTGCTATTCGTTTGATGAGTTACTAACTTTCTTGTTTTATTCATCTCCTTCAATAGTGCACTCAAGTACCACAAAAAATATGCAGCTATCATATTTTCCAGGGAAAAGCATGTAAATAAGGTAAATTTATTCATCTCATAAAAGAACATTTGATCCAAAGAATTGCTCGCAAGAAATCTTGGTTTAAAATTTCACCTTTGCTCTATTTTGAGCATCTGCTCAGTAGCTATTGTGTGGTGAAAGCCTTCAGAGGAAGTTGCCTCTTTGTTTGCTCATATCCTTCGATCTGGAATTAAAATTATTGTTGTTAGCAATAACTTATAGTATTATGGATGATCCTTTATTGTTGAAGGTCATATAAATTATGAAAGCTGTTCAAATGGTGTTGAATTTTGATGCTTATATAAGTTTTGACAATTAGATAATTTTATATATATATCCACACATTATTCTCATTTCTCATGGAAAGAAAGTATTTCTGAAGCTCATCACACAAAACACATCAAGATTTACTCATTATGCCATCTTTTATAATTTGAGTTCATTTTTCTATTTTATTGAAAATTGTAATCGAATTTTTATAAAAATCTAATAGATTTTCAACAAATATTATTTTCAATGTTTTTTATTATATGACCATATTCATAATATTTGTCGCATGTTGCATGTTGCAATTTTTTAAAAACATTTCTTTCTCTTCTTTTGCGCGCTTCAACATCTCACTGTAAAGTTAACTATCTTTTTGCTCTTTAGCATGCTTCGTTGATAGTCTTGTAATACAGACATTAATGTAGGTGAATAGTACGACGTCAATATTGGCGTCGCATTGTTCACCCACCGTAATTTGGCGTGCGATTTAGCGTTTGAATGGAACGAATGACGGACAATATATCACTATACCTAGTTCGATTGAAAATGATCTTATCAATCCCCACGGCAAATATACTAGCTGCGCCTCTATTTGTTAGAGATGAATTTTGTGGTTGCTTACATCATGCAAATCACCCGATGATGGCTTTTTTAAGTACCACCCTCATCCTCCCTGTTCTCTTTGCTCTCCAACTTTGCAAGCAAATAGAAAAAAAAAAACAAGCTAAATAACGTAGTTTTTTTTGTTTGTTGGTTGGAAATTTTGGTTATGAATCAAGATGTCTTATATTTGAAGCTTGCATATATGATATATGTATGAATTTGAATTAATTGATCTTAACGTCTCAAAAAAAGCAAGCTAAATAGAGCATTTATTCAAAGCTTATTTCTTTCTCGCTTATGAGTTATATCCTCACTTGCATTATTACATGTGACTTTGATGCCCACTTCTTAGATGTTTTAGTACAACTTTGTTCAAATTCAGCTCATTTACGCCTTTGATAATTAGGTATTGTTTTTTAATAAATTAAATTAAAATTTTTGTTTAATGGGTAAATATCAATTATTTTGTAAAATTATACATTATACAACATATCTTGATGTTATGATTCATCAATAATATAAATATAGAATAAAAATAATCTTTATCATAAATTTTTTTAAAAATAAGATCCATCGATGATCATTATAGTAATATGATTAATGACTTAAATTAGGTGTGGGTATATAGAATGAAAATTAATATATTACATGCCTATTTCTTTCTAGACATACATTGTAATTCAAAATATTATTAATATAATTTCAATAATTTATGTTAAATTGCAATTACATTAAAACAATTTTATTTGAGAGCTTTTAACTAAAAAGGATAATAATAATAATACTTTAGTATGATAAAAAAACAATATTTACAAAACTTAAACATCTTAAGCATACTACCATTATGCTAACATATCTTCAATAGTGAGCCTCAATAATTTGCCGATTTTTAGTCAATCTAATATAATATTTAAAATTTTATCTAATTTAAAAAATTAAAAAAAATTAAATCTATATTCTTATTGTATAGCTTAATTACTACTTTCATAGACATCACAATTCAATTATATCCTATATATAATAGACTTCTTTCATTTTAATAGCATGTCGATAACACTTTTATTTTATATTGGGTAAACTTAGGTGCCACTAATAAAGTAAGAATAGTTTTTTTATCAGAGATAATTTCAGCTAAAATGTCAGTTTTGGACATCATATGTAGAATAAGAGCCATTGTTGACACTCACTATAACACATCAATTAGTTTTGCACAATCAAATGAAGAACAAATAAAATAATATAAATATATGACATATGAAATTGTTGGTCTGAGATTTGAAAAAAATTATTAAAGTGCCTCCTAATAGTGAGGCTCAATAATTTTTTGTCTTGTTGTATGTTGCTCAACAATTATTATGACATGATTATAACAAACTCCAATTGTCCTCATGCAATTAAAATGCTAAGTGATAAAACCTATTTAAATATTTCAATTATTTTATTTGGTTATTGAAGAATATCAACCCTATAGATAATAATATTCCAACTAATTTTTATAGGATAAGTGTTCTAATTAACTTTGAATGCATATAGGATATATTAATGTACCAATTGATGTATTTTGCTTTTAGGATGACTTGACTTAGAATAATTGTGGATAGTATGGAGCCCCTAGTTATATACTACATGCTTACATACATACAACACATGGACTAAGACTGCATATGGACTAAGACACTTGAATAAAACAATTTTTTAAGTAATTCCTTAACTTGCCTTTTAATCTCATTATTCTCAATAGAGTTCATCCTATAGTAAGGAAGATTGGGAAGTTCAAAACCAGGTATGAAATCAATGGCATGTTGAATGTTTCTAAGAGGGAGTAATTCATTCAGAGAGCTCATCAAGTGAAATATCATTAAAATAAAAAAGGAGTGGGAAGACCACAACAAGTATATGAGTCTCATCAAAGTTCGTTGTGACTTCACTTACATGTAATAAGTGTAGGAGGACTGGTTCAAAAAATTCTTTTTGAAAGATTCTAAATCCTACCATTTGTGTGATTGAGTTCAAAGAAGATGGAATAGATGTATTAATACTTATCTCATAATTGGTAAAACTATCAATATTAATAAGGTTTCTTATGACAACTAGTTGAAGATTTGCATCTCTTTGGAATGGGGTTGAGTTGTAGATCAGAGGAGGTCTTGTGGGGGTTCTATAGAGGATGTCTTCTCTAGGGGTTTCACTGGTAAGAGTTAAATAGTATTATTATTAGGTTTGAATATATATGTATTTTCTCTATCATAATAAATAACACTCAAATCATACAACCAAGGTCTTCCCAATAGAATGTGAATAATATCCATGGGGAGAAAATCATACCAATTTTGACATAACTACAATATTTATGAGAACCTGGCATCTACTGGTGAATTGAAGAGAGGTGTGGTTCATCCAACTAACATGAAAAGGCTCAAGATGAGGTACAATTTTTAGGTTAGCTCTAGAAAGAGTGTGAGTTAAGATAACATTCATTGCACTTTCCCCATTTATGACTAACTTACACCTCTTTCCATCATACAAAACATACATTCTAAAGATATTTTTTCTCCATCAGCCTTATGTTTCATTTTTAGCCACCATAAGGCATCTCATCACATTAATTTTAGATTCATCAATGAATTCCAATTCCTCGTCAGATAGTTGGATGTCATCATAAACTCCTTCTAAGTTATCATTTATAGGATCCTTAGTTTCTTTTAGAAATAAAATTTGGACTTTGCATTGATTTTTCATGACCCTTTTTATGACATTTAAAATAGATTACTTCTCTAGTATTCTTAATACCACCTTCAAAAGGAGCTTTAGGCAAAAGGGTTAAGCCAATAACCAAAGAGGGTCTAGTTGTAGACTTATGAGATGAATTAAAAGATGGGTTATTCTTAGTTTTAGAGGATGGACCATATTTCTTTTTTTTTTAGTTCAACCAATAAGGCATAATGAAAATGTTCCTCTTAGGTATGGGGGCCAAAAAATTCATCCTCATTTCTAATATCAATTTGAAGTCTAACGACAAATTTATTAGTCAGTTGTCAATCATTGTCGGAACAATCAATTATAGAAACTAGTTCTTCAAAAGCGTTTAGGTATTCAATTACATGGAGGCTACATTCTCTTAAACTTAGTGATTAACCATACAATTTCTTATCACAATACTTCGTTCTTAGATTAGTTCTCCCTAGCATTTTTTTTTAAACCAAGTATTTAACCAATAAATTTTAATATGTCCTACTAATTTCATTTTAGCAAAAATAATATTTTGATAGTCATCAATTTTATATCAATCAAAGAATTCAAACATTTGAACCAACTAGTCTACAAATTTATTTAGGTCTTGTATGCCATCGCTAAAGATTTCAACATTTCTAAACTGATTCCCTCCTCTTTCCTCCATTTCTATAAGTTGGTGGTCTCCTTAAGTGTTTGATTTTCCTTAGAATATGTGTGTGAATCTTCTTCTTTAACTTCAATAGATACATATAGAGTAGGTACTATACGTGGAGTTGAGGTTCTATTGTTTTGTAAATAAGCCATGAGAGCTTACATTTATTCTCTAAGTTATTGCATTTGGTTATAAAACTAAAAATCCATTACAAGAGCCACTCATGAAGAAAGATTTAAATTAGAATTTTAAATGTAAAATCTTGAAGGTTTGACTTTTCTTCGGGAATATATATGGATAAGCCATTTAATAGAGATAATATGAATTAATGAATGTAATTGACTAGAAGAAAATAAGAACCAAATGCAAGAACTTAGAGAACCAAATGCAAGCTCTCATGACTTATTTACAAAACAATAGCCCTAAAGGTTTAACTTTTCTTCGAGAATATGTTTGGATAAGCCCTTGATTGAGCTCTTACTCTAACAACTTCTTGTACATATGTTTGATCTAATTGTTATACTACATCACAAAGCTGTGTTTGGGACGGATGTTTTAGAGCTTTACAACCACAAATATGTTTGCCTTATTTTAAAGTATGAAAATGCATTGTATGAAAAAATTTATTAAACCCTTGTGTATAACCTATAAAATATTTGCAAAAATTGGATATGGTTTTAAATTAAAATTGTTATTTTGTTCTCATATTCAGTTTAAAAAAAAAATAACATATAAATAATTTTCTTCCACTCAATATATATAAAGTATCAAAGAAATTTGTTCTCATACAGTTGCAGCACAGTATCTTGACAATTATATTTCCAAAACAAAATATAATAATTTATGTACATCAACTTCAAAAAGCAACTTTCTATACAACTTTACAATATATTTTACACTGACAGTTGTAGCCGTTCCAAACTAATCCTAAGTCTGCCAGGGCTCTACGGCCACGGGGCAATTGCCAACTGGTATGGCTGGGGTATGGCCAATATAGGTTTGCTAATTCAATAATAAAGCTACAACATGCAATACAAGCTTACCATAACATTTTTTTTTAGGTCAATAATATCTTAGCCATACAAAGCTCTATTCTGAAAGGCATTTAGCTAATCAATCTCATACTCTATAGCTATCATATTGGTATCATACTCATCATTAAATTTGTGGAGACAATTAGCTCAGCATTTGAAAATTTAGAAAGTTATTGTCAAGATTTTGGGATTGAATCTACCAAGATAAAATTTATTTGTGCTCCATTCTCAACATTATGCAAAATCATTATAGGAATTCTTTATTGCACTTGAAACCATTTTTCAAGATAAACTTATTTATGCAAAAAATACTAAAAACTAATACCATGAACAAGTAAAAAGAAATAGATCGAGTTATATTGACAACAAGATTTGTGTTGTTCCACAAAAAATAAAAATGGTTAATACACAAGAGAGAAGAAAAGAACCAAATCTCAAAAAAGTCATATATGTACAAAACCATAGAGTATGAAATAAAAGCAATCTTTCCACACAATCACACAACAAAGAAGCTCCATTTTTTCCTAGTCAAAAACATAAAAAACATTTCCTACCATCTTGCAAAAATACATAAATAATGAAAAAGGCAAAAAATAAAGAGAACTCAAAGAATATATTAGTACGAAGATTTCTAACCTGATAAACCTTAATGACAACTCACAAGCCTATGCAGGAGATCAAAGACCAGCAAGCCTTGAAGTCAGAGATAAATGTCACTGGCTTGCTCTTAACAAGCTGTGACAACCTTGTTGCTTCGCTTCTCTTAATAAAACGATCAGCTACTAAATGTCATTATTGTAGTGCCCTAATTTCCCAGATAACAGGAATCAAATTCCATACAACATACCAACCGCACCACCACGAACCAAAATCAATGACGATCCAGTGCAATCTCATGCAATGCTATTTGGCTAATTAAGGGAACCTTATTAAAACCACATACATGCACCAAGCAATAAATTAAAATTTTGTTTGGGACAGCTTTTGAACACTGTTTTTTTGTTGCTTACAACAATTTTTTTAACTAGAAATTTGCTGTAGAAAACAGAAAGAAAGCTGTCCCAAATGAAGCCTAAAATTTGTGGGATCCACCAAGTAATCCAAGGCAATTCATAACAACATTGTTAACAATAGTTAAAAAAGTTTTATATCCATAAAAAAATACTTCCATTATCAATATAAAGCTGAAACAGAACTACAGAAAGAATTAGGATGTGCTGTAAGACCATGGAGCACATATATATGTCATGCAAGAAATTTTTAAATGTCATACAATGTTCATGCAAGGTTATATAATAGCAAACCACACTTAAAATGGCACCCATATAAAAAAAATAAAATGTGGTGACCTATGACTGACAAGACAGATTTAATGAATTGCACTGATGGATCATTATATACTTACTATAATATCTATAAAAAAGTTATAATTTTTTTGTTACGAACATAAAGTGAGTTCTCCAGCACTGCTACCCAAATAGCCAAAACAATTTAGCTCGTAAGTTATTTGTATGTCCGACACTTCCATATGATAGTAATTAGAAAGTACAAAAAAGGTAAGAACTGTCAATTTGGAACCAGCAGAACCCATACCATGCAATAAGAAAATGCAATTCATGTCCTTATGACAGCTAAAACGACCTGCCTGTAAGATCAGCTCGAAATGCAAACAACTTTTTTTACACCATAAAAACCTCAAATATAGTGAGATGTTTAGGAGCTAACCAAAACCTAATGCAGCAACATCACCAGTAGTCCCCACAGGAACATTTCCCATCCTTGAAATGATGAAAACGCTTGTTGTCACGAACAATAAGCTCCCTTCCAACAATCCTGGACATGATCTTAATTGCATTGTGGCAGTCACCACAAACCCTGAGATTCTTGATAATCCGAAGCGGCGTCCTCGCAGGTGTACTAATAAGCCCGTAAGCAATGGCCAATCTCTCGCTATGATAGAGGAGAGCTTGCTCCTTAGCTTCCTGATCAATATCATGCAACACATATCTGGTGTCTGGCACATAGCCCTGTTCCTTAACTGGCGGAGCCTTCGGTGGAGGAGGTGGTAGACGATATTCTCCGAGCTTGTTCTTCCCATCAAGCATGTTGATACCAGCACGCCTCTTTGCCAGTGGTGTCGGTATCTTCTTGGGATTAAACTTCGATGGATCCATTGACAACAAGAGCTCTTCCATTTGGTCTTCCAGATCAATGTCTCCTTGAATACGAGCTAAGTTCATCATGGTCTCCCAAAATACCGCGGGTGCTTCAAAAGGCAACTTCTCAATGAACTCCAATGCCTCATGGAGTTGCCCTGATTTTCCCAGCACCTCAATCATTGCAACATAGTGCTCAATCCCAGGGCGAATATCATACTCTTTTGACATTGATTCAAAATGAATAAATCCTTCTTCAATAGCATCTGCACTAGCACATGCAGCCAAAACATGAAGGAAAGTCTGCGAATTAGGCTGCACTCCCACATCTCTCATCTTCTCAAAAAGATGTAAACCATCATCCCCTTCACCGTTAGATGCATAACCATTAATCATCAAATGCCAGGAGTCCATATTTCTATCAGGCATTCCATCAAACGTCCTACGTGCATCCTTCATGCTCCTGCACTTTGAATACATCTCAAGCAGCTTGTTGTTGATTTGTAGGTCAGCACGAAAGGGTGACCTTAGATAGAAGTCATGAATCTTTTTAAGTTCCTCCAAAAGCTTGGCATCGTTACAGGCAGCGATGAGCTCAAAGAAGGAAGGGGGATCAGCACGAACACCCTGGTTCATGAGCTCTACGGCCTCTTTAACCTTCCCCTGGCGACAGAGTGCAATGAGATCCCCAGGGCCTGCTGTTGGAGGGCTAACACCAGGCGGCAGAGCAGCATTCACTGGAGAAGGATGGCCCGGTGGAGGCGGACGGGAGAAGGAAGGGGGTTGGTTCTGTGATTGGCTCCATTGGTTTGGTCCATCGTGGCTCATTAGGTTAGGGTTTGGATAGGAAGGCTGGTTGTTCTGCGGGCTCCATTGATTAGGATTACGGTTTGGGTTGTGGAAGATTCGTGGATCAGAGGAAGGAGGAGGCGATGGAGGCTGCTGCTGGTGATAGTTATTGGGTGTTGCAGATGTGCTGAGGGAATTGAATGAGGGGTTTCTCGAAGCTAAAGCACTGATTTTTACAAGGCTTGTACGAGGTTTAAAGAGAAAAAGCGCAGAGGAGAAGCGTACCTTGCAGAAGGCGGCAGCTACCATGGAAGAAGAGGATCGCTGTATTACCGAGAAGGAAGTCATTTTCGCCGGCAGTTGAAGAAAGCCGGCGGAAGATAAGTGCTTAATGGGCAAGCCTTTATGGCTGGTGGGAGTTGGAGTTGGAGTTGTCGTTGGCTTATCGCTGGTGGGCTGGATAGATCTGTTTTAGGGCGCCTAAATTGCACATCTCAGGCACCCATCTTTTGCATGAGTGATTCTATATAAGTGGAGGCTTCATTTGGGACGGCTTTTTTACTGCTTTCTAAAATGAAGTTTTAGTATAAAATTTTTTATTTTTGAACCAAAACTCAGTTTTAAAAAGCAATAAAAAAGCCGTCCCAAACGAAGCCTTAGTCAAATTTATTCATGAGGTATATCAAATTTATTCATGAGCTATATCAAATTTATTAATAACTTATATTAAATTTAGTATATAAAGAACAAGTTGAAATCATTAAAAATGTAGAGGAAAGTTAATGGCTTATATATATTGAGTTAGTTTGTATTAGATGTATGTTAACAAGGTGACTAAGCACATACATACGTGGAGATGAAAAGAATTGAACACTTAATTTTCTCTATTAGATCATATTATATGATCTCAATGGTATTGTACAGTCAGTTATTCAGATCCAACTAAGGTTGGGCAGGAAGTGGGAAATTAGGTATTTCATAAAATTAATTTAAATCGTAACTATTCATATTGTAAGATCTAAAATCATACAAAATGATCCAGAACTTTGATAAAACTGTTATTGAATATGAGTTACCAAAACTATTTAAATTTAAAATTTGAAATTTAACCTAGCCATGATGCATGAAAGATTTCATCTTGTACAATTATTAATAAATGTTGTCTAATTTGGATCGTTGTTCAAGGAATTGATTTAGGGTCAAATTTGATTAGCAATCATAGTATATGATATATATCATACTGTATGATTTAACATGACCTTCACTGGATGAACCATAGTTCTTCCTGGATTATCCCAATATAGGGTTGCAAGCGAACCAAACATTCGACGTGCTACTCGTTGCTCGCTTCGGTTAAAACTCGTTTGTGATCGTTTTAACTAAACAAATAAACTTGAACAATATTTTTAATACTCGATCTTTAAATAAACAATCTTGAACACTAATCTGTTCGGTTCATTTATATTCACGAACAACATCATTTGAAGCTCGTGAATAAGCTCAACATTAAGCTCGCTAAGAAACTCGATTCGTGTTCGATTTAGAACTCGTGAATAAGCTCGATAAATATATTCATATAGATTAATCATATTTTTATTTTAAATAGACAACTGCTTTTATTATAAATTTAATTTCATTTTATTTTATACCTTCAATAGAATGAATTTGTTTATGAACAATAGACATTTTACATTTGTCAATGTTTGTTATATTGTTTGTTTAAGATGCTCACGAACAAATATAAGATAAATCCTATATTATTTGTTCATGAACAAGCTCATTTGGTAGCTTGAAAATACTAGTTATGTATTTATTCATGATCTTGCTCATTTGATAGCTCAAGAATACTCATTTGAATTGTTCATGAACGCGCTTGTTTGATAGTATAAAAAAAATCGCTTAATATGTTCATGAACATAGCTCATTAAGGCTTGTTTGTTTCAAGCTCGATAAGCACTAAACGAACTGAACATGAACCAAACATTAACACCATTAATTTAAACGAACCAAACTTGAACAAGCTAATAATAAATGAACTCAAATATGAACACTCACATACTTGGCTCGGTTCGGTTCATTTGCAGGTTATCCCAATACGACCGAAAATCATACAGCTCGATCAAACAGACCTCAGAAATGAGTGCTTAATTAATTGGACAATACGAGCATACATTCATTTTATACTATTAGAGTATATTAAAATTGAAATTTAGGATTTTATTTAAATAAGCCAACTAAATTGTTTTTAGAAAGTGTTTTAAGAGAGTCTTAATGTGGGTTTTTGTCAGAGAGTCCTAAGGGAAAGAAAGTTGGTCTCTTCCTTGGGAAAAGCTTGAGCAAATTATTGGGAATGAGGGTGAGCTTGCGAGAATCCTTGAGAGTGTTCAAGGATTGTTCTTTGAGGGCGTTCAAGGATTGTAAGAAGGAATTCAAATGGGAGTTCTGTAAACTTGCACATGTCCTCTAGAGTTTGTGCTAAGTGTTTTGTAAGGGTCTCTATAGAAGTCTTGGGTGAAGACTTTGTATTAGTCAATTAAGGCTAAGGGAGTGACATCTCTGCTGTTATAAAGAGCTAAAGATAGAAGTATCTCTATCATTGTGAGAAGTAGAAGAAGTGATTTACATTTTTGTTGTCCCAATAGGTAGAAGGAGAGAAACTTTTTGGGATAGAAGAATCGTGTAAAGGCCGTTCTCAACCTAGTAAAGGGAGACTTTTTGGTCCCAAGCATAAAATTCTCTCTATAAAGGCCGCTCGCCCAAGATATAAAGATCGTTCTCTCTATAAAGGTTGCTTGCCCAAGATATAAATATTAGTGAATATGCGTCACAAATTAGTTATCCCTTCTCATGTTTCATAAATTTATGTAAAATATGTTTAGTTACAATAAATTGAGCAAACTGAGCTCACTCACAATCTCTTATTTAGATATTAAGGTTATGACTTAAGTGTTACAGAATTGGCAATGTACATGCATGACTATATAGAAAATAAGAGAAAAATAAAATAGTATTGTCTAAGTGTCCAACTTGATGTATTTTTCCATCGTGCTCTAGAGAAGGCACTAGTTTGGTGTGTATTGAAGGTAGAATAGATGGGTAGCCGATTAATAGTTCTACTTATAAATGAACTCTTCCCCTTGAACAATCGCTAGAGCCGACTTCATACATTTAACTTCTAGAGGTGAATTCTTATAGACTAAGTCCCTTTTGAGCTGAGATCGAGTAGGATGTGTCAAATTTTGAAAAACTTGGTTTGAACCCAAATTTTTGAATATTTAGATGTCCATATTAACTATTAATTATGAAATGAATCATATGTTCTTATTATATAGATATGAATCACAATACATCTCTAATTTCCCAAAAAAAGTAATACATTTCTAATGATTTATTAACTATTAAGAAAAAGAGAAATGTAACCTTATTACATGTATATAACATTTTAAATAGGACATAACTTAATAAACATCCATATCTATAAAAAATATATAGAAAATAATTCTAATGAGCTTATTTGTCTCACATAAAAGAGCTAACATCGTTATCACAAAACAATATTTTCAGTCACAATTTATTTCATGAACAAATTCAACAATCATAAACATAGCATTTTTTCTACCCCTTATCAAGAGTATGAAAAATGAAAACTAAAAAAAAAGGATCATAAAAAACATATCTTAAATGGCTTCTTGTAGTCAACAAACCCATTCCATCCCTCTACTCAAGCATAACTAAACATTCCATACCCACAAAAGCTCCCCTTCTTGCATGGGCTTTGACTTGAGAAGATTGCAGTGTGTATGTTAGTCAATCCTACTTCAAAAGGTTATACATGGGAGCAAAATTGCTCAATGGTCATCCCAATTGGTAGTGAGGGCCTACGAGTTGTAGGAGTGCTTCATGAAGCTTAAGGTGATTCATCATTTTCATTCTTTTGTAAACATAAAAAAGATAGCATAATAGCATTGAGTTTCAAAGAAAAAAAAATTGTTTTGGTATTTTTTTCATGAACAAAAGCTGTTGAGCTAGATAAGATTTATTTTTGAATTATAAGGGATTGAAGTTTCTCATTGGTGTATGACTCATAGTTAATCATATATTGGGCTTGATTTTTACAAACATTCTTAATTAAAGATTGAGATTGTACTTTGGATTGAAGGTTAGAAGTTAAGTTTATAAATAGGGATTGGAAAAGGATGAGTGGTTAATTTAATCAATAATTTTTATTATGTTATCCTAAGTTATTCTGTTGGACTAAATAATTTTACTTATGATCAGAAGCCTAAGGAGATGGGCATCTATTTCATCATTAATGGCTATACAAATATTGATTGGTTGAAAACTACTCATAAATATTGAGTTAATAAAGCATGCTTGATTAATTGAAAATTGATATAAATAATAATTGGAAGTTTTGTAAAAGAATATCTAAGAGAATATTTAGTGGTATGAATCCTAGTTTGGATTTGGAGATTTTGAAAAAGAACAAAGCAACCACATGTGGTAGTTTTGGGTTGTGTTCAACTTATGAGTGGAGGCACCCATTGATTTTTATTCACTTTATAGGTAGTATTTTAAGCAAGAGATAGAGTGAAGGATTGTTCCCAAGGAAATATAAAAGAGAGGTTAAATTATAGATCTAGAGGTATAATATAGTAGTGAAGGTAGAGGATTATTTCTCTAGAGACATTTAAGCAAGGTTCTAATAGTATAGGTGGTGGATAACTACAACAATAAGCCCATAAAAAAGATAGGGGGCAATCTATAATAAGAGCAAAACCTATTTAGGATAAAGTATATTCATTAACCAAACAAGAAGGAATACATCCACCAATGTTGTTCTATTTATAAATTTAATGAAAAAAAAGTTCTGTGGAGTACTATTTGATTCATATGTTTACTATTCATTTAATTTTGAGGAATTATTTCATGCATTATGCTTATCTCCATTTATATTGCGTATATATTGGTTTATTGATTATGTTTCATACTTAAGAAGACATCATAACTAGTTATACATATAAATGTGATATTATGATTCGAGTTAGAAGATGTTTTGGCAGAAAAATGATGCTTCCTCCTTAAAAACCATCAAACCCATTTATTGTAAAAAGTTTGAGGATATGTGACTCCCAAGTGGGCTAGCTGTCGAGGAGAAGCTGAGTACGAGTTATATTTTTTTGATATTTGACATCAAAAAATTCTGTTGAGTAAGAAAGGATACTTAACTGATTTTTATTCTATGGAGTCAGTAGACTACTGCTAGGATACCATGTTAAAGCCATAGAATTCTCTTGTTGGAGTGTATGCAAAGAACATAGCCAGAATCCAAAAAAGATTATAGAAGAAAGTATGTTGTATCTTATATATATATTATTATATATTATTTTATATATATATATATATATTATATATATATATATATATATAATATATATATATATATATATATGATATACACACATACAAGAGTGGTAGATAATGAATCTGTTATAAATGGATGGTTAGATATGTGTAGTAGAGCTGGTGGCTACTGCGGTAGCAAGAGTTGGGCAAAGAAATGATATCATGTGGTGAGCTCATGGAGTAATGCATAATTGGTTATGTTTTCATTAGCTACATATATAACTTTAATGGCAAAGAATTGTGTGGATCACTATTTTATTCATGTGTTTTCTATTCATTTATTTTTTGAGGAATTATTTCATGTATTATGTTTATCTCCATTTAAAATGCATATATATTGGTTTATTGATTGTGTTGCATACTTAAGAACACATCATAATTAGTCATACATATAAATGTGATATTATGATTGGTGATAAAAGGGTAGAATTTGAATTGAAAATACTTATCTTAATTAAATTTGATATATTATTGGTCACGAAGTAGATAAATAAATGTAGTTTACATGTTAAATGGTAAGAAAAAAAAAATGACTTTACTTTTGGGTGATAAAGATAATATCTATTTTATGGTGATAAAGTTGTGTTTACATCTTTAATTTAAATTATTTTGTTTATTTTGGTTAATAGGTTATAGAAGAACTGTAATACTAATTTTTTCACATGTAAAAGATAGAAATAAATCTATGGGGAAATTGGAAGGTGTTTCAATATTAGATTAACTATTGATATATATTTTTCATAAATTATAGAAATTATCACTTGAAAGATAAGTTGATTTTATTAGAGATGATACTTAGTACAACACCAATAGCCAGGGCTACATATAATATAGCTCCAAATGAATTATAGTAGTATTTAAAATATCAATTATGAGTAACACTACAGGAAATTCAGGTATTACCGACGATTTTTTTGACGGTTTGTCTAAGATTTCAAGCGGTTTTGTAAAATACTGGAGGTTTTCTGGAAGTTCTAAAACCGCCGGAATAAACCGCATAGGAAACAATTTTCGGCGGCCCATTTTTGGCTGTTCTACGTACTGCCGGCCTAAACGGCCGGTAATTTTTGACAGTCATAACGTCGGTGACAATCGGTTAATCACCGACGGCTTACCAGCCGTCAAAACCGTCGGTGTTACCAACGGCCAAACCGCCAGGTAATTGCTGGTTAACCACCGGCGACCGCCGGTAAACCGAAGGTGAATCACCGCCTGCTTTCTTGTAGTATAAATTGATAGAGATTTTATTAGACCCAATATATCACTCTAGAGATATCATGCACTATATCTGCTGAAAAAAGATTAGACAATATGAATGTATTTTGATTATGGTAAGTTGAATAAGTTGATCATTAATAATAAGCACTCATTAATTAGAATGAATGAGCTATTTAATTACATGAAAGGTGTTGTAATATTTTAGAGATTTAAAGGAATGATTGTTATGATATATTTAGTATTATAAAAGGCATTATGGAAAAATAAATAAAAAATTGAAAGTAAGAGGGAGATGTTATTAAGGGCTCTAACAATTATAAAATAAAATGATATTACATCCTAAGGCTAAATGTACACTTACATTACCTTAAAGGAAGTTTATTGAATCAATTAATTCAATTATTGAATATGTCAATATGTGAGTTCTTTCAATTTAATTAGATGTATGTATAAGAGGATGAGAAAATTATTGGGAATAATGATTATTGACTATCATATCCTTGTGGAGCATATGCTATCAATTATTTTTATTATTTCACTAAAAGTAATTTGTCTATTAATTAAATTAAGTTAATACTTTAAGGATGTGTGCTCTACATGATTGAGAAAAAATTCTTTATTACATATTGAATTGAATATGATGTTATATGCTGTATATTAGAGGTGATATTTTCATCTACTTCTTCAATTTAATGAATCATTTATCAAAATCTCTTATTCGAAGAAACAATTTGGTGAGCTAGCAAAATGTTATTAGATAAATCCATTCAAAAAGTAAATGCTAGATATTATCCAATTTTATAATTTGATCGGACAAAGTACATTTAAGAAAGTATGGCGTACACATGAAAGAGAGAGCATAACTAGTAAAATTAGGATTCGGGTTGTGGGGCATGGGCATCTCTGTCTATATTGGTGGCTCAATTCCAAAAACAAAAACAAAAACAAAAATAGTCTTAAAGAATTATCATAGATCACTAGGAATCATTTGAGCAACACATTAACAAAGAATGGCGCGGCGATATATTTAAGTTTGATTTGGGATAACTTTTTTATAGATTTCAAAAGCTATTTTTTAGTACAAAATTTTTATGAATTAAACTTTTTTTACTAAAAAATTACTTTACATAGTAAAAATATTGTTTAAAATAAAGCCTTAAAACACCTCACGTTTTTGTTTGACAAGTTCATGAGCCTACAAACTCACATAAAAAATGATCATGAAGATGATTGTATAGACTAATGTTACATAATTTAACCCAAATAATTGATGTTTACTTACTAGTAAAATGATATATAATTATATATTTATCATGCTAATTATTACTTAAATGGACTGAGTATGGATCGATTAAGAAAATTAATTTAGTTTAACTAATTAAAAACTATTTAGCTAAGTGATTATTTGATAATAAAATTGGTGATTTAGAGAATAATGAATTTGAAAAATTAGTTTTAAAATGGCTTAATCATATGTTAACCAAATTAAATTATACTAATTAAAGTTCAATGATTTCGTAAATCAAATAACCCAATAATGATTAATTTGATTAATAAGTATTAATTGGATCGCTTAAATCACAAAGGAATGCTAGATTTTTAATCTTATTAGGTTCAAATGCTTGGGATGGCAGGATTTACTTATCATAGATTTACAGGTAGGTTTAACAAATCCTTATTTTAGCAAAAAGCTTATAATTTAAGGAATATCTTAGGAATATTTGTTCCTTTTCTTCAGTTGTAGTAACAATTACTGAAGCAATGCCCATTATATAGCATCAACAATTCTGCAGCCGAGGAAAAATAAGTAAAAGCCTTCAATTCACTAATCTCTAACTACTGGCTGAGTTCTGCAACGGAGTTTTAATTAGATAGTACAGGACAGCTAAAATATGATACTGAACATCTAAGGAAGAAACAGAGATGCATAATTTCTGGATTCGGGAACCCAAATTTGAAGTATCACACTACATAAACACCAAATGAACATACTTTATTACGAAGAACAACAATTCTCTCATCAATAGCTTCTCTTTCACAAGCAATACAGCAAAGCTTCTTAGTCCAGAGCCTCGTTAGGCGTCCAGCATCTTCAGTCTTCTTCCCTCTCCGGAGGAAGACCACAGGGCAACAACATTTTCTGCAGAGGTAATAACGCAAATGAATATGGTGACGATGGAAATCAAATCAATAATGGAAATATTACATTTTTTTAGTTAAAAATTTTCATCAAGCTTATTATAATTCATAAGATGGTAATAACTAAACCATAAAACCAAGCAGAAGCAACTTGTCACCCTACCATTGAAAGCGCTAGACCATAGTAAAATGTGAAAAAATAGGTGTTCGATGCTTAGGTAATATTGCTTGATTGGGATGGCTTTTTTTCCTGCTTTTACAAATATTTTAATTTGTGCTAAAAATCTGCTTTAAGAAGCAGTAAGGAAGTCACCCCAAACGAAACCTATATCAGCATATTCCTTTCATTTTCACGCTGAAACTAACAAAGAATATAAAGAACGGCTCACTTGAAATAAGATAGTACAGCTGAGCTAACAAGAAATCTGATGAAGATTGTGCATACCAAGGCTAAAATGCAGCCGTAACAACCAATCAAATGCACAAGGATGAAGAAACAACTTAAAAGCATGCTGGTCATAATATCATATTTTGAATGAAACATGAAAAAAATGCTTAATCAAAAGGAAATACTAACAAATATAACTAAATTGATTGAAAAACCCAAGATGTTAGTTCAATATATGTCAATGAAATTTATGTAGTTGATTAAAAAGTTACTTCTCAGAAAATAAGCACTGCCCCAAATCCAGTGTCATCAAATCATATTACAAGTAGACTGGACTACTTGGAAATTGAGAAAATTATAAGCCTTGGCTCTGTTAATCATTCAAAATAATTTTTGACTGATCTACTCTATCAATAAAATAGCAAAATCATTCTCGTAGTCATCTTAAAGCTATAAACGAACTCCAAAAAAAGGATCGGGATCAATCAGACCATTTTTTTTTTTAATTTCAATAAAGTCCCAGCATCATCATCAAATACTGTTCATGAGTCTATTAAGTTCTTGAATGAAATTAATAAAAAATAATGGAAATTACATTACGATTAACTTTAGGTCCAATTCACAGATTAATTCTACTGTTTCAACAAAAAAAATGTAGTCCCACACGTCCGTATACTGAAAGGGGTAGAATGACCCTTCCTCACTAGTTGGCTACTAAAAACTTAAAAAGATCGGAACCCCTCTCTCTCTCTCCCCTCCCCCCACGTAAGAGTGAATGAGCTATATGATTTAGCGCAGAACTAATAAACAATTATAGGCATTGTTGGTGTTGCACTGGAGGCCATAAAATCAATTTTTAATTGAGTGGAGAAGGAAAATTCTCCTAAGAGGAAAAAAAAAAAAAGTTTACTCCATATGCGTGCATGAATATATGCCTTCAGAGGAATTTAATATTTTGATAAGGTATTGCTTCAACGGTTCTTCCATTTGAAAAATTAAGGGGTGTTTAATATCACTTTTGCTTTTTATTTTCTTTAAATTTATTTTTTTTATTTTCTTTTATTTTAACATTAAATATAATATATTTAGTATCTTAAAAATATATTATTTTTGTTATTGAATATTAAATAATTTGATTTATGCAATAATGACAATAGTCACCAACGAAGCATCAATGATGGCAATGGCGGCCACCAGCAACAGTAATAATGGTGGCCGGTTGTAATAGTTGCTCTTAAATATAACTCAATGTTATTTAAAGAATTTTAAAAAATGATTTGATTCATCTTTAAAATAAAAATAAAAAACAAAAATGTATTTTTTAAAACAAAATTAAAAATGAAAAAACACGAGTAATCCCAAACAATGTATCTAGCTCTATTCTTGATGTTCCTTTTCAAGACAAAGAGTGTAGAATTAGGTTTATTGTTCATGTTTAATTTCAATGATTATTTTTAGTTGTTGATTAAGTTTTCTATAATGAAACACAAGAAGTCATGGTTTATTCATGTTAGAAATAAACAAATCTCTAATAAAATGCTATCATATTAATTTTTGCAGGTTTCTAGAAACTAATGTGGTTCTGTTTTCCTGTGCTAATATTTTGATTTCTTAATGAAACTTTTTACAACAAGATTTGCCATCAAAATTAGTGAGACGTAAACTTCCATTTTGCTTTCATGACATAGGGTGAGAAGATTGATCATAGATTCAACACTATACAAACCATTTATAGTGGTTTTCAACTGAGATGTTCCAGGCTGAAAACAATGCAAAGAATGCAACTTTTACCTGAAAATTTCTTCCATTGTACTGATTCTTTGGTTAAAATATTTGATGTATGAACACTTCAAAAAAAAAAAAAAAATGGAGTTTGTGTCAGACACATGTTAAACACGGACACACATCCAACAGGCCTTGATGTGTGCCCAACACGCTTAAATTATGTTTGAGATGTTTCAGGTCCAAATCAGAGCTGTACATGGCTCGACATAAGGGCAATACGCATTGAACACATAGGAGACATTTTAATGTTTTTTTAGGTACAACAATCTAATACTTTTTTTTTTTTGGGTAGTCATGCACATTTTTTTGTGTGTTATTGGTAAATGACAAAAGGACTCGATGAAATATTAAAATTTACTTATTTTTAATAATGTTGTTTTTCTTTTATTATTGTAAACTTTTTATGAGAAGTATATTATATTATGCTTCAATGTCTGATACACTTAATAAAAAGTACTAATATTAGATGTTACATTTTATATAATAATTTATAAAATAGAGCATTTTGTTTATGGTGTCATGTCCTTTTTTTTATAATTATTTTGTCACCTTATCTATGTTTTGTTGTCCATATGGCCTAATGGTGTCCATGCTTCATAGGTAAAAATTGTACCTAAGGTACTACAGTGTCATACTTAAAACATGTTTTTGCTCAACATTTCTTGATTATTTAGCGTGTTCAGTAACTTATCCGGTTGAGAATCACTACAAATAATTACAGTATTCAGCTGAAAGCTATTGCAAATGACTAGAGTTTAAGCTGAAAACTGCAGTCATCTACACCAAGCATTAAGCTTAGCAAACTTCAGCTGAAAACCAGTACTAACAGATGCATAATGCAGTGGCTTTGAAACAAAAAACCACACCTTCATATCACTACAACAATTTCTATCTATATGGAATGGATGTATCAGTTTGTCTTAAGCTTAGAATGCATGGATTATTTCCAAAATTATTTTAGGCTGCTATAGTAACCATTTACATTTGTTGAATAAAAAACTTTTAACTGATAGGATGATGACTATTTTTGAAATATTTTTTTACTAAAAAGTTAATAGTTCTAGATGAAATCGGATGGATAAAAAAGGGGTGTCAATTCAAGTCAATGGACCGAGTTCGACCCGAACCAACTTGATCTGGGCGTAAACAGGTTAACCCAAACCAGTTATCTAAACGGGTCAGGAAATTGAACCCAGACTTGACCCGCATGGGTTGGACCCGCTGATTTCTTCCCAGCGCGGGCAAGAGCAGCTTAGGCGTGAGCATTGCGGTGCAAGTGCGGTTCATGCGGGTGAGTGGCTAAGTGCGGCCTATTGAGGTGAGCGGGGGGCAAGTCCAGCTTTCTAGGAGCCACCCTGCTGCGACGGAACGCGAGACGGCGAGACTTTAAAGCTAGCTATTAGGCTGCTGCCGCTATGGCACTGGGGCGGACAACGCGGTGCGGTGTGGCGCAAGCCCTCAGGTGCAGGCACAGGCACAACACGTCCGGTTGCATTGTGGCCAGTCGGCCAGGTCACGACTCGCGAGAGAGGGGGTCAGCGGGATTAGGCTGCAGTGAATCGATTATCCGGGTCATTTCAATTTTAATTAACTGAATTTAAATCTAAATACAAACTTATTCAAAAAGAATATTAATTTTAAAATTTATCATTATGCTGTTGTAATCTGAAATTTGATCCAATGG
The DNA here is from genome assembly GCA_022539455.1 of Dendrobium nobile. Classification (NCBI taxonomy): domain Eukaryota; kingdom Viridiplantae; phylum Streptophyta; class Magnoliopsida; order Asparagales; family Orchidaceae; genus Dendrobium; species Dendrobium nobile. The sequence continues at coordinate 60,668,282 of CM039733.1, forward strand.
TCAGGCTTTCAAAGTTTTGATCTACTCGTTATTGATGTTCAATTGATGATCTAATCGCACCTATAAACTCCTGGCATCATTCTCTTCAATTTGAGCGGCATGATATGAGGATCACCACCGTTAGCAAATTTCTTGATGAAATTGAATGGTGAAAACTTTACCAACAATATGTTTAATCTTTTAAGGATCTGATTCCCAATCACAATCATAGGTGATTTTGCTGACTTTCTATCATATACCATCCTAAGATCAAGTGTAATGCCCCATTTAGGCGGATTTAACTTCTAAGAAATAAGAGTTCCGAAGGAAGAAAAGTTATTGTGGGCTCCGAAAAATAGAAATTCACAACTTGGTACTTAAAGCGGAAGGTGGGGGACATGATGATGGACCCGATCAAGATCCCATTGTTATGATAGGTCATCATGGTCCCTATTCTACTTAATCAGAGGAGGTAGTCGACCCAACCTGATAGAAGGATTCTTGTCGGTAGCCATGGGTTGTTTCTTTTAAGAGTACGTTGTAGACCTCGGGTGGATGTTTGTCTAAGGGGACAAATTTGAAGGCATCTTAGCTATAAGGTGGATAATGATGATTCTATCATGCTTATAAACACCAAGCTACGTCCTCTTCAATTTCAACGGTGGGACCCTCAATAATTTCCAGGAAAAACCAAATCATTAAAACTTTAATAACTATGATCTCTCTGATCTTTCCACAATCTAATCCCAATTTATGCTCGTAGGTTGATTGATTTATTGCACCTAATCCCAATTGTTCTGTGTTGCATTTATTGAAATAGTTTTATGTTGATTTTTAAATAATTTATCATGAAATAGCATTATAATTTTATGTAGGTTAAAATTTTGAGTACAACTAAAAATGTTCTCAACCTTTTACTGGCTTAGAAATTTATATCCGTCCACCATTTGCTATAACTTGATATGAATCTCCTAAAAGACTACCAACTTCACTATGCCCTGCTATTAACAAACATAAACGTTATGTTAGTATGGATGCTGTATCTTCAATCCATTTTTCTATATGATACTATCAATCAACTAAGCTGAAATATATGTATGTATCCATCTCCTTCCTTCTTTTTAATAATGCTGTTATATCTGCACGCATCCATCTCCTTATGTTTCCAGAGCAATTATTACTAAGGTTTAGCAACTGTACATAACTCAAGAAGCGCTTTAAAAAATGATGAAAGACTCCCTACACTTACCATCAACCAAAATAGCTATTTTATATGCATCTTAGCTCAATGGCTTTGATTGGACATTTTATGCTTAAGTATCAACCAGAATTAGTTATGTACTTCCTCATTTCCATCATCGATTTTTTGCTAGTTTCAACAATTAAGAATATCCGAAGATGAATCTAGAAAACGTTTGTCAGACTACACTGCCTGTTGCTAACTAACATTAATATTATCATTAGGTACCAAATACTAGTGATATGTTCTTTCTTAGAAGTTTTTTCTAGGTTGAGTTGAATGGTAGATGAGTCCCAAAAATTTTGTTTGAGCATCAAACAACCTCATTAGAGCATCTATAATACTCCATAAATTTATAATATAACAGTATGCAATGTTCGAGACACACCCAACATGTGTTGAATGCAGCGTCGACACATCCCATAAAAAAATAATAAACAAATAAGTGACAAGTGTAATATGTCGAATTTACCCAAACTAGCGGTTCCATCATGTGAAGGCGAAGAAGACAAAGGGAGCCGAAGGAGTGCCCATTGGTTAGTGTCGCGAGGAAACAACGAGCTCGTCAATTCAATGCCAGGTGACGAGGAAAACGAAGGAGCGCTCAATATCATTTAAGGTTGAAGAAGAAGACGGCGATGAAAGACTCGTCGATTTCGTTGTTGGGAGTTTTTAAGGAGGTGACCTTCGCTTGGGTTGCAAGAAAACGCATGTCTTAAATATTTTATGAATTTTGTTTAAAATATAATTTCTTGTACTTTAAATTTTTATTTATTAAAAAAAAAAACTAAATTTCTTATTTTCTCTCGAAAGCCCCAAATCCATCACTTGCACTTAATATCCCATTCCCCAAACATTTTCATTTTCATCTCTCTAATGAGTTACGAGTAGATTTTCACAACAACGCATGATGCCATCTATCTGACACCATCATAACATCAATGCTTTAAAACCATCTCAATATTCAAGTCTGATGTTGTCTTGACATTGACGCATGACACTAGTAATTTCTACAATCACAATCATGCCCTCACACCGTCAAGACATCTCATCTTTGCCCATCATCATTTTAATATCGACGACATACATCGTCTCAACATCGAGGGTCGATGCCCAATGCTCATTGCACAACATCAATGCCCGACTCTTGACAATATTATCGTCTCCCCTCTTAATGCCTGACAGGGCAACCATTGCAAAGGATTTGCATGACCTTCGTAATGATTTAAGGTAAAAATTTGAACAAAGTAATGATTAGCATACTAATAAAGAAAATCAAAATAAAACTTTTAAAGAATAAGAAACACGTGACTATGTACTGATGAGCATTAGAGATCACCTCTAAAGTATAAGAAAACGAAAGATAATTACGGAACTTAGAACAAATGCATATGTTCTTGAATTTCAATCAGATATGCTGAGCATCCATGTCTTTAATGTTAGCCAACACTACATTTGCAAAATACTTATTTTATAGGAATACTCATCATTTGTAAGTGCCTTAAAATCCTTCAGTATTTGAGGTAGAACACATTATTACAGTTAAGGCTCTATCAATCCAGGATGCAAGAATCAGATTCCTAGTGAGGTGGAAAAGTAAACCACCATCTAAAGACATATGGCTAATAGAGTATGGCATATAGAAGATGGCAATAAATATTGTAGAAGACTACTTAGATCTCAACTCTTCAAAGAAGAGTTCTTTGAGTTCCAAAGAAAGTGATGAAACAAATCAAGTGAAGAAGGGTCTAATTATAATATCAAAAACCAACAATCTGCAAGAAAGCTTGAAATTAAATACAATTAATTACTTTATGATTGTAATTTTAATTTTTTTCATGTATTTGTAATTTTTGTTGAAATTTAATTTTTTTTTTAATTTCAAATAAAGAAAGTTGAAATTTAAATTCCAATTGTGGTTGTAAAGTTGTTTTAAGTTTTCCCTCTTACATTTGGTCGATCACTCGCCTCCTTTGGTTAAGAATGCTATCAACTTCCAAGTACCCCTCCACCAAGAAGCCGGTCAACTTCCTCTTTTGTATTTTTTTGAATGTTATGTTATTTATGGACATATAAAGAAGCTAGGATGAAATTAAAAAAAAAAGAGCTTTAGGCATTTTGAAAAAGAATTGCAGTGTATTGTTAAGAAATTAAAGCCTAATGGGTTACTTGGTGATTCAATCCAAATTGTTCTTTTGGCAAGGTTCAATTACTTTACCTTTTCTTAATTTTTGATATTGATTTTTATTCTCTAGCATTCCCAACATCTTATTAAGGCTTTAAACCACTACATATTCACAAAAAATGAGTCGTACTCCCCCAAAATCTGAAATCCTATCATCTACCTATTTTAACCAATCCATTAAAAAGATATATATATATATATATATATATATATATATATATATATATATATATATATTTCTTATCCACATATCTAATTGATCTAGAATCATCTCCATCAGATAGCTAACATCTCAAATTTTAGATCTAGAGGGCCTTACTCCTTTCCATCAAAGAAAATCAAGTAACATACTGAAACACAATCTCAACTAGAAATTTGGCCAAAAACTCTTAAATTTGTCTTAGCCTAACACAAGACTTAACCGTTCCACCACCAATCCACCAACCATAGAAACCCTTTAACCAGCTCCATATCATTTAGTTCTATCATTAAATGTCAATCTTATGATAAAAATATATTATCAAATAATTGATTTTTGTTAGGAGAGCGCACAAGCATCCCAACAGTTATAATAATAGCCTTTAATGGAACACATTTATTGTTGTGTCCTATGATTTATAAGTGTCCCAATATGATATCTTTTAAGACAATTTAGTATCCTTCAAAAGGCATTAATATTGCAATGGCTCTCCTAGGCCCCTTGGACAGGATATCTACTTGGATTATTTTCCTTGCCAGGATCCACTACACAAATATCCTAACCTAAATACCTGAGCCATTCCAAGGACCAATTCTAGACTTCTAGATCTTTGTATTCAAATAGTCATTTAATAATTGAATAGGGAGAGATGGGGCTTAAGATTTTGTTTCACAATGATTCCACACAAATAACCTAAATACCATCCAACTATAACAAAACATACTCAAATCAACAGAACAAAATAACAAATGGGTGCAATAGAGATAGATGTCTATATTAGAACTACAAGAATTTTTAGAAGGATTGTGAGTTAATTCAAATAGCAAACTGAACAAAAAACAAAAAACAAAAGCAAAAGCAGTGACAAGGATGCAAGAGGTATGCTCTCCCATATAAAATCCATTATAAAATGATTAACACACAAACAAACCTTTTATTAACTGAAATACCATGATTTTAATTATCAAAACAGATTCATATTACCTGTACAACACAATTATCTGGCTATCTACCATAACATCCTGAAACCATGACGATGGTACCGACTATATATTGACCTTATATAAAATGATCAATGGTTTGTACCAAATTGTCCACACTACTAACTTTGCCTTTCCAATATCATGTATACCTATCTATTAGCATAAATGGTTTTTTCTTTGATCTCACAGGATCTATGTCGTGAAATGTTAAATGTAGGTAATTGTTTGACAAAAGATCCAATGGGGCATTCCATTACTAATTTTATACAAAATGTTATTTTGAAACTTAATTAAATCCCCAACAAATCTATCTCAATTTTGTCTAGATTGCCATTAGCTCCATTACACCACCCAAGCACATTATATGCCCCTTAAAATTATTATACAACAACAACAACAACAACAACATCAAGCCTTTATCCCACTACGTGGGGTCGGCTACATGAATCCTTTTTCTCCATTGTGTCCTATTAAAAGTCAAATTCTCGTTTAAATCTAATAAAGAAAGGTCATTCCTAATATTTTCTAACCAAGTCTTTTTAGGTCTACCCCTACCTTTCTTAACACAAGTCAAATCTAATACCTCTACTCTCCTAACCGGGTCATCGGAAGGCCGCCTTTTTATGTGACCAAACCATCTAAGGCGACTCTCTCTAATATGATCTTCTACTAGAGGTACTCCAACCTTTTCACGTATATGCTCATTTCGTATCCTATCTCTAAGCGTAAAGCCACTCATCCACCTGAGCATCCTCATCTCTGCCACACTTAACTTAGTATTATGCTTCTCTTTTAATGGCCAACATTCGGCACCATAAAGCATTGCAGGCCTCACTACCATCTTATAGAATTTTCCCTTAAGTTTGAGGGGTACATTTCTATCACATAACAAGCCCGATGCATTCCTCCACTTCAACCATCCAACTTGAATTCTGCTGATAATATCCCCATCTATTTCACCATCACTCTGAACAATAGATCCAAGATATCTAAAATGTGTACTCTTATTAATGACTTGATCGCCAAAAGTCACAATCCCCTCACTAGGTCTATTACTACTAAAATTACACTCCATATATTCCGTTTTAGATCTACTCAAGCAAAAACCTTTAGACTCTAAGGTTGACCTCCATAATTCAAGTTTACCTTCAACTCCCTCTCTAGTCTTATCAACAAGAAGAATATCATCAGCAAAAAGCATACACCAAGGTACATCCTCTTGCAAATGTCTAGTGAGAACATCCATGACTAAAGCAAAAAGATATGGGCTTAAGGCTGATCCTTGATGTAACCCAACCGAAATAGGGAAATACTTGGTCAAAGCACCTTGTGTTTGAACACAAGTAATAGCTCTTGCATACATATCTTTAATGATTTGAATATAAGCATTATTGACTCCTTTCTTATCAAGAACTCTCCATAGCACTTCTCTTGGAACTTTATCATATGCTTTTTCTAAATCAATAAATATCATATGTAGATCCTCCGTATTTTCTCTATATTTCTCCATCAAACCTCTTAATAAATGTATGGCTTCCATAGTCGACCTACTCTGCATGAATCCAAATTGATTTTGAGAAACATTAGTATCACGCCGCAACCCATGCTCCATAACTCGCTCCCATAGTTTTCACGTATGACACATTAACTTAATACCTCTATAATTCGTACAATCTTGTGCATCACCTTTATTCTTAAAAATAGGAATTAACACACTCATTCTTCACTCATCTGGCATCTTTTTAGTCTTCAAAATAGTATTAAAAAGTTTAGTAAGCCAAGAAATCCCTTCATCTCCTTAGCATTTCCACACCTCTATTGGAATATCATCAGGTCCAACAGCTTTTCCACTCTTCATTTTCTTTAAAGCCTAACTTCAGTTTTACTAATACGCCGATAAAAACAGAAATCTTTATTTTCATTTAGGATACTAAGGTCACTATAGTCAATCTTATTTTTCACAATCTTCATTAAAACGTTTAGCAAAATATCTCATCCACCTTTGTTGAATATCATCTTCTAAGAAAAGTATTTTTTGATCTTCATCCTTAATACACTTCACTTGAACTAAATCCTTACTATTCCTATCTCTTTGTTTGACTAACTTATACATATATCTTTCTCCCTCCTTAGTATTTAATCTATTATAAAAATCACTAAAAGCTGATGTCTTTGCATCGCGTATTGCTTTCTTAAAATCCTTACGAGCCACTTTATATATTTCACAATTATCAGAATTTTTAAAATTAAACAAAATTTTATAACAAATCTTCTTATTTTTAATCTTTTCTTGCACAATTGGATTCCACCACCAACTATTTTTACTATTAGGAGCTTTTCCATTTGACACTCCAAGCACATCTTTTGCAATATTCTTAATATCACTAGCCACTTTTTCCCGTATAACATTAGCATCCTCATGCATAGACAAAATCTTAAGATCTAAAATCTTACTCTCAAAAATATTTTTGTTAATATTCTTTAAAAGCCCCCATCTAATCCTAGAAAAATATTTTACTTTAATTTCTATTTTATGCCTCTTTATCTTAAAGTCCAAAACTAATAATCGATGTTGAGTACATAAATTTTCACTCTGAATAACTTTACAATCTTTGCAATCTAAACGATTTAATTTTCTAATAAGAAAATAGTCAATCTGGGTTATACTATATCTATTTTTATAAGTGATGAGATGCTTATTCCTTTTCTTAAATAAGGTATTAGCAATTAAAAAATCATAAGCTAAATAAAAATCTAATATGGTCTTGCCACCTTCATTCGATGTTTCAAATCCATGGCTACCATGAATGCTTTTAAAATCATCTACCTCTCTACCAACATGTCCATTTAAATCTCCTCCAATAAAAACTCTTTCTTCAAGAGGTATCTTTTGTATTAATTCTTCTAAGTCATTCCAAAAATTTAATTTAGAACTCATATCCAAACCTACTTGAGGAGCATAAACACTTATAATATTAACAATCTTATCATCAACACAATCTTTAAAGCTATAATTCTATCTCCAATCCTATTAATTTTTATAACATTATCCTTTAAACTCTTATCTATAATAACACCTACACCATTTCTAGTACGACTCCTACCCGAATACCAATGTTTAAATCATAAACTATCAATTTCCTTAGCCTTCTCTCCAACCCATTTAGTTTCCTGAATGCACAAAATATTTAACTTCCTATGAATCATAATATCTATTAATTCCATTAATTTTTCTGTAAGGGAACCTATATTCCAAGTTCCTATACTAATTTTAGTTTCATGGACAAGCTTCTTTGCCCACATCCGTCCTTGATGTGGGAACCCTTGCCTATTTAACATTGCACCCGGGCGCCGGTGCAGCGGCCCTTGCACACTTGTCACTGTATTCAGGCCATACAGCACTTCGCTTCCAGGGGACGCCCTAGCATTAACACAATTTCTTAAAGGATTCATGTCATTATTGTTCGACAAGTTTTACGCTGGCTGTCGACTACCTAACGCAACCCTCCACTTTTCTCATCCAAGACTTAAAATTATTATATAATATAAAAATTAATTAACAAGCGGGGATATTACAGCTTCACTTTAACTTGTGCATTCTTTAAGCACCATGAACTACATAGATTGTTAAAAGATATTATATCCTCATCCTCAGAACATCTGATTCCTTGCAGAATATGGAAACAGCCCTTGCTAAACAGTTTGATCACTTTTTTGTATATCAACCATATTCATAAAATTAATTCATTGCTAGGAAAAACATACAAAAAAAGATGTTAAGAAAAACAAGTTATATCAATAATTTTGTGCAGCTTCCCATGATTATCGCAGCACCTAACAAGTACGGAGAAGATGCGTCAAACATCTATGTCATAGAAAGAGTGATTTTCTGCCACTGGGAAATTATAAAATATGGCTTCCCAAATCACATGGAGGTGAGGATGGCTCCCGGAAGCCAATGTCGCAGATTTCTACCACATCACATGTCTAACTGACATCATCAAATCAACATTTAATTTTAAGAAGTAAATCAAAATGGTTTTAAATACTAAAATATATAAACATACAACATTATTCTACGATTGGATCTAACAATGACACAGCATTTCTATGATTGCATCTGAAAATCAATTTTTACTTACACTGTCAAATATATAATTTTAAATAAGATGTACTAATTTTTTCAATCAGATTAATAAATCAGGAATTATATAAGAAAAACAACAATCATATGCAAACCTGCATAAAATTATAGCGCTCTCTTCCAATTGATTCATTTTCCGCAATGGCAAAGTATGCCAAAATGGGGTAGTGACCAACATAAGATGCATAACTGTCACGTTGAATGTTGACAGCCCATTCACTGCATTCACATGACCGAAAAATTAAAAAGGTACCAAAAAACTAATACAATATATAAAGGTCATGAAGTAACTTTCTAAGGGTTAGCACTCACAATCTATTCATATCAGAATGCCCTGTTCCAACATATTTAGCTTGAAGGTGCTCAAGCTGGGAGTTAATGTTAAACCTATCACTGGCCTGAACAAAAAAATATAAGGCTTAGTTCTCTTCAATTGTGCACTGTGCTTGTATTAGTAACAAATAATGCTATAGCTTGGCTGCACTCCAGCTACTGTTAAAATAGATATTCACCCTCTCTGCCCACAGCTTCAAAAACTTGCTAGTTGCTACTAAAGAACAGAAGTTATTGGTCACTATAAAAGAATAAGACAGATTTAAATTAGAGTTAACTCTAAGTAGGGTGGAACAATGTTGGGGCAAATAGAGCTTATTACAGGCGTAAATAGTAAATGGACAACCATCAACAAAACCTTAAACCAATGAGCAAGGGTTAGTGCTAGTATATCAGAAACTTAACATTTTGTTTCCTGTTCAATGTAAAACTATTCATTCCCATGCACATCCCAACAATATTCCCCCGCACACTAGACCTTTCTATCTCTTCCATTACTCCTGTTCAAACGAAAGCTCTCTAGCACCATCAAAAGACAAAATTACAGTCCACTCATCGAATGGATCCTAAATAGGAGTAACCAGCTCTTAAACCATTGATCATGGAACAAGTTGTTAAGATATATGGCAGCCACAAATCTCATTCAACACTAAATCCCAGTAAAACCATTAGCTCTAATATCATTTAATGAAGGCCCAAACATAGCCCAATACACTAGTAGATGAAGATACATCAAGCAAAAGATTAAGTCAATGGGCAAAGATAAATACCATTATATCAAAATATTTAACATTTGTTCCACTTTTGATGCGAAACTATTGTCCGCTCTCATGTGCATCTAAACAATTCATCTAATCAAATATCAACTCTCCACTTCAGCCATTAATGCCCACCAAACAAAAGCTCTTTAAACAATCAAATGTTATGCACCATAACATGCCATGCACCATGAGCTCAACCATCCATGTGGAGCCTATGTAGGAGTCACTTTGAAGCCACTAAGATGCATAGGAGACACAAACTGCATCAAAACTTATCCAACCAAAACATCAACTCTAATACAACATATCCGAAAGGTGGCACACTAGAGGCTAGAGTGAAGCTAAATACACTTGTGGATGAACAAATCGACCCAAAAGTTTAAACTAACGTGTAAGGGTCAATACTAGTACCAAAAAAACCTTAACAACTTGTTTTGCTTTCAATGCGGAGTATTCTTCACTTTCATATGCATTTTAGCAAAAACTCCTAAAATTATTTTTTATTTAATGCAAGGCAATGTAGCACTATCATTATACTTGTAACCAATGAATTACGACAAACATAAAATATAACAGGTAATTACAACTCTCTTGGGTGGTTATGCCGAATGCTACTTAATGCAAGTTTTCAACATATGTAAACAAAGCCTCTCATATTGGTGATGCTAATTAATCCATATATCTTTCAAGAGATTAAAATTAGTTGAGATTATTATCCTAATATAGTTGTTAGAAATAAGTTCATGGCAATATGATTATCATTTACTCCTCCAATAATCATTCAAAGCTAGGTAAGAGCTATGAAAAAGAAAGTAATAGGCTAGCATAGATCATCCATTAACACCTAAATGAATGCACAGCAATCGCTTGCAAGTGTCACATATACAACAAACCAATGATAGCTTAAGGAAAGAAAGAACCACATTCTTGCATTCCCTAGAGAACATGAAATTTTGATCACGTCAGTGCACATTGAAGATGACAAAATTAAGCAAGGAGCATAATGATGAACACATAGATATGGATGTAGAACTTCTTCAGTTAGATGTTGAAGTATGAGCTTCACTCACATTAATACTTTCTACCTGAAAAATAAACCACTTAAGCAAGCATAATGCTTGTCTACATGCGTAACCAATGGAAATGAAAATTAATGATAAAAAAAAATTACTGAACCTATAGATCTTCTCCAACCTAGGGTCAACATTTTCCCTCTTAAAAGGAGGTGAAAGAAAAAAGATGACATTTAGATTAGGTTGTAAGGAAACTAGTGCACTCGATGAATTACTCAATACTTCCTCATATATAACTCACTGTATTTTTAATTATTGAGAAATTTTCGACAAAATTTTTAGTTGATAGATGAATGATCAATGGGGAACATTGACTTTCTTGTTCATGTAAGTTTACACATTCATTTTTTTTTAATACGCAGCTCACCAAGAGCTCCATAAAACAAGCTTATTCAATGATGGTTTAATAGCTTATGATGACTTGTCATTCTTGGCTCAATTAAAGCTAGATGATTGTTCAAATAAAAGTTTGAAGGAATTTGAAGAGGATGTTTGCAAGCAAGATTTGAAAAGGTTTTAAGCAGGATTTTAAGCTAAATCCTACTAATGCCAAAAACAGATGTTGTAAATCCTACGATATCTTAAATCTTATTTTCACCACTATTTTCCATAAAACCCAAATTTACTAAATCTAGTAGTTCATAAGATTTAACAAGCTTTATGCTGCACTCAAAAAGAACTCTAATATCCCCTTGTCATGGAGCTCCAAGCTATATTTCTATCGGAGCACGTCGCCTTATCTAGTGATCCAAATCCCATCTCTCACTTAGCAGTTCGCAGCATCTTGTAACACTACTTATAATCTCAATAACAAAGCAGAAAAGTTAACACTGGTATTAGAAAAAAAAACTTTGTTGCCTCCCTTCAGCAGTTATATTCTCATGAATATATATATATATATATATATATATATATATATATATATATATATATATATATATATATATATATATATATTACTAGCCAATACTATGACCATGATATAGCATAGAATTGCACTTAAAATGACAACATTGGAAATAATTGTCATTATTGGGTGCAATGTTAATTTGAGTGCATCTTATCTGTCTATTTTAGTGATAAATGTTGTAGTCATCAAAGAAATTTTCAAATTTAATTCATGACATCATAGTTACTTCTTTAGACATTTTAACTACAATTTAACTCCAAACAAATTTGATTGTTAAATAAATCCACTATTGCGAAAGCTTTTATAGGTATTAACACTAATAATTAAATATCTAATTTTAATTTGATACAAACTAATAGTATCTAGTGTGATCAGATCTAGACTCTAGTAAGGCTTGAACTTCTATTTCTCATCTAGGCTTGATACAAGTCAATAATCTCATCCAACTTCAATTAATTACTTGGAAAAGAACCCTTGTTTTTGTAGTTAAGGAAAATTCGTCGATATCCTTGTTTAACTATTTTTGTAAGGAATTGACTTATGTTTTCACGTATAATTCTTCTACTAATTTACTGTTATGCTCTACTACTAATTTAATTATAATTAATAATAATTGATGCCATTTTTATGCAATAACAATTAAAGTATAACTTTATTTTTTTCAAGAAAAATTATTATGATGAACTCATAAGATGCTGCGAACAACTACACTACAGCCACACGTTAGAATAAAAATTGCTTTAATGAATACAAACAAACTACAAAAGAAGGAGAAAATCCAATAAAGACAAACAATCCTTGAAGCTTTCAGCAAAATTTAAGATAAAATATTCTCAAGGCAATCCTTTAGGCATTTTAGACTATTTGAGCCATAAGGAGTTGTTAAATATCAACAACCTACCATGTAGAAAAACTAGCCGTCAATTCAGGAAAAATCAAAATAACAATGGTATATTTCCTAAACTACTTGAACATTTATAAAAGCAACCTTTCAACCTTATTGTGCATGTAAATGAAACTTCACTGCTTGTGCAACAGGAATGAAGAGATTCCTGAAAAATAAGACGTTGCAATGCAGAAGCTCAAGCTATAAGCAGCAAGCTGACGAATAGGTGTCCATCCGCACCGATTAGCAAAAGTGTACAAGTACAACCCCCAAGTGGCTAGAGAAATATAATGTTGTTTTAGGTGAGTTATACATGGAGCAATTCCTATATGAAAATATTATAAATAATGTGCTGAAAAAGGAAGAATGATGTGAGGTTATGGACACATTAAATCAAAGTTTGGGAACTAATTATACAGACAGTCATTATGACAAGGTTTAAGAACATGAGATTTGATTTCTGATCAACTTTCAAATCACAGTGGTTGGGAATGAGATGAAGATTTGTACTCCATATAGCAAATGATGATGAATGGGATGAGATCATATATGTACATTGTTTTAGTTGATCTTTCTGCTTTAGGTCAATAAAGGTTTAGTCTATAGATCCAATGACTTATGTTGCACATAAACAAAACAATCTTCTCTTATACGATAACCCTAAGATGGCACAATTCCATAGGAATCCTTTCCACTACTATATTTTTGAGAAGATCTATGGTGACAATATTGTAAAAGGCATGATAGCTCGAAGCTCAATCAAAAAAGTTCTAGACACCAACCCAAAAGAGCAAGTCGAACCATTCATTGATGACTTTATGTCCGCACATGGTGTGAGCTTCACAAATGACTTGTATGAGACAGAGCCATGGGCTGATATAAAGCTAAGGGAGAGGCCTGAAGCTCAACCAAATCTAGTTCTCGTGAATGAAATCAAAAGGTCCAGTGAGGAAGTAGGTTGGCCATTAGGATGAACCAAAAAAAGGAAAATAAGAATAAATTGACCAAGTTGCTAGTTTGACATAATGAAAATACAGAGATGCTTAGAGAGACAATTAATAGACATTTTTCATACATGATAACAAAATATTTGGACAAACTAAGTACCATAGATAACATATCCACTAATGTTACCATTGTCGTTCGTGAGACTCTAATGCAAAATAGCGATAAAACAATCATGCGTGAGACTTGGGATGGAATGCTTCTAAGCAATTGGAATGAATATGTGCTCAACCATCATCCTCGCTTCCATGCTTGACTACTTGGTTGTAGTAATTCCAATTTCTATGCAATTGCGTTTGGTTCATATTGCACCATTAAGTGTTATACTTGCGTTTATTCAATTTCATTTATGACATTACTTGTTAGTCATTCTCTCTACTCAGCATGTGCTCTTAAATTATTTATTTGTTGGGAATTGTAGCCAACTTCAACTCTGCAGCTATTTTTTTATTTTTATCTTCTCATTTGATATTAAAATTTTGGATGTCGTATTCACTAAATGTACATTTTCTATATTAATATGTAATGGAAAAAATTTTAATAGATTATCCTTCCTAATGAACTTTGAAACATGGTTGCATCAAAAGCTTAATGATCCTACAATTGAGCTGACAATATCAATTATGGAGGATAGAAGCTCATTAGATGAGGAGATGCATTTGCAAAGGCATATGTTCAGTAGGTCATATACATGGACATATTATGTAGTTGATGTACTTTATGGACATCCACTGCGGTCGTACAAGTGCCTTAGGTTTCCATCAAAGGCATTTTATAGCTTATGGAATTATTGGTAAGTCAAGACATATTGGGTGACACAAGGTATATGGTCGTTGATGAATAACTAAGGATTTTTCTTAGAAGGATTACAAATGCACATAGTCATAAACAATTGTGTGAGTTTTTTCAACACTTCTAGAAATAGTGAGTCCATATTTCAATCTGGTGTTATGAGCTATTGTCTCATTAGCGGAGTTCATTAACTTTCCCCCTAGATACAGCAACAAAAAAGGGTTTACTTCTTATAATTTATCACAACGGTCTAATTTGAACAATTTGTCTATGTTAAATCTGGTTGGGAGGGGACTACAGTTAATTTAAGGGTGCTACTATGGGCAATGGAGGAGAGAAAGTTTATAATATCACAAAGAAAATATCATTTTGTTGACTCCGGCTACACTAACACTGATTAGCTCATGGCACACTTTAGAGGATATCGATATTATTTAGTGACCACTATGGAGAAACATCTTGTAGGTACTCAATCGAACATGTGTTATACAATCATCACCACGCATAATTATGCAATATAGTCTAGAGAATATTTTACATTTGGAAAGAGAGATTTCAACTTTTAACCACATGCAACAATTTTCTTTGATGGTTCGAGTAAATATTGCACTTGTTTGTGCAGTGTAGCACAATTTAATTGGTCGCTATCACAAACATGATCTTTATTTCAATGTCTCAAACTGAGATGCAATATGATAATGTTTTTGATGAGGTAGAAGTCAATGATGAAGATGAAACGTAACAACAGTTTGGGAGAGAAGTCAAGGGATGTAATGAGGCATACGATAGTCCTCGACTTGTGGGAAGCATGTGCGAGATTTTAATTTTACAAAGCAGAAATTTAAGCATGTGCGAGATTTTAACTTAACACTGTCGTTGCCAGGTCTCAAGTCCTGGATGAGAAAAGTATAGGGTTGCGTTAGGTAGTTGACAGCCAGCGTAAAACCTGTCGAATAATAATGACATTTATTGATTTAGAAAAAGCATATGATAAAGTTCCAAGAGAAGTGCTATGGAGAGTTCTTGAAAAGAAATGAGTTAATAATGTTTATATTCAAATCATTAAAGATATGTATGCAGGAGATATTACTTGTGTTCAAACACAAGGTGGTTTGACCAAGTATTTCTCTATTTTGGTTGGGTTACATCAAGGATCAGCCTTAAGCCCATATCTTTTTGCTATAGTCATGGATGTTTTCACTAGACATTTGCAAGAGGAAGTACCTTGGTGTATGCTTTTTGCTGATGATATTCTTCTTGTTGATAAGACTAGAGAGGGAGCTAAAAGTAAACTTGAATTATGGAGGTCAACATTAAAGACTAAAGGTTTTCGCATGAGTATATCTAAAACGGAATATATGGAGTGTAATTTTAGTAGTAATAGACCTAGTGAGGGGATTGTAACTTTGGGCGATCAAGTCATTAATAAGAGTACACGTTTTAGATATCTTGGATCTATTGTTCAGAGTGATGGTGAAATAGATGGGGATATTATCAGTAGAATTCAAGTTGGATTGTTGAAGTGGAGGAATGCATCGGGCTTGTTGTGTGATAGAAAAGTACCCCTCAAACATAAGGAAAAATTCTATAAGATGGTAGTGAGGCTTGCAATGCTTTATTGTGCTGAATGTTGGCCATTAAAAGAGAAGCATAATACTAAGTTAAGTGTGGCAGAGATGAGGATGCTCAGGTGGATGAGTGGCTTTACACTTAGAGATAGGATACGAAATGAGCATATATGTGAAAAGGTTGGAGTAGCTCCAGTAGAAGATAAGATTAGAGAGAGTCGCCTTAGATCATTTGGTCACATAAAACGATGGCCTTCCAGTGACCGATTAGGATAGTAGAGGTATTAGATTTGACTTATGTTAAGAAAGGTAGAGGCAGATCTAAAAAAACTTGGTTAGAAAATATTAGGAATGACCTTTCTTTATTAGATTTAAACAAGAACTTAACCTTTAATAGGACATAATGGAGAAAAAGGATTCATGTAGCCGACCGCACGTAGTGGGATAAAGGCTTGATGTTGTTGTTGTTGTTGTTGTAAAGCAGAAATTCTTTTTTTTTTCTTTTGTTATGATGGTTATTTACAAATGTAATACTCGCTGATAATGAGTTAACGAGATCGATTAACTTGAGTAGTACGCAAAATTTATGCCTCCAAGAAAGAAATATTGATGTTTTATTGTAGTTTAATCTAATTGGATCTGATTTTTGAGCTACTATTCAACTTGATTATGATTTAATGATTATATGCATTTGTACGAACTATTCTCATTTTATTATAATGTCTTAAATGTAAATACTATTTAAATTAAACACTTAAATCTCAAGTTATAAAAAAAATAAAAAAAATCTTGAATTATTTAGCCAAAAAACTTATCAAAATTTAATATCTGAGAGGTCAAACAGTTTTGAGGATTTAACACTCACATAATTTAGTAAATCCAAATTTAGAGGATTTAGTAGATCCTACTTGCTGCCAAGAAGCCCCTAAATTTTGGATCAAGCAAAAATTTGGATCAAGCTTTATACGAAAATAAATGAATTGATCCTGTTGGCTTGACATTAACACTTATATTTATAGCACTAGCTTAGATAATCGGAACACACCTGCATGTTTCCTAGGGCAAATTAGTTGCCGGAGAAAGAACTTCAAGAAATCACGACAACGCGAAAGGAAATGGCGAAGGCTTCGCTTTACACACTGCAGAGTGCAGACAAACAAAAAATTTGTGCTCAGAAATTAAAGATTAAAAAAAAAAAAATACGGATAACTGGAAAGCCCTAAAGGGGCTGCTCGGTAGCGGGAAAATTGCAATTTAAGTCCTACAGTAAGCTAAAACCCTGTTTATTCCCCATCTTACCTTAAACCTCGGATTTACTAAATCCAAGGATTCCACGAATTTAATCTAAATCCGGGCGTCTCTTCCCCGAAGCACGAACTCTACTTTTCCTTTAGAATCTGCCGGCACCGACGATGGCTTTCGCGGAGATCGTCGTCGAGAACCTCCTCGCGCTTCGTAGTAGATTCAAATCAACATTTATTTTAAGAAGTAAATCAAAATGGTTTTAAATACTAAAATATATAAACATACAACATTATTCTACGATTGGATCTAACAATGACACAGCATTTCTATGATTGCATCTGAAAATCAATTTTTACTTACACTGTCAAATATATAATTTTAAATAAGATGTACTATATTTTTCAATCAGATTATAAATCAGGATTATATAAGAAAAACAACAATCATATGCAAACCTGCATAAAATTATAGCGCTCTCTTCCAATTGATTCATTTTCCGCAATGGCAAAGTATGCCAAAATGGGGTAGTGACCAACATAAGATGATAACTGTCACGTTGAATGTTGACAGCCCATTCACTGCATTCACATGACCGAAAAATTAAAAAGGTACAAAAAACTAATACAATTATAAAAGGTCATGAAGTAACTTTCTAAGGGTTAGCACTCACAATCTATTCATATCAGAATGCCCTGTTCCAACATATTTAGCTTGAAGGTGCTCAAGCTGGGAGTTAATGTAAACCTATCATGGCCTGAACAAAAAATATAAGGCTTAGTTCTCTTCAATTGTGCACTGTGTTGTATTAGTAACAAATAATGCTATAGCTTGGCGCACTCCAGCTACTGTTAAAATAGATATTCACCCTTCTGCCCACAGCTTCAAAAACTTGCTAGTTGCTACTAAAGAACAGAAGTTATTGGTCACTATAAAAGAATAAGACAGATTTAAATTAGAGTTAACTCTAAGTAAGGTGGAACAATGTTGGGGCAAATGAGCTTATTACAGGCGTAAATAGTAAATGGACAACCATACAACAAAACCTTAAACCAATGAGCAAGGTTAGTGCTGTATATCAAACTTAACATTTTGTTTCTGTTCAATGTAAAACTATTCATTCCCATGCACATCCCAACAATATTCCCCCACCACTAGACTTTCTCTCTTCCATTACTCCTGTTCAAACGAAAGCTCTCTAGCACCATCAAAAGACAAAATTACAGTCCACTCATCGAATGGATCCTAAATAGGGTAACCAGCTCTTAAACCATTGATCATGGAACAAGTTGTTAAGTATATGGCAGCACAAATCTCATTCAACACTAAATCCCAGTAAAACCATTAGCTCTAATATCATTTTGAAGGCCAAACATAGCCCAATACACTAGTAGATGAAGATACATCAAGCAAAAGATTAAGTCAATGGGCAAAGATAAATACCATTATATCAAAATATTTAACATTTGTTCCACTTTTGATGCGAAACTATTGTCCGCTCTCATGTGCATCTAAACAATTCATCTAATCAAATTCAACTCTCCACTTCAGCCATTAATGCCCACCAAACAAAAGCTCTTAAACAATCAAATGTTATGCACCATAACATGCCATGCACCATGAGCTCAACCATCCATGTGGAGCCTATGTAGGAGTCACTTTGAAGCCAAAGATGCATAGGAGAAACAAACTGCATCAAAACTTATCCAACCAAAACATCAACTCTAATACAACCTATCCGAAAGGTGGCACACTAGAGGCTAGAGTGAAGTAAATACACTTGGGATGAACAAATTCGACCCAAAAGTTTAAACTAACGTGTAAGGGTCAATACTAGTACCAAAAAAAAACCTTAACAACTTGTTTTGCTTTCAATGAGGAGTATTCTTCACTTTCATATGCATTTTAGCAAAAACTCCTAAAATTTTTTTTTATTTAATGCAAGGCAATGTAGCACTATCATTATACTTGTAACCAATGAATACGACAAACATAAAAATAACAGGTAATTACAACTCTCTTGGTGGTTATGCCGAATGCTACTTAATGCAGTTTTCAACATATGTAACAAAGCCTCTCATATTGGTGATGCTAATTAATCCTATATCTTTCAAGAGATTAAATTAGTTATGAGATTATTATCTCTATAGTTGTTAGAAATAAGTTCATGGCAATATGATTTCATTTACTCCTCCAATAATCATTCAAAGCTGGTAAGAGCTATGAAAAAGAAAGTATAGGCAGCCTAGATCATCCATTAACACCTAAAGAATGCACAGCAATCGCTTGCAAGTTCACATATACAACAAACCATGATAGCTTAAGGAAAGAAGAACCACATTCTTGCATTCCCTAGAGAACATGAAATTTGATCCGTCAGTGCACATTGAAATGACAAAATTAAGCAAGGAGCATAATGATGAACACATAGATATGGATGTGTAGAATCTCTTCAGTTAGAGGAGTTGTATGAGCTTCCTCAATTAATACTTTCTACCTGAAAAATAAACCACTTAAGCAAGCATAATGCTTCTACATGCGTAACCAATGGAAATGAAAATTAATGTAAAAAAAAATTACTGAACCTATAGATCTCTCCAACCTAGGGTCAACATTTTCCCTCTTAAAAGGAGGTGAAAGAAAAAAGATGACATTTAGATTAGGTTGTAAGGAAACTAGTGCACTCGATGAATTACTCAATACTTCTCATATATACTCACTGTATTTTTAATTATTGAGAAATTTTCGACAAAATTTTTAGTTGATAGATGAATGATCAATGGGGAACATTGACTTTCTTGTTCATGTAAGTTTACACATTCATTTTTTTTAATACGCAGCTCACCAAGAGCTCCATAAAACAAGCTTATTCAATGATGGTTTAATAGCTATGATGACTTGTCATTCTTGGCTCAATTAAAGCTAGATGATTGTTCAAATAAAAGTTTGAAGGAATTTGAAGAGGATGTTTGCAAGCAAGATTTGAAAAGGTTTTAAGCAGGAATTTAAGCTAAATCCTACTAATGCCAAAAACGATGTTGTAAATCCTACGATATCTTAATCTTTTTTCACCACTATTTTCATAAACCCAAATTTACTAAATCTAGTAGTTCATAAGATTTAACAAGCTTTATGGCACTCAAAAGAACTCTAATATCCCTTGTCATGGAGCTCCAAGCTTATTTCTATCGGAGCGTCGCCTTATCTAGTGATCCAAATCCCATCTCTCACTTAGCAGTTCGCAGCATCTTGTAACACTACTTATAATCTCAATAACAAAGCAGAAAAGTTAACACTGGTATTAGAAAAAAAACTTTGTTGCCTCCCTTCAGCAGTTATATTCTCATGAATAATATATATATATATATATATATATATATATTATATATATATATATATATATATATATATATATATATATATATTACTAGCCAATACTATGACCATGATATGCAATGAATTGCACTTAAAATGACAAACATTGGAAATAATTGTCTTATTGGGTGCAATGTTAATTTGAGTGCATCTTATCTTCTATTTTAGTGATAAATGTTGTAGTCATCAAAGAAATTTTCAAATTTAATTCATGACATCATAGTTACTTCTTTAGACATTTTAACTACAATTTAACTCCAAACAAATTTGATTGTTAAATAAATCCACTATTGCGAAAGCTTTTATAGGTATTAACACTAATAATTAAAAAATCTAATTTTTATTTGATACAAACTAATAGTATCTAGTGTGATCAGATCTAGACTCTAAAGGCTTGAACTTCTATTTCTCATCTAGGCTGATACAAGTCAATAATCTCATCCAACTTCAATTAATACTTGGAAAAGAACCTTGTTTGTGTTAAGGAAAATTCGTCGATATCCTTGTTTAACTATTTTTGTAAGGAATTGACTTATGTTTTCACGTATAATTCTTCTACTATTTACTGTTATGCTCTACTACTATATTTAATTATATTAATAATAATTGATGCCATTTTTATGCAATAACAAATAAAGTATAACTTATTTTTTTTCAAGAAATTATTATGATGAACTCATAAGATGCTGCGAACAACTACACTACAGCCACACGTTAGAATAAAAATTGCTTTAATGAATACAAACAAACTACAAAAGGGAGAAATCCAATAAAGACAAAACAATCCTTGAAGCTTTTAGCAAAATTTAGATATATTCCAAGGCAATCCTTTAGGCATTTTGACTATTTGAGCCATAAGGAGTTGTTAAATATCAACAACCTACCATGTAGAAAAACTAGCCGTCAATTCAGGAAAAATCAAATAAAATGGTATATTTCTAAACTACTGAACATTTATAAAAGCAACCTTTCAACCTTATTGTGCATGTAATGAACTTCACTGCTTGTGCAACAGGAATGAAGAGATTCCTGAAAAATGACGTTGCAATGCAGAGCTCAAGCTATATAGCAGCAAGCTGACGATAGGTTCACCGCACCGATGCAAAAGTGTACAACACAACCCGGCTAGAGAAATTAATGTTTTTTAGGTGGTAATCATGAGCAATTCCTATATGAAATTTATAATAATATTGCTGAAAAGAAGAAGATGTGAGGTTATGGACACATTAAATCAAAGTTTGGGAACTATATAACACAGTCATTATCAGTTATAATAACAAGTATTTGATTTTTATCAATTACAAACATTTTAAGTTATTATGAATATAATTGTATCTATAAGTCAATGAATTTAAATGATGTATATCAATGTACATTGTTTAAATTAACTTTCTATATTACAAAAAGTAACTTTAATCACTCTAAATTTTGCACATAAACAAACAATCTCTATACTAACAACCAAATATTCCATTCCATTAATCTTACATAATAAATTTAATCTATATACCAAATGTAAAGGCATGATAGACTACTAGCTCAACAAAAAAGTTCTGCACAACCCAAAAGAGCAATCGAACCATTCATTGATGACTTTATGTCACATGTGTGACTTCACAAATGACTTGTATGAGACAGAGCCTGGGCTGATATAAAGTAAGGGAGGCCTGAACTAACCAAATCTAGTTCTCGTGAAAAATCAAAAGGTCCAGTGAGGAAGTAGGTTGGCCATTAGGATGAACCAAAAAAAGGAAAATAAGAATAAATTGACCAAGTTGCTAGTTTGACATAATGAAAATACAGAGATGCTTAGAGAGACAATTAATAGAACTTTTTCATACATGATAAAAAAATATTTGGACAAACTAAGTCCATAGATAACATATCCACTAATGTACCATTGTCGTTCGTGGACTCTAATGCAAATAGCGATAAAACAATCATGCGTGAGACTTGGGAAGGAATGCTTCTAAGCAATTGGAATGAATATGTGCTCAACCATCATCCTCGCTTCCTGCTTGACTACTTGGTTGTAGTAATTCCAATTTCTATGCAATGCGTTTGGTTCATATTGCACCATTAAGTGTTATACTTGCGTTTATTCAATTCATTTATGACATTACTTGTTAGTCATTCTCTCTACTCAGCATGTGCTCTTAAATTATTTATTTGTTGGGAATTGTAGCCAACTTCAACTCTGCAGCTATTTTTTTATTTTTTTTCTTCTCATTTGATATTAAAATTTTGGATGTCGTATTCATAAATGTACATTTTCTTATATTAATATGTAATGGAAAAAATTTTAATAGATTATCCTTCCTAATGAACTTTGAAACATGGGCATCAAAAGCTTAATGATCCTACAATTGAGCTGACAAATCAATTATGGAGGATAGAGCTCATTAGATGAGGAGATGCATTTGCAAAGGCATATGTTCAGTAGGTCATATACATGGACATATTATGTAGTTGATGTACTTTATGGGACATCCACTGCGGTCGTACAAGTGCCTTAGGTTTCCATCAAAGGCCTTTATAGCTTATGGAATTATTGGTAAGTCAAGACATATTGGGGACACAAGGTATATGGTCGTTGATGAATAACTAAGGATTTTTCTTAGAGGATTACAAATGCACATAGTCATAACAATTGTGTGAGTTTTTTCAACACTTCTAGAAATAGTGAGTCCATATTTCAATCTGGTGTTATGAGCTATTGTCTCATTAGGGAGTTCATTAACTTTCCCCTAGATACAGCAACAAAAAAGGGTTTACTTCTTATAAATTATCACAACGGTCTAATTTGAACAATTTGTCTATGTTAAATCTGGTTGGGGGGGACTACAGTTAATTTAGGGTGTACTATGGGCAATGGAGGAGAGAAAGTTTATAATATCACAAAGAAATATCATTTTGTTGACTCCGGCTACACTAACACTGATTAGCTCATGGCACACTTTAGAGGATTCGTATTATTTAGTGACCACTATGGAGAAACATCTTGTAGGTACTCAATCGACATGTGTTATACAATCATCCACACGCATAATTATGCAATATAGTCTAGAAACCTCTTAATAAATGTATGGCTTCCATAGTCGACCTACTCTGCATGAATCCAAATTGATTTTGAGAAACATTAGTATCACGCCGCAACCCATGCTCCATAACTCGCTCCCATAGTTTTCACGTATGACACATTACCTTAATACCTCTATAATTCGTACAATCTTGTGCATCACCTTTATTCTTAAAAATAGGAATTAACACACTCATTCTTCACTCATCTGGCATCTTTTTAGTCTTCAAAATAGTATTAAAAAGTTTAGTAAGCCAAGAAATCCCTTCATCTCCTTAGCATTTCCACACCTCTATTGGAATATCATCAGGTCCAACAGCTTTTCCACTCTTCATTTTCTTTAAAGCCTAACTTCAGTTTTACTAATACGCCGATAAAAACAGAAATCTTTATTTTCATTTAGGATACTAAGGTCACTATAGTCAATCTTATTTTTCACAATCTTCATTAAAACGTTTAGCAAAATATCTCATCCACCTTTGTTGAATATCATCTTCTAAGAAAAGTATTTTTTGATCTTCATCCTTAATACACTTCACTTGAACTAAATCCTTACTATTCCTATCTCTTTGTTTGACTAACTTATACATATATCTTTCTCCCTCCTTAGTATTTAATCTATTATATAAATCACTAAAAGCTGATGTCTTTGCATCGCGTATTGCTTTCTTAAAATCCTTACGAGCCACTTTATATATTTCACAATTATCAGAATTTTTAAAATTAAACAAAATTTTATAACAAATCTTCTTATTTTTAATCTTTTCTTGCACAATTGGATTCCACCACCAACTATTTTTACTATTAGGAGCTTTTCCATTTGACACTCCAAGCACATCTTTTGCAATATTCTTAATATCACTAGCCACTTTTTCCCGTATAACATTAGCATCCTCATGCATAGACAAAATCTTAAGATCTAAAATCTTACTCTCAAAAATATTTTTGTTAATATTCTTTAAAAGCCCCCATCTAATCCTAGAAAAATATTTTACTTTATTTTCTATTTTATGCCTCTTTATCTTAAAGTCCAAAACTAATAATCGATGTTGAGTACATAAATTTTCACTCTGAATAACTTTACAATCTTTGCAATCTAAACGATTTAATTTTCTAATAAGAAAATAGTCAATCTGGGTTATACTATATCTATTTTTATAAGTGATGAGATGCTTATTCCTTTTCTTAAATAAGGTATTAGCAATTAAAAAATCATAAGCTAAATAAAAATCTAATATGGTCTTGCCACCTTCATTCGTCGTTTCAAATCCATGGCTACCATGAATGCTTTTAAAATCATCTACCTCTCTACCAACATGTCCATTTAAATCTCCTCCAATAAAAACTCTTTCTTCAAGAGGTATCTTTTGTATTAATTCTTCTAAGTCATTCCAAAAATTTAATTTAGAACTCATATCCAAACCTACTTGAGGAGCATAAACACTTATAATATTAACAATCTTATCATCAACACAATCTTTAAAGCTATAATTCTATCTCCAATCCTATTAATTTTTATAATATTATCCTTTAAACTCTTATCTATAATAACACCTACACCATTTCTAGTACGACTCCTACCCGAATACCAATGTTTAAATCATAAACTATCAATTTCCTTAGCCTTCTCTCAAACCCATTTAGTTTCCTGAATGCACAAAATATTTAACTTCCTATGAATCATAATATCTATTAATTCCATTAATTTTCCTGTAAGGGAACCTATATTCCAAGTTCCTATACTAATTTTAGTTTCATGGACAAGCTTCTTTGCCCACATCCGTCATTGATGTGGGAACCCTTGCCTATTTAACATTGCACCCGGGCGCCGGTGCAGTGGCCCTTGCACACTTGTCACTGTATTCAGGCCATACAGCACTTCGCTTCCAGGGGACGCCCTAGCATTAACACAATTTCTTAAAGGATTCATGTCATTATTGTTCGACAAGTTTTACGCTGGCTGTCGACTACCTAACGCAACCCTCCACTTTTCTCATCCAAGACTTAAAATTATTATATAATATAAAAATTAATTAACAAGCGGGGATATTACAGCTTCACTTTAACTTGTGCATTCTTTAAGCACCATGAACTACATAGATTGTTAAAAGATATTATATCCTCATCCTCAGAACATCTGATTCCTTGCAGAATATGGAAACAGCCCTTGCTAAACAGTTTGATCACTTTTTTGTATATCAACCATATTCATAAAATTAATTCATTGCTAGGAAAAACATACAAAAAAAGATGTTAAGAAAAACAAGTTATATCAATAATTTTGTGCAGCTTCCCATGATTATCGCAGCACCTAACAAGTACGGAGAAGATGCGTCAAACATCTATGTCATAGAAAGAGTGATTTTCTGCCACTGGGAAATTATAAAATATGGCTTCCCAAATCACATGGAGGTGAGGATGGCTCCCGGAAGCCAATGTCGCAGATTTCTACCACATCACATGTCTAACTGACATCATCAAATCAACATTTAATTTTAAGAAGTAAATCAAAATGGTTTTAAATACTAAAATATATAAACATACAACATTATTCTACGATTGGATCTAACAATGACACAGCATTTCTATGATTGCATCTGAAAATCAATTTTTACTTACACTGTCAAATATATAATTTTAAATAAGATGTACTAATTTTTTCAATCAGATTAATAAATCAGGAATTATATAAGAAAAACAACAATCATATGCAAACCTGCATAAAATTATAGCGCTCTCTTCCAATTGATTCATTTTCCGCAATGGCAAAGTATGCCAAAATGGGGTAGTGACCAACATAAGATGCATAACTGTCACGTTGAATGTTGACAGCCCATTCACTGCATTCACATGACCGAAAAATTAAAAAGGTACCAAAAAACTAATACAATATATAAAGGTCATGAAGTAACTTTCTAAGGGTTAGCACTCACAATCTATTCATATCAGAATGCCCTGTTCCAACATATTTAGCTTGAAGGTGCTCAAGCTGGGAGTTAATGTTAAACCTATCACTGGCCTGAACAAAAAAATATAAGGCTTAGTTCTCTTCAATTGTGCACTGTGCTTGTATTAGTAACAAATAATGCTATAGCTTGGCTGCACTCCAGCTACTGTTAAAATAGATATTCACCCTCTCTGCCCACAGCTTCAAAAACTTGCTAGTTGCTACTAAAGAACAGAAGTTATTGGTCACTATAAAAGAATAAGACAGATTTAAATTAGAGTTAACTCTAAGTAGGGTGGAACAATGTTGGGGCAAATAGAGCTTATTACAGGCGTAAATAGTAAATGGACAACCATCAACAAAACCTTAAACCAATGAGCAAGGGTTAGTGCTAGTATATCAGAAACTTAACATTTTGTTTCCTGTTCAATGTAAAACTATTCATTCCCATGCACATCCCAACAATATTCCCCGCACACTAGACCTTTCTATCTCTTCCATTACTCCTGTTCAAACGAAAGCTCTCTAGCACCATCAAAAGACAAAATTACAGTCCACTCATCGAATGGATCCTAAATAGGAGTAACCAGCTCTTAAACCATTGATCATGGAACAAGTTGTTAAGATATATGGCAGCCACAAATCTCATTCAACACTAAATCCCAGTAAAACCATTAGCTCTAATATCATTTAATGAAGGCCCAAACATAGCCCAATACACTAGTAGATGAAGATACATCAAGCAAAAGATTAAGTCAATGGGCAAAGATAAATACCATTATATCAAAATATTTAACATTTGTTCCACTTTTGATGCGAAACTATTGTCCGCTCTCATGTGCATCTAAACAATTCATCTAATCAAATATCAACTCTCCACTTCAGCCATTAATGCCCACCAAACAAAAGCTCTTTAAACAATCAAATGTTATGCACCATAACATGCCATGCACCATGAGCTCAACCATCCATGTGGAGCCTATGTAGGAGTCACTTTGAAGCCACTAAGATGCATAGGAGACACAAACTGCATCAAAACTTATCCAACCAAAACATCAACTCTAATACAACATATCCGAAAGGTGGCACACTAGAGGCTAGAGTGAAGCTAAATACACTTGTGGATGAACAAATCGACCCAAAAGTTTAAACTAACGTGTAAGGGTCAATACTAGTACCAAAAAAACCTTAACAACTTGTTTTGCTTTCAATGCAGGAGTATTCTTCACTTTCATATGCATTTTAGCAAAAACTCCTAAAATTATTTTTTATTTAATGCAAGGCAATGTAGCACTATCATTATACTTGTAACCAATGAATTACGACAAACATAAAATATAACAGGTAATTACAACTCTCTTGGGTGGTTATGCCGAATGCTACTTAATGCAAGTTTTCAACATATGTAAACAAAGCCTCTCATATTGGTGATGCTAATTAATCCATATATCTTTCAAGAGATTAAAATTAGTTGAGATTATTATCCTAATATAGTTGTTAGAAATAAGTTCATGGCAATATGATTATCATTTACTCCTCCAATAATCATTCAAAGCTAGGTAAGAGCTATGAAAAAGAAAGTAATAGGCTAGCATAGATCATCCATTAACACCTAAATGAATGCACAGCAATCGCTTGCAAGTGTCACATATACAACAAACCAATGATAGCTTAAGGAAAGAAAGAACCACATTCTTGCATTCCCTAGAGAACATGAAATTTTGATCACGTCAGTGCACATTGAAGATGACAAAATTAAGCAAGGAGCATAATGATGAACACATAGATATGGATGTAGAACTTCTTCAGTTAGATGTTGAAGTATGAGCTTCACTCACATTAATACTTTCTACCTGAAAAATAAACCACTTAAGCAAGCATAATGCTTGTCTACATGCGTAACCAATGGAAATGAAAATTAATGATAAAAAAAAATTACTGAACCTATAGATCTTCTCCAACCTAGGGTCAACATTTTCCTCTTAAAAGGAGGTGAAAGAAAAAAGATGACATTTAGATTAGGTTGTAAGGAAACTAGTGCACTCGATGAATTACTCAATACTTCCTCATATATAACTCACTGTATTTTTAATTATTGAGAAATTTTCGACAAAATTTTTAGTTGATAGATGAATGATCAATGGGGAACATTGACTTTCTTGTTCATGTAAGTTTACACATTCATTTTTTTTAATACGCAGCTCACCAAGAGCTCCATAAAACAAGCTTATTCAATGATGGTTTAATAGCTTATGATGACTTGTCATTCTTGGCTCAATTAAAGCTAGATGATTGTTCAAATAAAAGTTTGAAGGAATTTGAAGAGGATGTTTGCAAGCAAGATTTGAAAAGGTTTTAAGCAGGATTTTAAGCTAAATCCTACTAATGCCAAAAACAGATGTTGTAAATCCTACGATATCTTAAATCTTATTTTCACCACTATTTTCCATAAAACCCAAATTTACTAAATCTAGTAGTTCATAAGATTTAACAAGCTTTATGCTGCACTCAAAAAGAACTCTAATATCCCCTTGTCATGGAGCTCCAAGCTATATTTCTATCGGAGCACGTCGCCTTATCTAGTGATCCAAATCCCATCTCTCACTTAGCAGTTCGCAGCATCTTGTAACACTACTTATAATCTCAATAACAAAGCAGAAAAGTTAACACTGGTATTAGAAAAAAAAACTTTGTTGCCTCCCTTCAGCAGTTATATTCTCATGAATATATATATATATATATATATATATATATATATATATATATATATATATATATATATATATATATATATATATATTACTAGCCAATACTATGACCATGATATAGCATAGAATTGCACTTAAAATGACAACATTGGAAATAATTGTCATTATTGGGTGCAATGTTAATTTGAGTGCATCTTATCTGTCTATTTTAGTGATAAATGTTGTAGTCATCAAAGAAATTTTCAAATTTAATTCATGACATCATAGTTACTTCTTTAGACATTTTAACTACAATTTAACTCCAAACAAATTTGATTGTTAAATAAATCCACTATTGCGAAAGCTTTTATAGGTATTAACACTAATAATTAAATATCTAATTTTAATTTGATACAAACTAATAGTATCTAGTGTGATCAGATCTAGACTCTAGTAAGGCTTGAACTTCTATTTCTCATCTAGGCTTGATACAAGTCAATAATCTCATCCAACTTCAATTAATTACTTGGAAAAGAACCCTTGTTTTTGTAGTTAAGGAAAATTCGTCGATATCCTTGTTTAACTATTTTTGTAAGGAATTGACTTATGTTTTCACGTATAATTCTTCTACTAATTTACTGTTATGCTCTACTACTAATTTAATTATAATTAATAATAATTGATGCCATTTTTATGCAATAACAATTAAAGTATAACTTTATTTTTTTCAAGAAAAATTATTATGATGAACTCATAAGATGCTGCGAACAACTACACTACAGCCACACGTTAGAATAAAAATTGCTTTAATGAATACAAACAAACTACAAAAGAAGGAGAAAATCCAATAAAGACAAACAATCCTTGAAGCTTTCAGCAAAATTTAAGATAAAATATTCTCAAGGCAATCCTTTAGGCATTTTAGACTATTTGAGCCATAAGGAGTTGTTAAATATCAACAACCTACCATGTAGAAAAACTAGCCGTCAATTCAGGAAAAATCAAAATAACAATGGTATATTTCCTAAACTACTTGAACATTTATAAAAGCAACCTTTCAACCTTATTGTGCATGTAAATGAAACTTCACTGCTTGTGCAACAGGAATGAAGAGATTCCTGAAAAATAAGACGTTGCAATGCAGAAGCTCAAGCTATAAGCAGCAAGCTGACGAATAGGTGTCCATCCGCACCGATTAGCAAAAGTGTACAAGTACAACCCCCAAGTGGCTAGAGAAATATAATGTTGTTTTAGGTGAGTTATACATGGAGCAATTCCTATATGAAAATATTATAAATACTGTGCTGAAAAAGGAAGAATGATGTGAGGTTATGGACACATTAAATCAAAGTTTGGGAACTAATTATACAGACAGTCATTATGACAAGGTTTAAGAACATGAGATTTGATTTCTGATCAACTTTCAAATCACAGTGGTTGGGAATGAGATGAAGATTTGTACTCCATATAGCAAATGATGATGAATGGGATGAGATCATATATGTACATTGTTTTAGTTGATCTTTCTGCTTTAGGTCAATAAAGGTTTAGTCTATAGATCCAATGACTTATGTTGCACATAAACAAAACAATCTTCTCTTATACGATAACCCTAAGATGGCACAATTCCATAGGAATCCTTTCCACTACTATATTTTTGAGAAGATCTATGGTGACAATATTGTAAAAGGCATGATAGCTCGAAGCTCAATCAAAAAAGTTCTAGACACCAACCCAAAAGAGCAAGTCGAACCATTCATTGATGACTTTATGTCCGCACATGGTGTGAGCTTCACAAATGACTTGTATGAGACAGAGCCATGGGCTGATATAAAGCTAAGGGAGAGGCCTGAAGCTCAACCAAATCTAGTTCTCGTGAATGAAATCAAAAGGTCCAGTGAGGAAGTAGGTTGGCCATTAGGATGAACCAAAAAAAGGAAAATAAGAATAAATTGACCAAGTTGCTAGTTTGACATAATGAAAATACAGAGATGCTTAGAGAGACAATTAATAGACATTTTTCATACATGATAACAAAATATTTGGACAAACTAAGTACCATAGATAACATATCCACTAATGTTACCATTGTCGTTCGTGAGACTCTAATGCAAAATAGCGATAAAACAATCATGCGTGAGACTTGGGATGGAATGCTTCTAAGCAATTGGAATGAATATGTGCTCAACCATCATCCTCGCTTCCATGCTTGACTACTTGGTTGTAGTAATTCCAATTTCTATGCAATTGCGTTTGGTTCATATTGCACCATTAAGTGTTATACTTGCGTTTATTCAATTTCATTTATGACATTACTTGTTAGTCATTCTCTCTACTCAGCATGTGCTCTTAAATTATTTATTTGTTGGGAATTGTAGCCAACTTCAACTCTGCAGCTATTTTTTTATTTTTATCTTCTCATTTGATATTAAAATTTTGGATGTCGTATTCACTAAATGTACATTTTCTATATTAATATGTAATGGAAAAAATTTTAATAGATTATCCTTCCTAATGAACTTTGAAACATGGTTGCATCAAAAGCTTAATGATCCTACAATTGAGCTGACAATATCAATTATGGAGGATAGAAGCTCATTAGATGAGGAGATGCATTTGCAAAGGCATATGTTCAGTAGGTCATATACATGGACATATTATGTAGTTGATGTACTTTATGGACATCCACTGCGGTCGTACAAGTGCCTTAGGTTTCCATCAAAGGCATTTTATAGCTTATGGAATTATTGGTAAGTCAAGACATATTGGGTGACACAAGGTATATGGTCGTTGATGAATAACTAAGGATTTTTCTTAGAAGGATTACAAATGCACATAGTCATAAACAATTGTGTGAGTTTTTTCAACACTTCTAGAAATAGTGAGTCCATATTTCAATCTGGTGTTATGAGCTATTGTCTCATTAGCGGAGTTCATTAACTTTCCCCCTAGATACAGCAACAAAAAAGGGTTTACTTCTTATAATTTATCACAACGGTCTAATTTGAACAATTTGTCTATGTTAAATCTGGTTGGGAGGGGACTACAGTTAATTTAAGGGTGCTACTATGGGCAATGGAGGAGAGAAAGTTTATAATATCACAAAGAAAATATCATTTTGTTGACTCCGGCTACACTAACACTGATTAGCTCATGGCACACTTTAGAGGATATCGATATTATTTAGTGACCACTATGGAGAAACATCTTGTAGGTACTCAATCGAACATGTGTTATACAATCATCACCACGCATAATTATGCAATATAGTCTAGAGAATATTTTACATTTGGAAAGAGAGATTTCAACTTTTAACCACATGCAACAATTTTCTTTGATGGTTCGAGTAAATATTGCACTTGTTTGTGCAGTGTAGCACAATTTAATTGGTCGCTATCACAAACATGATCTTTATTTCAATGTCTCAAACTGAGATGCAATATGATAATGTTTTTGATGAGGTAGAAGTCAATGATGAAGATGAAACGTAACAACAGTTTGGGAGAGAAGTCAAGGGATGTAATGAGGCATACGATAGTCCTCGACTTGTGGGAAGCATGTGCGAGATTTTAATTTTACAAAGCAGAAATTTAAGCATGTGCGAGATTTTAACTTAACACTGTCGTTGCCAGGTCTCAAGTCCTGGATGAGAAAAGTATAGGGTTGCGTTAGGTAGTTGACAGCCAGCGTAAAACCTGTCGAATAATAATGACATTTATTGATTTAGAAAAAGCATATGATAAAGTTCCAAGAGAAGTGCTATGGAGAGTTCTTGAAAAGAAATGAGTTAATAATGTTTATATTCAAATCATTAAAGATATGTATGCAGGAGATATTACTTGTGTTCAAACACAAGGTGGTTTGACCAAGTATTTCTCTATTTTGGTTGGGTTACATCAAGGATCAGCCTTAAGCCCATATCTTTTTGCTATAGTCATGGATGTTTTCACTAGACATTTGCAAGAGGAAGTACCTTGGTGTATGCTTTTTGCTGATGATATTCTTCTTGTTGATAAGACTAGAGAGGGAGCTAAAAGTAAACTTGAATTATGGAGGTCAACATTAAAGACTAAAGGTTTTCGCATGAGTATATCTAAAACGGAATATATGGAGTGTAATTTTAGTAGTAATAGACCTAGTGAGGGGATTGTAACTTTGGCGATCAAGTCATTAATAAGAGTACACGTTTTAGATATCTTGGATCTATTGTTCAGAGTGATGGTGAAATAGATGGGGATATTATCAGTAGAATTCAAGTTGGATTGTTGAAGTGGAGGAATGCATCGGGCTTGTTGTGTGATAGAAAAGTACCCCTCAAACATAAGGAAAAATTCTATAAGATGGTAGTGAGGCTTGCAATGCTTTATTGTGCTGAATGTTGGCCATTAAAAGAGAAGCATAATACTAAGTTAAGTGTGGCAGAGATGAGGATGCTCAGGTGGATGAGTGGCTTTACACTTAGAGATAGGATACGAAATGAGCATATATGTGAAAAGGTTGGAGTAGCTCCAGTAGAAGATAAGATTAGAGAGAGTCGCCTTAGATCATTTGGTCACATAAAACGATGGCCTTCCAGTGACCGATTAGGATAGTAGAGGTATTAGATTTGACTTATGTTAAGAAAGGTAGAGGCAGATCTAAAAAAACTTGGTTAGAAAATATTAGGAATGACCTTTCTTTATTAGATTTAAACAAGAACTTAACCTTTAATAGGACATAATGGAGAAAAAGGATTCATGTAGCCGACCGCACGTAGTGGGATAAAGGCTTGATGTTGTTGTTGTTGTTGTTGTAAAGCAGAAATTCTTTTTTTTTTCTTTTGTTATGATGGTTATTTACAAATGTAATACTCGCTGATAATGAGTTAACGAGATCGATTAACTTGAGTAGTACGCAAAATTTATGCCTCCAAGAAAGAAATATTGATGTTTTATTGTAGTTTAATCTAATTGGATCTGATTTTTGAGCTACTATTCAACTTGATTATGATTTAATGATTATATGCATTTGTACGAACTATTCTCATTTTATTATAATGTCTTAAATGTAAATACTATTTGAATTAAACACTTAAATCTCGAGTTAAAAAAAAATCTTGAATTATTTAGCCAAAAAACTTATCAAAATTTAATATCTGAGAGGTCAAACAGTTTTGAGGATTTAACACTCACATAATTTAGTAAATCCAAATTTAGAGGAATTAGTAAATCCTACTTGCTGCCAAGAAGCCCCTAAATTTTGGATCAAGCACAAATTTGGATCAAGCTTTATACGAAAATAAATGAATTGATCCTGTTGGCTAGACATTAACACTTATATTTATAGCACTAGCTTAGATAATCGGAACACACCTGCATGTTTCCTAGGGCAAATTAGCTGCCGGAGAAAGAACTTCAAGAAATCACGATAACACGAGAGGAAATAGCGAAGGCTTCGCTTTACACACTGCAGACAAACAAAAAATTAGTGCTCAGAAATTAAAGATTTAAAAAAAAAAAAAGAATCCGAATATCTGGAAAGCCCTAAAGGGGTTGCTCGGTAGCGGGAAAATTGCAATTTAAGTCCTACAGTAAGTTAAAACCCTGTTTATTCCCCATCTTACCTTAAACCTCGGATTTACTAAATCCAAGGATTCCACGAATTTAATCTAAATCCGGGCGTCTCTTCCCCGAAGCACGAACTCTACTTTTCCTTCAGACTCTGCCGGCACCGTCGATGGCTTTCGCGGAGATCGTGGTCGAGAACCTCCTCGCGCTTCGTAGTAGAAGAGGGTTTCGGGAATTGTATAATTAATTTATGATTTAAATTAACTGTAATAGTTTATAGGTGATTTATATATTATAAAATTATTATCTATTAATATATATAATATTTAAATATTTATATTTATTTATATATTATTGTAATTTTTAAAATATATCAAATTATGTACATAAATAATATACTTTATTTTAAATAAATTAATATTCAATGTTTTTTATATATGATAAAAATTTTGATTAAAAATTATTATAAATAATTTTTATTATATTTAAATGAAAATTTGATTTTTAAGGGAAGACGATATTGTCGTTGTTATTGTATTTTGTATATGATTTAAAATTTTTAAATGTTATATCAATAAATATAAATATTGATATATCAGATAGGTAAATAGATAAAAATGTTATAATATGTACGTGAACTTCACACATTTATACTTAAAGTATTTAACAATAATTAATTAAAATATAATAACTTAAATAAATTGATATTAGATGTAATTTGATTTGATTAAATATAGGTTATTACGCTCCATTATCTCAATAATTTATTCACTACGAGAAATTTTTCTTTATATGCCTTACAACACATAATTAATTATGCCAAGTATATTATTGATATAAAATAATCAAGCACGCATATACGAGAACATAAGATAAAATAATTTGACCTTTAACTATCATATTGTATGATAACTTAATTATACTTAACATTGTGCATGACATTTTTGATAATTTTGAAAGATCGAGTTGTATTGATTATGGGAAAATTCAAATTTAAAATCTTAAATTAATAATAATGTACGAAGCAAATCGTATTGAACTAGTTAAAAGAAAACTTGATAACCGCCATATGCTCCGTTTCTTAATAAGGTCTACTCAAAATTTGAAAGGATGGAACTATATGATGAAGTAAGAAGTTAACATAATTAACACTCACATATCCAAGAGCAAATTAACAATCAAATCTCGAAAAATATCGTAGTATGCACTTTGTATTGTACAGGCCGATTAAATAGAGAAATTTCTTCCAAAAAAAAAATCACCTAAATGAATTAATCATTATGTATGATCTATATAGTATAGTTCAATCAAATAGGGATTTTTTTTTGGGCTTGTCCTAGTCAGCTGATCGTACTGATATATAAGTATCATACTCTATGATCTATGCAAATCTTTTTTTATAACAGCAGTTTAGAGTTTCAAATTAAAGTCCTTCAGTATAAATACTATTCTAGAAATCATAAAATATGATTATTTTTTGTGTGAGAGGCTATTGTTACTTAAGAGATTTGAGAGAAAGAGTCTTTCTTTCTTTCTTATTTTAGTATTTTTTAGCATTTAATGAAAAGTTTTTAAATGAGATTATTCTATTAGTTGTTTACACTAATCATGTTATTGGTCCTCTAATTTGAGAGTTTGCAGTTCTGATTTAATGATCTTTCGCAAAATGATTGTAAGGGATCTATTTATATTGTGGAAAAGTTCTTGAATTATGAAAAGCGGTGGGCTAGGATAGAATTTTTTTTTTTTTTTTTTTTTTTTTGGAGAAAAAGAGGTGAAGGGGTTTTAGTAATATGTTGGGAAATCTGAAGCCTTCTCCAACTTGCGTGGAGCAAAAGGAGAAAGTTTAGTATTATTCAAAGTAGAGAACTTACATAATGGATGTAGGCCGTTAAGTTGAACTACTATAAATCTTATTTGTATATCATTTCTACAATTTATTTTTTTGCTACTTAAAAGTATCTATGATGATGATTATATCCTCTAGAGATGCGATGAGCATGAAAAAATAAAATTTATTTTGAAAATTATTATTCTCATCCTTAAGCAAAATTAGCATTTCATTAAAAAAAATGTATTTTAGTTTCAATATTATTTTTAAAGTAGTTGTTCTTACATTTAGGATTGAATCACATTTTTATTTTATATAAAAAAAGGTTAATTAAACTACTTATGATTTTAGTTTATAATTATATTACTTCTTCTTATTTAATAAAAATTGAAATATTTCTTAAAGGTACACCAACTCATCCCTCCCATGGATGTGCCACACACTTCAATTGGTATTAAAATGGTTATTTATTAAATAAGGCTTACTAACTCAAGTTGATCATGTCATGGAACATTAAGAAATAAGAACATCTTAAAAGGGTATTACCTAACCACTAATGTGTGGCAACATTTCATTTAAATTCACGCAAGTTGATATGCTATAGCTATATAATATGTTGACTATATAATATATAATTTGGTTCAAATATGATACACTCCACCTCAATGATTTGAAAATGGAAAGAAAGTTGAAATCTCTTTTAGTGAGTTCACAATCAATGAAAGAGAATATGTAATACTAAATTATAAATGTTTAATTTTTTTTTCTTTTGCATTAAAATTGGAAGACTACAAGCATATCTCTACTTGAAAAAGTGGTAAGAAGATTTGGAATAGACTATGTATTAATTATGAATGATTAATCAAGGTAAACAATCTCACATTATATATTGTTGCATGATTTTGAACTATTTTGTATAGAGTCAAATACAAACATCTTTGACATGTACACATGCTTCATAAAAATTAGTGTATTTTTACATTCTTTAGGGAGAGAATTTTCATATGCTAAAAAGTAAATAAAAGTTTAAGGTGTTTTGAAGAGTCTTGGGATGCAAATGTGACTGTAATTTCAAAATATAAACATTTATGTTCTTATTGTAATGACTATCTACTTAACTCTTTCATATCTTATGAATAGACAAATTTCTAGAGATAAACATATACATGTGATTGATAGAAGGAGAAAGCCATTGAACTGAAAATAGAAAAGAGAGATAATATTGAGTCAAATTGTGTTGAAGATGAAGATATTGCCTTTATGATAAAAAAATTCAATAACTTCTTGAAAATAAAAATAAAATTTATAATGATGAGAAGAAAGGGGAATAAAGATAAAAAGAATATTATACATACCTCTTGTGTCCTTTGCTTTCAATGTAACAAATGAAGGTATCTTAAATAAGACAGCCCAAGCCTCATGAATTAATAGTAGAAGGACAAAGGTGAGGAGAAAGAAGAAAGTAGGAAATAAAAAGGAAAATGCAGTGTGCCTACTTGATCAATATTGGTTTAGACTCCTTAGAAGCTAAAATTGAGAAAGAAGTTACTAATCACTGTTTGATGGCAAATGAAGGATTAGGTGACTCAAATAATGAATATTTTTATGATGAGGTATTTTTAATTTAATGAATTACATGCCAATTTCAAGAAGTTTAAGAAAATGTATTATGTATTAAAGAATGATTTTTCTTACCTGCCAAAGCAACCCACTTTGTTACATGAATATAAAATAAAAGATAAAACTTTTATGCATTAGTAGGAT
This sequence comes from Dendrobium nobile, assembly GCA_022539455.1. Lineage (NCBI taxonomy): Eukaryota > Viridiplantae > Streptophyta > Magnoliopsida > Asparagales > Orchidaceae > Dendrobium > Dendrobium nobile. The sequence goes on from CM039733.1 coordinate 60,706,811, forward strand.
CGGACATGCATACACTGCATTAGAAGGTGAGGTCTCAAATTTTCATCAAGTTGAGCATGACCTTCATGTTAAAATTGGAATAACTAAAAATGTAAATGAATATCTGAGAAAAGATGTTCTTGAACTAAGAGAGATTTCACACATTTCTCCATATGGAAAAACACCACTTAGAGTGGCTCCACATGCACCATCTCCTTTTAGGAAGAAGAAGTTTGAATTAGATAAGTGTGCATATGATTTGTTTTAAATGTTTCTTTTAGTCAAATCTGTATAGATTAACATTATATCGTCCTGAGAGATAGCATAATATTTCACTATTTATTTGAAAATAGAAACTCAGTTTTTTTTCATAATCAAATGCAGCATAAAAAATATCTAATTCATCCTGAATTATAAAATAAATATTTGCCTATCATTTTGATTATGAAACTAAACTAATATATTTATTTTCTTAATAAAAAAAGGAATGTTCAATTCATCTTGAAGGATAAAAGAAATATTCACTTAACATTTTGTTTATGAAGCTAAACAAATATTTAAAGCTATGTCTTTGTCCTTAGATTCTTCTCCTATTTTAAAAAGAAACTAAGATAGGATTTATTTTAATACTAGATTATAAACTCACTAGAGAGTCAAGGATGAACATCTGTAAATCTTTAGACTCTTTATTAAAGTAATGACTAGAATTTTCAAAATTTGAAAGAATTTATTATGGATTTGAGTTCAAGGATTGGAGTTCATGAAATCCTAAGGATCGATTTTGGATTTAGATTTAGATATTTGGATAACTCTCTAGGGAAGGTGCTTTGAAGAGGTGTGTATACAATCTAAAGTTATGCTTGCCTGAAGTGATCTACTAGCTAAAATCCTAAAGCAATCAATCACCATAGGAATGCGAGATAAGAAGGCTCGATTCTAGTTCAGCTATTTCTAAGGAATTAAGGATGTAGTTTAAAACTTAATCAAAGTTATTTTAATTTGCAAACACACTTATATAGCGTAATGTATAATGTATAATTTATGAAGCAATGTAAATAAAAATTTTATTTCATTGATTTAAAATAAAGTACAACCCACGGTTTGCTAAAAAAAAAGGTGGCTTGATTTCTACTCTTATACAATATAGATTTAAACAATATTGTTTACTTCAATCTTCAAATCGTTTAGCTCATAGATCTTTTATGAAATTCCAACATACAATGATCTTCAAAGAAAGACTGATCAATTTTTTTTTGGAACCTTCAAGTGTATGTAAATAATCATTTGTAAATCTTTTATAACTATTTACAATTTACAACTCAAACTAAGCTCTTACATTTTTATTTGCAAGCAACATAGATATATTCTACTTATATTTTTACAATATATATGTGTGTGTGTGTGTGTGTGTGTGTGTGTGTGTGTGAGAGAGAGAGAGAGAGAGAGAGAGAGAGAGAAAGGAAAGTGCATTGTGAAGTAAGGTGCATAAAATACATGAATAAGAATACCCTCCATGCAAGGTACTCTCCATCAAATCACATAAAATCATCTTCCTAGCCTAAGCTAGAGTTAGTTGTCCTAGCAAACTATCTAAAGTGTGTATACAACTATGTGGCTTGGATAAATACTAGTCTTTATTAATTTTAAGTTATTTATAATTGAATTTGTTTGTTTAAGGTTATTGAAGGTTGGTCAAGTTTTAATGTTTTAAAAGTTTTGTGTTTGTTTTAAGGGTGTTTTGATTGTTCATGTTGTTTAAAGAATATAATGCTTAATAACTTCTAAGTGCTATAAGTCATTGATTAGTAAGTCTTAGGCTCATATTAGTAATGCTATTAATCCTTCAAAATTAAAATAAATAGGTTGCATAGAGTCCTTGCATTTTGATTAAGTATATTAGTCCATAAGCTTTCAATCCAATACACCTTTGTCTTCCTAAAAGGAGTCAAGCAAAAGGCTATAAAATCTTTAATGTATAAATATTTTATTACTAATTTTTTAATGGTTATTTAGGTTGAATAGCAATTGCATTTGTTAAACTAGGGCTATGAGATTTATTTCAAATTTTTAATGTATAAATATATTACTACTAATGTTTTAATGGTTATTTAGGTTGAATAGCAATTGCCTTTGTTAAACTAGGGCTATGAGATTTATTTCACCCTCTATAGGATTTAGTCATCAGCCTTGTGAGCTTGAGTTACCCAACAATCATTTTTTTATTTATCTTTAATTTTTGCTACTATTTTTCATTGAATTTGATTCATTGAGATGATCATTTGCTGAAGTTTTGGTGATTTATTAAATTTTCTTATTTATTTAATTATTTAATTAAATAAGTTTAACCAAATTTTAACTTTTTATTTATTTTTCATAAATATTAAATCTAATTATGAGTTTAATTCCTTATAGTTTGTGTCATTTGAATTTTTCTGGAAGTATTTTTGATTTTTACAAGTTTAGCTAATTTAATGAATTAATTATTTCAAATAATTAGGGGATTTTTTTATTTTTGCCTCAAATTAACTCCAAACCTTTTAAAATCTTTCCTGTGTCCCTGATGGCTCCTAAAGATGATTAGAAGTGTTTGAAATCACTTAGGAATTTTAATTATATTAAAAACATATTTTAATTAATTAAATAATGATTCTTTTTTTAAATTTCTTTTTATTTTTAAAGAATTTTAAGCGACATTTAATTTTTCACTCTTTATAATTTAATTTTGAGAAATCTAAAGGTTAAAATTTATTTTTACAATTTATTTTGAATTTATTTTGAATTAAATAAGTTTCTATGTCAATTATGCATGTCAAACTTAAGTTCACTAATATGTAGACTAAATGAACTCCAAATGTAATGAAACTTAAAACATAGGTTCATCTAAACATGTGCTTCAAACACACTAAATTTGGATACATCAAAGCATTCCTAGGTGTCTCAATCAATCCCTAAAGGTAAATATATCTATATCTTTGGATATTTTATTTGGATAATCAATTGATTAGATTGGGGAAAAACCATGAGCATTATAACCCTTGCAAAAATATAAATAAATCACATCAATTTCATCCCCTGCTTATATGTGGATTAAGAGTAATGAATTTTCAAAGATTTGGGTCAAATTGTGACCCATAACTTTGAAAATTCAATTCCTAAAGTTCCATCTATCATCATGACTCAAGAAAATTCGGGTATGTAAAACACATGCCCTAGTTTTGACTATCCAAAATTAGGGTATGTAAAACACATGTATGCCTGCATTATGCAGTTTGACTAGATCTCAGATATCATATCCAATACACATGTGATTCGATAATTTAGATCAGTCCATTTTCATGAAGAATAATCTTAAGGCATGGTAGAATTATTGCTCAAACTTCTTATTTAATCATTCTAATGAAATGAAATTTGAAACTGCTTCATTGCACTTAGTTGAAGAGTGGGGCAATGTTTAGAAGCTTTGAAAAGCAATTTATGAAAAGTTATTTAGCTTTGCATATATAAACTATTGTTTGTATTTTACCTTGTTCCAGTGTATGGATTTCTTTGATTTTGGATTCTATAGACTCCTAGACACTCCCTCTTCATCTTTTATGAAGACCTCAAGGCTTGAACAACTATTGATGGAAAGTTATATGGTTTGGAAGATTTTCTTCTAGAACCCACTTATAACACCTCACTTAAAGATTTCTAGAGCTGGAGAAGGCTGGGAAATGGTATGAGATGTCTAAGGAAGCTTTAAAGAATTCATTGAGTCACTTGAATCCAATCCTTCTTAAAAAAATTAGAGGTATTTATAGGAGAGAGAAAAATGCACCTAGCCACATATATGGCCAGGTGCTACCACATCAAGTAGCTAAATTGGTTATGGAGTATCCATTAGAGGCTAGATAGCTCACCCAAGGAAAAGTACAACCCATGTGGTTTGTTATTTGTGAAGTTAGAGTTGAGCCAATGATTGCATATGGTTTATTTTGGAGATTCTTGCTACATAAGCCATCCACATGGAAATATCTGGCTATGATATGTGCATTGAAGGTTCTAAAACACAATTCAATAATTTGTAGTATCAAATTTGGGTTGGGTTACCAATGGGTTCAAGAATTTGGAGTTGTGAAGGTTTGGATTAGCACAATTGGTTAACCCAGATCAACCCATTGTCTGAGTGACTAGGTTTGATGCAAGGGGTCAAGGGACACATAATGCAGGCATTCATGCAATTTAATTTGATAAAGGTTAGGTTTTGGCTCAAGAAAACCCCTTTGGTTTCACTTGGTTCAAACCATGTGGCTAACCCAAGTGGGCCCATGGCTGAAACTTTTTTAGATGACCTTTTCGGACCCAATGGATAGTTCCCATGGGTTAATTTGGTTTGGTAAAGTTTTGAGCATTAGATTTAAATTTTTAAAAGGTTTATGTATGATTTGGCTAACCATGGTTGACTTGGTCAACTAGGGTTAAACATGAGTTGGGGTTGGGTCCAACCTATTACAAATGTTATTTTAAAATTATTGTGCTATATTTCAAAACTTGATTTGTTCACATTGTAAGAAATGCATGTTTAAAGACTTAAAGGGCCTTTTGGTCAATAATGGTTAAATTGATCAACCAAACTTAACCAAAGGTTGGGTGTGGGTTCAATGCACTCTAAATAACATTTGAAATGTATTATAAGTGGTTTCAAGGTTTATTTTGATGAGCTATGTTGAAGTTTAAGGAAAATTCAGACTTAGAAAGTTTTGGCGTTTAGGGTTTTAGTGATTTTATGGTCAACCATAGTCCAAGAAAGGTTTAATGTTGGTTTAATGCATCATGCTAATGACCATGATCATGCTCAATGGATTTTGGGAGGCTTTCAAGGTCACTTTTCATAATATGTTATGTCTAGTGGTATATATAATAAATATTTAAAGGCTTTGCATACTTGGAATATGCTTTTAGTCTCATAATTTAGAAGGATATGAATGCCTCCAAAATGTTTAGGTGAATCCTAGGGACATGCCTAATCAATATGCAAATGCTCACACATAAATGCAAAGGCTTGAACTAGGGTTTTTGATCAATTGAAAATTCCCCAGAAAATTGGAAAAATCCAAAGGCTTTAAGATTTATACTTGATTTGAATATATATTAAATTCAATGAATTTAGAATGATTTTGGAAATTAAACTTTTTAAAAATGAGGTCAATAATAGGCTACTTCATTAATCTTAAGGCATTATTTGTTGTTCATGTGGAAAGATAAGACATATTGCATATATAGATCACATATGAGAAATTTGTATGAATGGGCACAAACAATTACTAGGATTCATCACAACAAGTATACATTACATAACATTAGGGGGCCTAAGTTCATTTAGGTTCTTAAGACTGCACATTAGCATTTTTGTATATATGTTCCTTAAAAATAAGGCCGGTGAAGGCATGAGGTTACCACATCATATAACTAGAGATAAAAGCAAATTTATTGCACTTGTATTCTAGAGTGGTGGAAATGTGACCCTTAGTGACAATACAACACTCAACTTAATAGGATCATGTATTATCAATAAGATAATTCTTTTTTACCTCAGAAAATTTCCTATTAGTAGATGGATTGAAACATAATATATTTAACATTAATCAATTATGTGATAAGAGACTTATTTATTTATTTTTTTTAACAAATGTTTATATGGTTTTTATGTAGAAATTATCTTATAAGGTCTATATATGAGTACTTTTTATATAATTAATCTGCATAGCATGGGTAGATTTAAGGAAGTTTACTGCTTGCAAATCATGGTAGATGAGCCTTAGTTGTGCATAGGAGATTGTGTCATTCCAACTTGAATACTCTTCAGAGAATCACACGCCTAGAATTGATTAGAGGGCTTCAAATGCTAGAATTCAATACTGACCATTTATGTGATGTTGCCATCTAGGAAAATAAAACATATTATCATTTCATTCTAATTAAGGATGTACTAAATTCTATACAACTAAACATATTACGTATTGATTTATTTAGACCATTTAGCACCACCAGTATTGATGTATGGGAGGCAAGTCCTATGAATGCGATATTTAATGACCACACAAAGTTATCATGGTTTGTTTTTTATCACAAAAGTGTGACTTTATTTTTTTTTCTTTGTTTTTTTTTGTTTTTTTTTGTTTTTTTTGACTTTAGGTTATTTTATTATATGTATTCAATGGAAGATAAGTTGCACTATATTTATTAATCATAGTGATCATGGCAGGGAGTTTAAAAATAAAAAATTTAAAACATTTTGTTAAGAGATAGAGATAGAGCACAATTAAACCTTTAGGACACCACAACATAATGGAATAGTATATAGAATAAAAAAAATCTTGATTGAAGCTACTATTAATAAGTTAACTAAATATAAACAATATAAATATTTTTAGGTTAAAATAGTAAATACTATGTATTATGTGTTAATAGAGTAAAAATAATACCTAAGTTGAACAAAGTTCCTTGTGTGTTAAAAGGGAAAACATAGAATCTATCACATCTACATATTTTTTGGTGTAGGTTCTTTGTTTTTATAATGAAAATAATTAATTTTTTTTAAAGTTTAATGCTAAAACTGGTGAAGCTATATTCTTAGGTTATTTACATATGAAAAGTTTTATAGGATATTTAATAATATAACACTTATAGTTTAGAAGTTAGCACATGTTATCTTTGATGAGTATGATATTGTCCGGACCAAAGAATTATAGGAAGAAGAAGAAAATATACCTAATATTAAGAGCTTGCATTTATAAGACAAACATGACATTTATGAGATATTGTCTAAAGAATAGAGATATGCATCAAGCCATCCTCGAGACTTGATTATAGGAGATCTTTCTTTTGGAGTTAGTACTAGACATAATCATAGATATAAGGTTAGTCATATTTATTTTAACTCTATGGTTGATCTCACTAGTGTAGAGAAGGCCCTTAGCAAATGTGTTTTGGATTGCAGCTATACATGAAGAGTTAAATTAGTTTGCTAGAAATAATATTTGGGAGTTAGTACCTAGACATATTGATGAAAGTGTGATTGGAACTTAATGTGTATTTAATAATAAATTAAATGATTATAAACTAGTAGTAAGGAATAAGACTTGTTTATTGCAATGGGTTATAATTAAATAGAAGGGATATAATTTGAATGAACATTTGCCCCAATTGCATGCAGGGGGTACTTTAATTTAGCTTTGGATGGCACTTCGACGTCCCTTGGTGGTCCGTCGGTGGTGTGACAGAACTACGGCGGTGGTGCGGTGGTGCGGTAGCACTCCGACGTCCCTTGGTGGTCCAGCAGTGGTGTGATAGAATTACAGCGGTGGTGCGGCAGTACTCCGGCGGTGGTGCGACAGAACTACGGCGGTGGTGCGATAGCACTCCAGCGTCCCTTGGTGGTCCGGCGGTGGTGCGATAGAACTACAGCAGTGGTGAGGCAGTACTCTGGCGGTGGTGAGGCAGTACTCTGGCGGTGGTGCGGCAGCACTCCGGCGTCCCTTTGTGGTCCGGCGATGGGGCGGCAGTACTCCGGTGGTGGTCGAGGAGGAGCTAGGTGGCTGGAGCTTTCTTCTTTCTCTTCCTTCTTCTCTCTTGGCTTCCTCCCCCTTTTCATGAGAAAATGGGGTTCTATTTATAGAATTCTTAAGTGGCATGGCTTGAAAATAAGTGGAAGCTCAAGGGTAAATTTGGAGTGGTTCAAATGGACGGCCGATCTTGATTCCTACGATCATGCATCATTCAATGGATATTTGACTATCTTAATGATATCAGAATTTGATGATCTTGGGCTCGTTGGATTCGTCTCGTTGAGCCGCTCGATTTGACCATAAGCATGTCATGATTGAAGATTGTTTGGTAACCCAAATTGTGGTTCGATCCTTCCAAAAATGCTTCGAGTCTTTGATTTGGACTCATTTGGGCCCAAATTGAGTCGATCTTGGTGTCGTTGGGTTCGTGTTTTCGAGACACTCAGTTTGACTATAAGTTTGCTGAAATCGGAATTCAGATGGTCTCCAATTTAATTTTTGAAGTTTCCAACTTGATTCTGCCTCAAGATTCGTGCCTTATCAAGATAATTTTTTGATAATGTATCAAGGCTATAAAATTACTAGTGGCATTTACACATTTTAAAAAAATTTAAATTATATCAAATGGATGTAAAATGCATATTTTTAAATGGAATTATAGAGGAGGACTTATATGTTATGTTGCCTCCTGGGTTTGAAAGCCTAACATATTATGATTATATTTATAAATTGAAAGTGCGTTATATGGATTAAAATAAGAATCAAGAGTGTAGTTTGATATGCTCAACACATTTATAATAAATAATTCATTTATAAAGGAACTATCAATATTATCTTATTTTTAAAAGAACAAAGTTTGACAAATTAATAGCATAACTCTATGCTAATGATATATTATTTAGATCGATAAATGATACCTTATGTGAAAAATTTTCCTCTACCATGAGTCATGAATTTAAGATTAGTATGATAGGTGGGTTGATTTATTTTTTTGATTTAATATTTAATAAAGGAAGAATGATACCTTTCTATGTTATATAAAATATGTTAAAGATGTAATTAAAAAGTTTAAGATAGAAGGATGTAAAAGTAGGAATACCCCTATGAGCTTAGCTACTAAGCTAGACAAGAGCCCCATTGGTAAACCTAAAGATCCGAAAAGATACGAAAGCATGATAGGATTAAAGTTGAATTTGATTTAAATTAACTTGATATTATGCTTAGTATATGTCTATGTACAAAATTGTTGGCTAAACCTAGCGGATCACATTTGGCCATAATTAAAAGAATGCTTTGGTATCTCATAGGGACATTCAACCTATTTATTTGATACCCTAGAGATAGTGTATCATTTAAACTCAAAGGCTATTGAGTTGATAGGAAAAAACACATCAGGAATACATTAGTTTATTGGATATTTATTAATCTACTACATGATTAACAAACTAAATTCAATAACCCTAACAACTACAAAAGCAGAATACATAGCTATAGGAAAGTTGTGTTGTCCAAGCTCTATGGCTAAAGTAATAATTTCTTTATTTTGATCCACGGATGGAGACCATACCTATCATACATGACAACACAAGTTCCATATGTAACACAAAGAACCAATTCATCATTTAAGTACAAAAACCATTGATATACGCTATTACTTTATTAGAGATCATGTATCAAAAGGTGATGTTGATATTTACTTCATCAAAATTTCTAATTAATTAGTGTGTTGTTTTTTTACTTAGGAATTAGTTATGAGAGATTTAGTGCACTTAGAACTAAATTGAGAGTAGTAGACTTAGGTGCCTATATCAAATGCTGTGTTATTTAAGTGTATTGCTTATACTTGAATTATGAATGTTTGTATTTATATTTGTTGTTGTGCTTCTCATGTTTTTAAGTATGTTATTATTTATTTATGATTGTGTTTATTTGGAGGTCTCTTAACACATTTAAAAAGAAATATGGAATAAAATTTATAAACTTTATATCATATTGTATGATTCATATTCACTATCTACATGATACTATATGATTCCATGACGCACAATATAAGTGATTTGCATATAATAGTGAGCTTGAAATGTCTTTAAAATTGATTAAATGCTTTCTATGAGATGCATTATGCTACACAATTCTAGTATGTGCTATATGATTTGATTTGGTCAACTTCCTGGAAGGATAACTATTGAAATGACCTAAAACTAGAAAGATTATATGATCCATACCATCTGGTACAATTTGACCAAGTTAGCTAGCCATTTTAGGATAATTTTTGGGATGATTTGAGAATAATTAATCATGTCGAACAATTAATATTGTACTTTATGATTAACTCTGTCAAAATAGTGGTTAGGTGCTATTAGGATTATTGAGAGTAAACTAATTGTAATATATGATCTAGATCACACAGTACAATCCTACATATACTTGAACATCTATAAATAGCTATGAATTTTCATTCTAACTCTCACCATATCTCAAGCCTTCATCTCTTTTGTGTTAATTTTTTTTGTTAAAGAGCTCTCTCTCTCTCTCTCTCTTTCTCTCTCTCATCATGACTAGCAAGAAATTGAGTACAACAAGTTTGTCATCTCACCCATAGCTTGTTAAACATTTTAACTTAGAGGAAGATGAAGCGATATACATAAAATACATGAAAATTTTTTTAACAACTCAAAAGAAGTTTTGCAAGAACATTTATTTTTCCAAATCTATGACTTTTTTATTGGAAATACACTACAGTTTCTTATTTCAACGTAGTTCCCTTGCCACTCACAAATTTTAAAATCAATACCATTAGCATTGCCAAGTAATCCTTTTGTGTATAGGGAGCAAATAACTATCAATGATTATAACTTACATGAATACCTACACGATGTGGACAAATTAAGTGTGATATGTGCCACTAATTTGATATTTAATATTTCCTTAGAAAAAATTACATAATTATTGCTAATTATCCTGAAGGAAAAACTAACACCTGTATTGTTGATTTGAGAAAAGAATTATTTTATTTTCATATCCAAACTCAACGTAGGGGATGTTGAAATTATCCTGAAGTATAAAATTCACATTCGTCTATCATTTTAAATAATAAATTAACCTAGGATTGGCTTAATCAATGTCCAGAGACTTTTTCCCTTTCTTAGCGAACTAAGAAAAGATTTATTTTATAATGAGATCTTATAGAGGTAAGCCTCTGTAGTCGATTAAATCTCTGAGAAGAAAACTTTTGATTAAAGCAGAAACTATATTCTAAACTTATAATGCAATCATATATACAAGCAAGTTGCCTTAGAATTTTGAAAATACCCATCATCCCTTCAAAAATATCGTTAAATTTTTTAGAAAATATATTTACATTTTACATATGTTTATATTATTATTTATTAAAAATATGAGGTGTGCACATACGTCTGGGCTTATGCCTTCTTGGAATGAGCAGTTAGCTAACAACCTAATCCATAAGGAATTGCCCTAGTTGTAGTGTATGGTAATTTTAACTATATCCTAAGAGATCAAATGAATAGACCAGACTCCAAATTGTGACTCAAGATGAGTAATTTTTGCTTTAAGTTCAAGTGACACTAGCAAGACGACTTACTAAAAACTCTACATTTTATCTTATTTAATTAACCTAACTAAATTTTCTAACCACTGAAATTTCTTAAATATGTTGGTAGCATAACCACCTTATATCAACAGAAATATTATAACATCCTCCGGGACAAGAGGACCCCACTACCTAGTCATAGGCTTGAGTACTAACTAGTGTACATTATAGAAATAAAATGCATGCATGGATGCATGATAGGGTAAAGATGTTCATGTATGTAGTACCCAGTACTTCTGTACCATCCTATAAATAATATACATATTCCTTCAAAGTTCAGAACATGTACACTGAGGAAAACCTAGAAAAATTTCTATCCACTAATGTAATTTATCACCCATATGATTCAATGTATGTATGCAATGTAAATAAAAGAGAATTACATATAAAAAGAAAACTTTTTTTATTGATTTGAGAGTTTATAACAAACTCTGACTCTGCATGAAAGAAAAGGTGGTCAGGTTCCTCTACAAGAAACATGGATTCTAAGCATACTATATATATATATATATATATATATAAAATCAGATGCATCTACTTATTGTCTTTAAGCTCTAGATATTGTATGAATTTTTAAAAGAGATTATCCTCCAAAGGAGAGGATATCATCTTTTAGAGCCTCACCTGTATGTATAAGGTGTATTTAACTCTTTTACAACTCAGGATGTTGTTTAATATATATATATATATATATATATACTCTGATACATGTACATTTCCTAAGCATATTCTACTTCGACTCTTGCAGGAATCGATTTATATATTTATCTTATTTTCTTAGACTCTGATATATATACATTACATTTCTTAAGTATATTCTATTTTGACTCTTGTAGGAATCGATCTATATATTAATCTTCTTCTCATAGGCTCTTATACATGTACATTATACATTGACACTTGCAAGAAAAAAAAAAACAAAAAAGAAAGAACATTAGAATATAATATAAAGTGCAGTAGCTGTGTAATATCCTAATGCTTCTATGCAGATTTAAAGTTCCTGGGTGCACCAATAGAAATTAAAATGCATGACATTCTAGATTACATAAATATAAATAAACAAACACATGGTGCTCTTTAAGAAAAGTAACTGGTAATCAATCAAAAACAATGATCTAACCTATACTAGAGTTGGTTGTCCTTGTAAATCATCTAAGCATGTGAAAGTGGTTGTGTGCCTTTGATGTGTCTTATAAGAGTTTAGAGTTTAGATTGCATATATTTAGGATGTTCATTTATTAAAGGTCAAAAGAGAAAATCAATTAAAGTTTATGTTGAATGAATTTTGAGTTTTATTATTTAGAATTTTAATGGTTAGAGTTATTATTTAATTATAAAGAATTTATAGATTACTAAATCTAAAGTGCAAGGGTTAGTAATTAAGAAATCCTAGAAGGCTTGCAAGTAAAATGTAGTTATCCTCCATATAGGCTAGATGACCGCATAAATCCTTGAAAAATTGTATTTATAATTTATTAAGAGATAGGAAAGGACCCTTCAATCCAATACACATGCCCTCTATGTGGAAGCAAGCATGATGTATAAGGTTAGTGTGTTATTATGCTTGATTCAGGGTTATAAAAATTTATACACCTATGCCTTCCACAAGTGGAGGTTAGCATGGTGCATGAAACCCTTAACTTATTATTTAAAAATTATTAAAATTTTCTAACCAATTATATGAATGCCTTCTTGAAGAGTCATGCATCATATAAGGAGATTATAGGGTGATTTAAGGTGTATTAAGGACCTTAAAAATTAAATCTAAGATGGCCTCCACAATAAAGCAAGCACCGAGACCTAATTATTTAATTATGATTAATTTGAAAATTTATTTGATTCAAATAAATTTTAATCAAACAAACTATCAAAATCATTTTATTTTTATATTATAGATTTTTTTTTTGAATTTTTTTTATTTTATTAAATTAATTAGAATTTTTAATTAATTTTAATTTAAATATATTCAAAAAATTTATTTAAATTTGAATAATTAATCTATGAAAATTATTTAATTATGTATTTATTTTTTAAATATTTTTATTATAATTATTTAATTATATTAGTTAATGAATTAATATGAAATTTTAATTGAAAAGCATTTTATTTAATATGAAATTAATAGTATTTTATTTTTATTTATTAAAATAATATTTTATATTTTTGAATTTTTTTTAAATTTATTTAATTAAAATTTAATTAAGGGTTAATTAATTATTATTTAATTTTAATTGAATTTGAATTTTTATTCTAAATTTCAATGATTGTAAGTTTTATTTAAGAATGATTGAAGTTAATTTTATATTTTTGTGAAAGTTATTTGAATTGTTATGAATTATGGAAAATCAACCCTTATGGAAGGGTTAATTAATTAGGTATTGTTTGAAGATGAATTAATAGCAAATGGGGGTAGATTTAATCCTAATGCGTAATGTCAATAAGTTTGTTATGTTTAAGATTCTCATCACTATTGGATGTATGTATGAATACTTATAACAAATCCTTAATTGTAACTATGTTAGATTGTTTAGCAATCAATGTTACTAAAGTAGAGCACTTTGGCGCTAATCTGGTGAGTGTTACGGTTTCAAACTATGAACAATATATATATATATCTTTGCCTCACCCAACCGACACCCTTACTTAGGTTCTTGGCCCTGAAGAAATTGAAAGAGGGGAAGAAGAGAGTGGAGATAAAAAGTACTTTGTATCATATTTGTTCATCATTCTTATTACATATTTTATTTTATTCAATGTAAGTGACTAATCCCTTACTTTTGCTTTCAATGATTTTGATTTCTCCTAATTTTCTCTCCTAAATTTATCAAAATTAAATTATCTCCTGATTTCATAAGCTTTTATCATGCAAGTTTGGATATTTTATAGATTTGATCATTCTGAATAATTTGATATAATTTTATAACATTTTAAATAAATTGCTAAATAATATTAGATACATGATATGATAACTCCTTGTGACACCCTATTAATCCACATGATTTACTAATTGGAAGTCATATGGAGCTGAAGATTAATTATGAGTTATAAGGAGTCGGGGCAATTAATTCACGTGGTTCAAAGGGAGTTATAAGAATAATATTAATTGTGAGTTATAAGTGGTGACTAATTGGGAGTCATAAATATAAGAGAAAAATACTCTTAAGATACACTCATTGTATAATTGAATACTGATACCAACTCTCCTACAAACTCTATATTGATATTGTGACTGATGCTAATATTATTTAACATTATTGATCATGATACTAATATTATATTAGCATTAGTATGTTGATTATTATTGATATTGTGACTGATGATATAATGGATTGAGATATGATGAACTATAAAAGATAAATTGATACTAATAATCAGTATGAACATTTATGCATATATTTTCTTATATGATTTATAGCATATTATTCTCTTTTATACTGTATTGATTTCAGTTGTAAGATTTTACTTACTTGTTGGGCTATGTTCTCATTATGTGGTTTTAAAAATTTTTAGGAAAGTGTAAGGATCCTATGATATGATGCCATGGTCAAGACAAAAATGTAATCATATTTTTTCTGCTCTTTATTGATAAGCTCTAATTAAATGGTTAAAATAGAAGACTGATGTAATTCTTTCAATATTGATCCTGGAGTGTGAATAAATGGTATTAGAGCAATGGTTATTAGAAGAATTAAAATATGGCTAGAGCTTATAAACATAATAGAAATGTGATTTCTGAGTTTAAAACTTTTTTTTAAGCATGCTCTCTCTTCCTCTCTCTCTCTCTCTCTTTCTCTCTCTCTCTCTCTCTCTCTCTCTCTCTCTCTCTCTCTCTCTCTGATTAATATATAAATGATGAGGATGATATTTTTTAAAGGTGGGGGGATTGCATTAACTCAAATATTAGAAAAAAATTTCTTTAAAAATTTGAAAATTCATAAGTAGAGTACTTTGGCACTAACTGGTGAGCATTGTGGATTTTATAATATCTCCTGATTTCATAAGCTTTCAACATGCAAGTTTTGATATGTTATATATTTGATCATTTTGAATAATTTGATATAATTTTATTATATTTTAAATGAAGTACTAAATGATATCGTATATATGATATGATAACTCCAGGTGATACCCTACTGATCCATATGATTCATTTATTGGGAGTCATAAGGAGCCGAAGATTGATTGGGAGTTATAAGAAGTCAAAGTGACAAATTCACATGATTCAAGGGGTGTTATTAAAAGACATTGATTATGAGTTATAAGTGGCGATTGATTGGGAGTCATAAGTGTTGGAGTAAGAAACTCTTAGATACACTCATTAAATATCTAAGTTCTCATACTGACACTGCTACAAACACTGTATTGATATTGTGTCTGATATTAATATTATTTTCTATCATTAATACTATTTAACATTATAGATCATGATACCAATATTGTTACTGGAATGAGTATTATTAATTATTATTAAAACTATGATTGATGATGTAATGGATTGAAATTTGATGAACTATAAAAGATAAATTGACACTAACAATCAGTATGAACATTTATGCATATATTTCTTTATATGATTTATAAAATATTATTTTTTATATTGTATTGATTTCAGTTGTAAGATTTTAGTTACTTGCTGGGTTATTTGCTCATTATGTGGTTTTACATATTTTCAGTAAAGGATAAGGATCCTATGATATGAGGCTGCAGACAATACAAAAATATAATCATATTTTTCCTGCAGTTCATTGGTAAGATTTAGGTAAATGGTTAAAATAGAAGACATATGTAATTCTTCCAATATAAATCCTTGAGTATGACATCTATGACCCGTACCATATATATATTCAATTATCATCTAAATAAAACTTATATAACTCTAAGAAAATTACTATATGTGGAGTATATCATAAAGTTCACCATGGACAAATCTTAGCTTAAATAGTTAAATATTTTTAGTTAATTAAATATAATTAAAAAATTATATTATTGAAATTATTTTCTAAATATTCATTTATTTGGACTAGAATTATTTTTATTTAAAATAGCTTTATTTTTTGAATCCATAGCCACCAAAATCATGAAAATCCATTAAGAAATGGATTTTCTAAAATTACTTGAAGTTAAAACATATTTTATAATTTAAAAATAACCTTATATTAATAATAAGCTAGTGGTTAGGGCTGCAAACGAACCGAGCCGAGTCGAGTATGTGATTGTTCATGTTTGTGTTCATTTAACATCAGGTTGTTTAAGTTTGGTTCATATTTGTTCGAGCTTTATTGTTTGTGTTCATGTTTGGTTCATTTAAATTAATGAGTGTTCATATATTCTGTTCATGTTCGTTCGTTTAGTGCTTATCGAGCCTTAAACAAACAAACATAAACAAGCTATAAATGAGTTCTACTTTTAGATGTTCATTTACTTAACAAATGAGCTTTTTCGAGCTTCCTAACAAACGATTACATTGAGCATGTTCGCAAACATATCTAACGATTTTTTTTAACTATTAAACAAACACGTTCATGAACATATCTATGAACAAACACATTTATAATAATTATATTTATTAATTCTATAATCAAATATTAATTATTTTTATCAAGCTTATTCATGAGTTCAAAATCGAACACGAATCAAGCTTTTATTGAGCTTAACATCGAGCTTGTTCACGAACTTCAAATGATGTTGTTCGCGAACATAAATGAGTCGAACGCATTAGTGTTCAAGCTTGTTTATTTAAGAATCAAGTATTTAAAATATTATTCAAGTTTGTTTGTTTAGTTAATTAAACGATCACAAAATGAGCTTTAATCAAACCGAACAACGAGTAGCTCGTCGAACGTTTGGTTCGCTTGCAGCCCTACTAGTGGTGCATTAATTGCCAATTATTGCACCACCGACAATCATTAGTATTTAATAAAATGTGGTGGGACATTAATTACCTTCTATCAGATGATGATGATAACAAATTTAATTCGTGCAATTTTGACTTATCTGCATCAATGGTCTCTGCATGCCACCCAATCGCCCATGATATTGAATGGATGGATGTGACTTATCCATATGAGAAACAGAGTGATCAGAGGAAGTACACAGCTTGGACATGGAGCGAAATGTCAAGATCTAAGCCATTGATTTTGAGATTAATGCCCCATATCCTATATAATTTAACTTTATATTATTTATAATTGATGAAGAAATGCTCAAATGTTAAAATGACTGAACTAAAACTTGTGAAATTTTAAAGAGCTTTATTAATGATAAATGAATAATGGGAACTTGCTTTTAGGGTTTGAAATGCAATATTTACATTGATATTTAAATTTAACCATTATGAACTTGGGTTTAACCATTACCTTAATTGGTTGGATCTTACAGGTTGTTTAGTGATTTTTTTCCTTCCTTTGAAGCTTTAAAATGATATTCGTTAAGAAATCATTAGCTGAAATGACCTCTATAACGACCAACAAGCTGGAAACAAAGTTTGAGGGGAGGATGGAAGGAAACTCATCGCCAGTAGCTTGCAATTGCTGGAGAAACACTTGGAAGATGTGTAAGGATGTCTAAAAAATCAAAATAAAATGAGAGTTGGGGTTGGGGAGCTCAAGATCAGTGAGAGAATGCAATGGATTCAATGAACATTTTTTTTTATTTTTCAACCAATTCAAACTCTAAGTACCTCTTTGAAGGATAGGATTTTTTTTAGTAGCATTCTAGGATGAGTGGCATGTCTCTTTTACGTGGTTAGAGATAGAGCTAGGAACTAAAGCAAGGACAATGACAAGGAAAGCCTTATTTTCCATCACATGGAAATGAGACCGCCTAGTTACTTTAGTACTGAACTAGGACTTACATTGGGTTAGGGTGAAGTCTAGCAAAGTTTTAAAGTCTAACTAAATGGGCTAGATGAGCTAAAGTGAAGTAAAATGACATGGTTTGACCATTTAATGGTCCATTGGCCATTTGTTGATAAGTTTTCCCGTCAACTGGTCAATTAGTTAAACTAGGTGAGGTGGAGTCTAGGGAGTGGGTGAATGATGTTGGGATGAGTTAGGAAGGGTGTGAGCCATGTGAATGATTTTTGCATGAATGAATATGTATGGATGTGAGTTTTACCAAATCATAGTGAGTTGACTTGGTCTCACCAATGAATTAAATAGTTTAAAACATAGAATTGTGTGATTGTGAGGGCTTAATGAGGTTTGAAAAGTTTGATTTGATTGAATGCATTAATTTGACCCAAGTTAACTTGGGTTGACCAAACATGGTATAGTTGGCCAAGTTAACTATTGTGTAAGTCAGAGTGATTAATCAGACTCAATCAACTATGAGTTATGTTCAGGGAATTTTTGTAAAGATCTGATGTCATTTGGAATTCAATTAGAGGAGATTGATATGTATGATCAATTGAGCTAGCTTGAGCTAGCTCAATTGGGTCAGACGGGTCACTCACTAACTCAGGGACCCAGTGATGCATTATTTAATATATGGGGTTCCCAGTGAAGTGATTTGGATCATGACTGAAGTCAAAGGGGTTAGTGCACTAAGTTACCTAGATGTCATTATCTAGGTGATTATAGCTTGATGATTATTAACTGTAGACTTGAAGATTGAATGATTACTTAAATGCATGCTAGTTTATTAAAAGTTGAAGTGTTGAATATAATGTTATTTAAAACCTATCTAGAGACTAGGTGATTGACAGTTGAATTGTTTTAGAAACCAAATTGACAATCAAGAGTCAATGTAGTTAATAATGACCACATACAAAAATTAGGTCAATAAATAGACCCAAAAGAAGTGTGATGAACTTGAAGAGTAAATCACACATTGATGTTAATAGAGGTGATTAACAGAATTTATAAGATTTTTACTTGATTAAAAGATCAATTTTCAAATAAGTAGATGGATTACCTAAATAAGAGATCGATTCTAAGAGAGGGAAAATCAAACTTTGAATGGGAGATCAATTCCCAAACAAGTGAATTTAGAACCTAGTTCATAGATCAATTATCGAATAGGTAAAATTTAGACTTTGAATGGGAGATCGATTCCTAGACAAAGATGGATACTCAAATGAAAGATTGATTTTTGAATGAGTGGATTTATAACCTAATCGATAGATTGATTATCAAAGAGATAAATTTTGACTTCGGATGGGAGATTGATTCCTAGACAAAGATGGATACTCAGATGGGAGACCAATTCTTGAATGAGTGAATTTAGAATCTGACCAATAGATGATTATTGGATATGGAAATTTAGACTTTGACTGAGAGACTGGTTCTTAGACAAAAATAAATACTCAAATGGGAGATCAATTCCTAAATGAGTGGATTTAAAAACTGATTGATAAACCAATTATTAAAAAGGAAAATTTAGACTTTGACTAAGAGATCTATTCTTAAAGAAAAATCAATACTCTAATGGAATATTGATTACTAGATGAGTGAATATTGATCCTGATTGATAGATTAATTATTAGATGAGAAGATTTTGACTTTGAATGGGAGATCAATTCTCAAATAAAGCTAAATACTCAAATAGTAGTTGATTCTAGAATGATTGGATTTAAAACCTAATTGATAGATCGATTATCGAGAAGGAAAATTTAGACTTTAATTGAGAGATCAATTCTCAGATAAACCTCAATATTCAAATGGGAGATCAATTCCCAAGCAAGTGAATTTAGAATCAAGACCTCTGGACTCCACTAGGGATAAGTTTCTTGGTTTTTCCATTTGGATTTAATTTACTTATATAGCATCAACAACATTAAAAATTAAACTTCATAATTTATTTTAGTGCAGAATTCTTATAATACATCAACCATTATAGTATTTCTTAAGGTATCGTCCATTGATAGGCAACATAAGATGATCTCCTTAACAATCTATCAGCTGATAATAACATCATCCTTGGTAAACTTTCTCCACTATAAATTGTCCTTCCCATGTTGGCTCAGATTTGTCGCTTATCTTGTGATGAGCTAAAATGGGTTTTCGTATAACTAGCACCAAGTCACCTACTTGGAAAGTTCTTAGGTAAAACAACTTGTCATGAGCCTTTATCATTTTAGCTTTATACAACTCGAGGTTCTATTGAGCTTGAAGATGCTACTCTTCCAAATCTTATAGCTCTTCTAATCATAAATTAGCATTCTGATTTGAGGTTATTTTATAATTTATTGTAACTTTGAGTGAAGGTAGCTATACTTCTAAATGAATAATAGCTTCCACACCAAAGACTAAAGCAAATCGCGTAAATTGAGTTGGAGTTCTATATGTGATTCAGCATGCCCACAAAGCTTCAACCAACTTTTCATCCCATCGATGCTTATTATCTTTAAAGGTCTTCTTTAAAATATGTACCATATTTTTATTGAAGTCCTTTGCCAATCCATTTTCTTGAGAGTAGTTAATGGTAGAGTATCTCCAATCAATATTGTGATGTCTAGAAAAGTTATTTATTTTAGTAGTTCTAAATGAAGGACCATTTTCTAAGATAATCCAGTGAGTGATACCGAATAGGTGCACAACATTCTTTTTGAAAATTTTTAGAACATAATACATTTTTGACTCCTCTAAAAGGAACTACTTCTGCCCATTTTGAGAAGTAATCTATAGCTACTAATATAAATCTATGACCTCTGGAGGATGGAGAATCTATGAGATCAACGATATCCATACCCCAACTTTCAAAAGGCCATGAAGAAATAGTTTGATGTAGGACATTTGGTGGTCAATGAACAACATGCATCTAACACTAATGATAATGGCGTGCAACATTTATATAGTTATCAATCATGAATGACCAATAATATCCCATTTGTTTGATTTTCATCTTCATCTTTGGACCATATTGGTGTGCACCATATAATCAAGCTTGTACTTCTTCAATGATATTCCTTGCTTCTAATTTACTTAGACAGCATAACCACATCTGATCAAATGATCTTCTATATAAGATGTTATTAATCAGAGCATAAGATAATGTTATTCTTTTGATTTGATTTGCCATTGATTCATCATCAGGGTGCTTATTTTATTGCAACTATTTGATGAAAGGTTTTATCCTATCCACCAATTCATCATCTACGACTAAAATAATTTTCACCTCGACTAGGGATTTTCTATTTATATATTCAAAATCTATAGGAGATAGCTGTGTCTTCCTTGCACTTCTATCAGAATTGAATCTTTCTCATAACATACTAGTGTTTTGGCTAACTTAGCGAGAGAATCTGTTGTAGAATTCTTTCCATGGGAAATTCTATATAACATCATATTTATGATCTGTTCTAGCAAATGCATCATATATTGGTGATAAGGAATTAAAATCTCTTTTAATACTTTAT
The DNA here is from genome assembly GCA_022539455.1 of Dendrobium nobile. Taxonomy (NCBI): domain Eukaryota; kingdom Viridiplantae; phylum Streptophyta; class Magnoliopsida; order Asparagales; family Orchidaceae; genus Dendrobium; species Dendrobium nobile. The sequence continues at coordinate 60,728,307 of CM039733.1, forward strand.
ATATTACAAATACCTGATTACTCACAAGTTATTAATCTCTAAAGATTCTAATATCTTTGATCCCATTTAAAATTGTAAGTTCCAAGCCAATTATAAGTGTCTCATTCTCAGCTTCATTATTCATACAGGGCTCTGACAAGTGGTATGAGTAATACATTATCCCTTTATCCGATATGATGAACACTATACCAATGCTGACTTGCCCTGGGGAAATATCATATGATATTCTTTATTGACTGAAAGCACTACCATCAAAATGTAATTCTTAGACAAACTTCTCATTTGACTTGAGTTTCATGATTTGTTTGTCTGGTAGTTCATTCTTTATTGGGTAATCATTATACTCTAGAAGAGCTACTAAAAAATCTATCATAGCTTGCCTTTTCACTTCTCATAGAGGGATGAATATAATATCAAATTGCGATAAATCTATCAATCATCAATTTAATCTTCCTGATAGTATCAATCGAGTCATTAAATATTATAGAGGGTTTATTTTGGATATCAAATGTACTTTATGAGAAAACATATAGTTCCTCAATTTCTTAGCAGTGAATAACAAGGCTGAATAATGCTTCTCAATCAAAGGATAATTTACTTTAGTGGAAAGTAAATGCTTACTTAGATAATAAAATTCATTCTCTCTTCCTTCCTCATTAGCCTGGGCTAATAAGGTGCCAAGAGAATCACTTAAAGCTATCGTATATAGAATCAACAATTTCCCTAGTATAAGAGCTACAAGTATTAAAGGATTTATTAAATATCATTTTATATTATTGAATGTTTTTGGAAATTCTCATCTCACAAATGAAGTATCTTTCTTGCATAATGTTGTAAATAGTTGACATCAACCTAAAAGGTTTGATATGAATCTTCTAAGGTATGCTAATTGACCTTGGAAAGATCTTAATTGGGTAAGGTTTTTAGGTGGAGGCATTTCTATTATTTCTTTGATTTTATTTGGATCAATTTTGATTCTAAGATGTTGAATCATGAAACCCAAAAATTTTTCTGAAGTGACACCAAAGGTACACTTCAAATGATTCATTTTTAAATTGTATTGATGTAATCTTTGAAAAATAATTCTGAAGCCATATAAATGATCATCTCTTTTGAGACTTTAAATAACTAGATCATTGACATAACACTCCACATGGTGGTGGATGTGTTCATCAAAATCCTCATCATTGCTCTCTAGTAAGTTTCTCCAACATTCTTTGTTCCGAATGGCTACTGTATATTTCTCATCTTTGGGATCCACCTTGATTTAATTATATATAGATGAACCATCTATAAAGGAGAATATCACATGTGAGGAAGCAATATCTACCATAAGTTTCAGTATAAGAAGTTAAAACTTATCTTTTGGATAGGCCTTGTTTAAATCTCTAAAATCAATACAGACGTGTATCTGACCATTCTTCTTCATGATTGGAGATAACCAAGTTGGATGTTTCTCCTCCCTAATAAAGGAAACTTCGATTAACTTCTTAACTTCAACCATGACATGTTGCTGAATTTTGAGTCACATCAATCAAGGTGCTTATTTTACTATAACCATCTCTAATTGAATTGTTAACTTGTGAACTGCTATATCTGGAGATTATCTGGGCTTCACTTCACAACTCTAGGTGAAATAGTCTTTGACTTATGATAATAGCTTGATAATTTTTCTCCTCATCCTCATTCAATAAAGTGCTGATGAAGATCAGACGAGGGTCTTCGGTTCCCAAATTTATTTCTTTAAGATTGTCAATTATAGATTTGATCTCCTTTTTAAGTTCAGGAGGTACATCCCTAATTGAGAGTCATCCATATTATTTGAAGTTTTTAAATAGATTTCATTAAAAATTTTAACATTTGTCAAAAGAAACTACCTGACTTTGGATTATTCGATATTACTACATAATATTCGTCATCATCAATGAACATAGATAGCAAAGCTAACACATAATCTTGATGCATATTTGTGATATTTTATATTCAATAGGTGTTTGAATTACTGGGCTTCAGCTCCATATTTTTCTATTTGAAGGAGTTAAACCTTGCTTAACAAAATTATTTACATAATTTGAGTACATGTCAAAACACATTTTTATTATCTCATACATGAATGGATCATCAAGGGTTACATCAGTTTATGGGGGTTTACTTGTGGAAGGTACAAAGGTATTAGCTTTAGTGTTGGGGTTTAAAGGAAGAGAGATTGTTACCTCCAAATTTTTTACAACATTTTGGAATATTAGAGTTAAGTTAATATTTTCCGCATAACTTTTTAACCTCTCCATGGAAGATCAATTTAAATTATCTTTGCTAGTAATTTGGACCCTATTCTTGTTGCTATTAGTTTCTATAAAAATCTTAAACATTGGATAATTTATGAATTTCCTATATTCTACAGCCAGCGGGTTTTTCTCAATCATATATGATTCGTCATCCTCTGAGTTGAATTCCAAATTAATATATATTACAGGCACCCTTACTTATTTATTATATTTTTCTCTTTCTTGTATTATTTTATTTTACCATTCTCTACCTCTTCTTCTAGATCATTGTGCCATTCTACTGCCTCTTTGTGAAGAAGCATGGGACCAATGAATACCATGTTGGAGATTGAAATGCTATTCTTTTTTCCTTTCTTCTTTTTCTTATCCCTTTTCATTCTTTTTTTATTTCTTTTGCTTCTACTTTAACCAGTTTAAAGTTTTTAAAGAAAATAGTCTACTTCTAATAATTAGGATAATATAAAGAGACATGTAAGGAATCTAATAAAGTAATACGCAATGCAAAGATCTTAGCTTTTAATTATTTATATAATAGATTAGATATTAAGGAGGGAGAAAGATATATGTATAAGTTAGACAAACAAAAAGATAGGAGTAGTAAAGATTTAGTTCAAGTGAAGTATATTAATGATGAAGATCAAAAAGTACTTTTCTTAAAATATGATATTCAACAAAGGTGAATGGGATATTTTTCTAATCTTTTTTAATGAAAATTATAAAAATACAATTGACTTTAGTGATCGTAGCACCCTAAATGAAAATAAAGATTTCTTTTCTTATTGGTGTATTAGTAAAACTGTAGTTAGAGAGGCTTTAAAGAAAATGAAGTGTGGAAAAGTTGTTGGAACTAATGATATCCCAATAGAGGTGTGAAAATGCTTAAAAAATTAAGGAATTTCTTGGCTTACTAAACTTTTAATAGTATTTTGAAAACTAAAAAGAGTCCAGATGAGTGGAGAATGAGTGTTTTAATTCTTATTTTTAAAATAAAGGTGATCCACAAGATTATGCGAATTATAGAGGAATTAAGTTAATATGTGATACTTTAAAAGTATGGGAGCAAGTTATGGAGCATAGGTTGCAGTGTGATACTAATGTTTCTCAAAATCAATTTGTATTCATGCTAGATAGGTCTACTGTGGAAGCCATACATTTATTGAGATGTTTGATGGAGAAATATAGAGAGAATAAGGAGGGTTTACATAGATATTCATTGATTTAGAAAAAGCATATGATAAAGTTCCAAGAGAAGTTCTTTGGAGAGTTCTTGAAAAGAAAGGAGTTTAATAACACTTATATTCAATCATTAAAGATATGTATTCATGAACTATTACTTGTTGTCAAACATAAGGTGGTTTGAACAAGTATTTTCCTATTTCAGTTGGATTACATCAAGGATCAACCTCAATCCCATATCTTTTTTTCTTTATTCATGGATGTTCTCAGTAGACATTTACAAGAGGATGTACCTTGGTGTATGCATTTTACAGATGATATTCTTCTTGTTGATAAGACTAGAGAAGGAGTTGAAGGTAAACTTGAATTATGGAGGTCAATCTTAGAGTCTAAAGGTTTTGGCTTGAGTAGATCTAAAACTGAATATATAGAGTATAATTTTAGTAGTAATAGACCTAGTGAGGAGATTATGACTTTGGGAAATCAAGTCATTAATAAGAGTACATGTTTTAGATATATTGGATCTATTGTTCAAAGTGATGGTGAAATAAATGGGAATATTATCAACATAATTCAAGTTGGATGGTTGAAGTGGAAGAATGCATCAGGCTTGTTTTGTGATAGAAAAGTCCTCCTCAAACTTAAGGGAAAATTCTATAAGATGTTGGTGAGACCTGCAATGGTTGATAGTGCCGAATGTCGACCATTAAAAGAGAAGCATAATACTAAGTTAGGTGTTGCAGATATGAGGATGCTAAGGTGGATGAGTGGATTTACACTTAGGGATAGGATACAAAATGAGCATATACATGAAAAGGTTTGAGTAGCTCTAGTGGAAGATAAGATTAGGGAGAGTTACCTTAGATGGTTTGGTCACATAAAACGACGGCCTTCCAATGACCCAGTTAGGAAAGTAGAGATATTAGATTTGACTTATATTAAGAAAGGTAGAGGTATTCCTAAAAAGAATTGGTAAAATAATATTAGAAATGATCTTTCTATATTATATTTAAATGAGAATTTGACTTTTAACAGGATAAAATGGAGAAAAATGATTTATGTAGCCGAACCCATATAGTGGGACAAAGGCTTGATATTGTTGTTGTGTAGTATACTTCTTAGGTAGATAGTATGAATCATCTTCATATATACCAACTTCATGTATCAAAAATGGTTGTAACTCACCTTTAATCTAATGCTCTACTCCCTCATGAGAGTATTTGATACATTGATGAAAAGTGGAAGGCACCATTCTATATTCATAGAGCCAGGGTTGTTGGCCTCATTCTTGTCATGAGGTTGACAAAGCTCAATTTCAAATCAAATCTAGTTCTTTTAAAGTAGTGGGGCGCCTAGTGACCACCGCTTTGTTTCCTTTATCAAATCATCAACTTTCACTTAATTGATTTTCATTGATGTAGATAATTCAAATTCAATCAATCAAATTCAAAACTACATTCAAATCCAAAATTTCAAACCATAATTCAAGGTTAAGGGTTCATATCTTGTAACCTTTTTTGGGTGATTTTTTAGTCACATCAAAACCTTGTTAAATGATCCCCAATTCAAGATCTATCAATTGTATATTAATTTGAAATGTCCCTATCGTCAACCCTCCAAATTTCATGCCAATCTAAGAACTCTAACCGTAGAAGCTTGATTGAAATGCAAAGGCTACAAAACCTTCAAATATTTACAACCTTTGCCACTAGAGCTTCAACGTTGTAGAATTTGACCTTGGAACCTTCCCCAGAACCTTTGAACATGTCCAAAATTTATGCTATGGAAAAATTGTGTTAATACAAAAAAATTTACTTGTAGCTTTATATTCATATTTATTGAATTATTTATATATTTTTTTTGAAAAAAAATGTGCTAGTGGAAATGATTTAAATATAGATAAAATAATTTTAAGTAAAAAATAGTTTATCAATTTAAAAATTTGGACTATTGTTGTTATGTGACATACTATACTTGGATATCCGAAGCTAAAGGTCATCTATGTATAATAGACTATTATCTGGTTAAAAAGAACTAATAGATGAATTTGTCAATGGAATCGAATATGTTATTCATATAGTATTTCATTTTCCTTTATTTTTATCAGATGAAAAGTTTATGTGTCCTTACTAGAAGAAAAAAAAATAAGCATACCTTTCACTTAATGAGATTACAGTGAATTTATACCATAAAGGATTCCTATCAAATTTATGGTTCTAAACTTCACATGGAGAGTACGAGACTTATTTCAAAATTCAATGTAGTCCTCAACAAGTTACACAATAGTAGATGATGAAAATATAAGGATGTTCAAAAATATGGCTTTTCATGCAGATGGCTCATACATTATAGAACATGTAGAGTAGCCGCTGAACATTAATGCACAAAACATATATGAATTAATACATGCAGCTCATCAATCAATTTGGGATGTGTGCATCTCTCTTTCTAAATTATCGATTGTCATTAGTTTGCTAAGATAAAATATAATGCTCCTCATGAGCATTTAATTAATTTAATGGATTGTTGATATAAATTAATCTAGTATTGTACAATTTAATTCTAGTATATTTATACAAAATGATAAAGTTAGTATCCAAATTAAGCTTGGGTAGTAGAAAAATAAATTACTGCATTAATAATTGCATGTTAGAAATTATTATCTGATGTTCGGTGTTTTCATGGATAGTCCATACTTAATGAGAGATTTATTAAATTTTTTAGCACCATCATAATCCCAATTACAAATATCCTTAAAAAGGATATGTTTGCATGAATTACTAATGCAACCAAAATCTTTGAGCAAATTAAAGTCCTCATGACCTATTCACCTATCTTTTGACTGCTTAACTTTGCCATGCCTCCTCAAGTCTCTTATGATACCTATTAGATTGACATAGGTGAAAAAAAAAAAAAAAAAAACTTGTTGCTTATTTTATTGAAATTCAAATGAGGGAAATCAACGCCACTTCACTTATGATAGAGAATTTTTTATTGTTATTTAATCTCTTAAACAATAGAGACACTAATTACTACATAATGAATTTGTCCTACATTATGAGCATCATGCCCTCAAGATTGGTTGTTAATAAATATAGGCCTTAAGATTTGTGCATGGGTATAACCTCCAAATTAGATTCTTACCCAAAATCTAAGATGAAATCTTAATACTTATTACTTGGGTTTAAATACAATATTAAATAATTATTGATTAGACTCATTCAATTATCTCAAATTTGATATATTCAAACTTGTACTTCGGATACATACTAAAGATTAGTATTTAATACTTGGGCTTCCTTCATTTTACTTAAGAGATTATCTTAGGTTTTGCATAAGATGGTCTTCCAAGGCTAGTTTCTTGGTCTTCTTTAGTTTTACTTAAGGTGGTACCTTTTGAATTTTGTTTAATGTCATGCCTTAAGATTAGAATTAATTATCCTAAACTTCTTTAATTCTGCCAAAGTTTAGAGCTTAGGAATTTTTCTTGATACTTCTAAGTCTATTATTATATTATTAGGTTTCCTATATTGTGCATATGTTTAAACCATAGAACTTAATCTTGAAATTAAATTTCAAGGCTATTTTAATTAATCTAAATTCTCTACCTATGCCTTAGAGCTTAAGACTTATGCATAAAATATTTTTAAGGATGATTTTAGCTAACCCAAACTTCTATAGTTAAAATCCTAGGGTGCTTGAAATTTCCTTTGATGTCTAGTCCATTAAGTAGGCTTCCATGATAGCGCTTCAAATGGTATCTTAAGACTCATGCTTAAAATACATTCTAGACTAATTTATTAACGAAAATCTCTAGTTCCACCTAAGGTGATACTTAAGGATTTATGCTTGAGATCTTTCATCCTGTACTGGTTAACTTAGACTTCTACAATTTTGCCAAAGTTTTGAGCTCAAGGATTTCATTTGAATGAAATAAATTGAAATTTGGTTCATTACCTAAAATTCCTTGATTGTGGCTTAGTTTGATTCATAGGACTCTTAATTAAAATAATTTCTTAATATTAGTATTAATTGGCCCAAGCTTCACTCACTGTGTTAAGTATAAATTCCAAGGCTAGTTTATAGGCTTCTTTAATAATAATTCTTAATAATGAGACAATGAAATCAAGATAGGAGGGAAAAAATACAATAAAGCTATGCCTTTAAAAGATGTCGAAGTCATCACTCATAGTAGCTACAATACATATATTTAGATTAATGGACCCTATTGACCAAATTCAATAAGCATATGATAACAATTCTTGAAAAAATATGTAATTGATGTAACTGACTATGCAATGCCATAGAGGTAAAGGCACTACTTAGACTGGTAGGTTAGATTGTAAAATGATATATTCTTAGAAAAAAAAAATAGTCTTATGATAAAGATCATAATAAGAGGTATTGATCATAAATGAGAATTTTATAATTGTTCCTAAGATGAAATCAAAGGCATAAATTTATAATTTTGAGTAATCAACATTCTTCTCCAACTACTAGAAACAAATCCTTTCACTTAATTCAATTACTGAGAAAGCACACTTTGTAATCCCAAATATGTGATAATGTACAAATATGAGCAAGACTTAGAACAAGCAAGCTCCTTGAGGCAAAAGATTGAGCAAGTAGTGAAGAGAAATGTGGCTAGGATTTCAGAGATTGGAACTAAATGAGCAGAGGGTTGAGTGGGTGTGAGGGAGTTCAATATGGCCAACTAGATAGAGAGGGAGTTGAATAAACAAAAGGTAGAAGGAAACATTAAATAAAGTTTTATTATAAAAGTCTATAGTTTTCCATCATGTATTTCATTACAATAGAGATGTATACATATGTATATTTATAGTAGTATAATTATAGTACTGTCCCTAGTTTATCACAAACCAATGGCTTGGTTTTTATCAGTTGACATGTCATTCGTTAAAAGAAAAACCTTTAGAGGTAGTGGATGCATATACCAAAATTTAGTAGAAGGAATATCATTGTGAGGAGTAGAGAGGTGGAGAGCTAATTGAATCAAAATGACTATCACTACACCTCAAGTTGAGGGGTGAACGAACCATTAACTTATCCTAGAGAATATGGAAGCGTGGAATAGGTAAGGACTTGGTAAAAATGTCAGCTAATTGATATGTCGTGGAGATGTGATAAATAAAAAAATATTTTGAACTGATACATTCTTAAATTAAAATGATGATCTATCTCGATGTGTTTGGTGCGAGCATGAACAATTGGATTGCTGGTAATAGACATAGCAGTTATGGAAAAATATTTCTCTGTAGTATCCAATAAAATGGAAAAATCCAAATAGTGAAGATGAAGCCACATAAGTTCTATTGTGGGAATAACTACAGAGAAATATTTAACTTTTGTGAAAGATTAGTGACTTTTGATTATTTTTTACATGCCATGAGAGTAATGTGTTGCTAAGAAAAACACAATAGCTTATTGTTGACTTACGATCATGAACATCACTAGCTCAATCAACATCAAAGAAAGCATAAAGTTGTAGTTTTCCTCTTTGAATAAGCAGCCCATGAGTAAGAGCACAAGTATGTATTTAAGGAGCTAGAAGTGGTAGTTAATAGGAGAATGCATGTGCTGGCAAATTTTGTTTACAACAAAAGCAACATCTGGCTGAGTTGAAGCAAGTTATTATAGAGAATTAGCCAATTGTCGGAAGAGAGCAATATCATGAAATTGAGCTTGTGAGTTATTAGCTTTCAGCATTTGGAGGTTAGGGGATTGGAGAGAGGTTTGTAATGTGACATTTCAGCATGTACCTTGAGATTTTAGAGCATGAAACTTAGTGGAAAGAGCTTTTTTGAATCATTCAAGATCTTTAATGGCCAAACTATAGTATGTTAGAGAAGTAGACAATGTGCTTGAAATCAAGAATTTGATGGGGCTTGAGATTATTGATTTGAAGAAAAATGACCATAGGGTGATGAATAGGTAGAGAAGGTGAGTAAGAGGATGTTGATGTAGGAGAAGATGATGATGTGGAAGAAGATGGAAGCAGAGTAGAAGGGAAATACTAAACATTTAAGTTATAGGAGGAAGTAGTTAGTGGAGTAAATTGGGTAGTAAGTGAAGAAAAAGAAAGTGGAGGAAGATTAAAATTGTTTGGTGCAATAAATAATATAACTAAAGTTTTGTTGGTTGAAGAGCTAATGGTTGAGAAGATGATTCATCAAATTGAACAAGTTGATAGATAATTATGTGAACATTAAGAGGGTTATAACACTTAAGCCTTTTTGTGAGTGGCATAATTGAGAAAGACACACAGAGTTAAATAAAGGGTAAGTTTGTGAGGGGAATATGGACGAAGCCTTGGATAACATCGACAGCCAAATGCTCCAATATGAGTTTAGTTGGGAGGAATATTATATCAAAAATGAAATGGAGAGAGATATGAACTAGTAGAGGTGGGAAGCAAATTTTTAGTTATATTATAGTGAGTAGTGCATTAACCCAAAAATGAGCTCGTTAGTTTCCCTCAATAAGCATAGTATGAATTATTTCTAGCATGTGGCAATGTTTTCATTTGGCGAAGCCATTTTGCTGGTGGGCATATGGCAAATATATTGATGATGAATGTTATTCTTAATCAAAAACAATTTTAGATATGTATTGAAAAATAAACCTCCAACATTAATTTGAAGTGTGCATATGGATTTGTTAAATTGTTATTCAAACATAGCTTTCAAGATGACGAAATTATTGTAACTTTCGATTTATGTTGCATTGGGCATAACCAAATATAGTGTGTAAAATCAATGAACAACACATAGAAATGAAAACCAGTAGAGAGAATAAGGGACATACTCCTAAAATTTGCATGTTTAAGCTGAACAAGATAAGTAGTAATACTATATGATTCATTAAATGAAAGTCTACGACTCTTAGCAAGAGCACATGAATTATAAACAATAGATGATGTAGAAGGAAAAACATAGAAATGAGGAAGTTGTTTTGCTAATACAACTAAAGTGAAGGAGTTGTGGTGTCCCAAATGATGATGTTAGAGTGTTGTGGAGGAAGAAACTAAAATAAAAGTTTGAGCAAGAACAAAAGAAGGCATAGAGTTGATTGAGACTGGATAAAGACCATTATGGAAGGGATTGTAGAGAAGTATGTGTTGATTCTTTTGATTCGTTATTGCATATATGGAGTCATCGAAGCAGATTGAGCAGTTATTGAACAAAGAGTTTGGAAATAATAAGAAGATTATGGGAAAGAGTGTGGACATGAAGAAGAGGGGTTAAAGAAAGCTTACGTGAAGGAGTGGGGAGAAAACCTTTGACATGAAGTATAAGTAGAGAATTGTCATTGCCAATGAGAACACGATATGAGCTTTGATAAGTGGAGGCTTGCGGGAGGGATTGAATGTTAGGAGTGAGGTGAGCTATTACACCATTGTCTAGGTACCACGGGGAAGAGGGTGACAGACAAGCATTAGTAAGTACTGCGTGAGTGGAATGAGAGGTTGGTGGAGTGTAGTTGAGATCGGTTTGATGCTAGAATGTGAGTGTGGAATGATCACATTTATCACAAATTTGACAAGAAATTGTTGTCTGAGAATTGTTGCAGAAGAAAGATAATCAGTCATAGAATAATTTTCATGATGAGAGAATGCAACTCATTCTTTAGTTGTATAACATGAGACCGATTTGTAGGTTGTAGACAATGCTGATCAAGAGTAGTGAAAATGTATGAGAATGTGTCTAGATAAATAATGTAAGAAAGAATAGATGGAGAAACTGTGGAGTAGAGTACAACAACAAAATTTTGGTCCACAATCAGCCATAATGTTTAGTGAAGATTTAGCATCAGTTGGTGGTCATTGTAGATGGAGTGTTTGGATGGGCATGTAGTTGTGCCATCAAAGTATCCATTAAAGCAATTAGCAGTGAATATTTTAAGAAATTGAGAGCGAAAGTGGGATAATTATCAGTAAAGAGTTGAATGTTACTGTTTGCATATATATATTTTGAGCTCAATGTCTGGAGATTGAAGGCACTGATACCATGCTGAATAACATAGTTGGTATGTATGAAATGAAACCAGAAACTAAACAAAAGGCAGAAGGAAACTTAAGAAAAGTTTTATTATAAACTTCAGTAGTTTTTTATCACATATTTCAGCACAATAGAGATGTATATACATGTATCTATAGTAGCATAATTACAGGATTAACCGTAGTTTATTACAAACCAACGGCTAGGATTGTATCAGCTGAGATATGATTAGCTATAAGCAAAACCTGTAGAGGTAGTGGCTGCATATACTGAAATCTGGTAAAAGGAATATCATTGAGAGTAGTAGAGAGGTGGAGAGCCAACTGAACAATTATCACTATCAGAGGGAGGGTTTATTGCCCACATGGTTTTTATTTATTTATTATTATTATTATTTTTTAAACAAGGACGCTATTTGCTAATTTATCGCTTTATTTCTTTTGATCCTTAACACAATTAGACTTGTCTATTATAGTTCCACAAGGAAATGAGGACTTGCAAGATATTTGATCAAATTCCTTAATGATTTTGAATACATACACGAAGTCATCAAGGTTTTATAAGATTCTTCTTCCCACTCGTGGCGAGCATTTACTATTTGGCTTTTATATACCGATGGAAATTATTTCTTCTCTTCTTTGTTTTCTTTCTTCTCTTCTTTCTTTTCTTCCTTCTTCTCTTCCTTTTTCTCCTCTTTCTTTTCTTCTTTCTTCTCTACTTTAGCTGGTCCAACTGATACGATATCAATCTTCCCTATTTTCCTCAGCTTCTTTGCGATTGCTATTGTGTCCATTTCACCTACGACTGTCAGTTTCTGCTCCTTAAGATCAGCAGCTATGGAGTCAATCCCTGTTTAAGAGAAGAAGTTGATAGTGTCATGTAAAGCCTACAATAGGAATAAGTTTGATGGTTTAATCATGCAAAGTTTCATGTTCCAACCATTACCTAATGATAGATTGTTATATTCCATCACTCAGTTCCATCATATATCGTTCATCTCATTACGGTAATTGAAGTCATCCTTGAAAAAATAGTTAATGAAAAAATAAATGGTGAAATTATTCAAACTTCAAAGGTAGAGAAAACCTTAATTTCATATTGTTTTTGGCTACTTAGAGCTTTCATTTTCTAAATAGTTTCGAAATTTGAAGAACTGTATGAAACATCCTACCTTCCATTTGTTTCAACCTGAATCATGTAATTTAAAGTATCTCATCTAAGCATTATTTATCATTTCATAACAAAGAAAGCATAAATAATTAACAATTAAAATATCATGTAAAAGGAATTCTAAATCTGGCTGGTGTTTTAATTTCTTAGTTATCTATTTTGTAGAAAATTGGTGACTTTTTGTTGCTAGGTACCGTTAATTTGACTCTGCGACCCAATTAATCATGACACAGTTGTGGTTTTAGGAGCATTCTATATTTATGTTGAAAATTTGAGCTTTCAGTGGCCCCTTTAGCTTCCTATGCTACGTTGTTAGCATACTGTTACTTGAAAGAATCCTAAATATCTTAAACGCTGGAGTTCTAACTTCACATATAGACTGATAAACACATACTAATCATCACTGTTTGAATACTTTCAAGTAAGGAATAAATGATAGGGTTATGGTCTTTAATAGGCAAAACAGTTCAAGCACGTTTTGATATCATGAAACCCCTCAAATTCTCTTCTTGCTTGCTTCCATGGCTAGGCTCGTTCTAATTTGCTTGCTTTATTTCAACTAGCAATATGTCATATAAACGATTTCCATGAAGGCAACATAATCAAGGCACTACTGAGCTACTATAAAGCTGACAACTTTTAGGTTATTTTCTCTTCAAATATCCACCAGATCCAAATCTAACATATAATATAAAGTGAAACCACAGAATTTCCAATTAAAAGAATGCTTAATATATCAGATGAAAAGTCAGGTATTGGAAAAGTACCAAAAATATCAGCCACAGCCTCTATGGCTTTCTGCTTTGTCTTCTCATCATTCATGGCCAGGAGCTTGAGAACAATCTTTTGCTATTTGTTTCTCAAACAACAAAATTAAAAAAATAGTCTGATGCTAAGAAGATTAAATTCAGTTATAAAATAGAATAATACAGCTTGATATTGATTTGCATACCTGCACCATGGCAGAAATGGGAAAGGGAGAGTTATCTCCCTCTGTAGATGATGAACAGCAAGAGTTAAAAGGGAAGCTTCGAAAAGAAGCATCAGATTCTCAGAGCCATATATAGTGCTTAAGATCATTTGTTCCTGCGGAACATGAATATGATACCAGGACAGAGAAGATTTGCATTTTTTTTTGGGAAGTTTCGCAAGTATGCTTGGTGATGAAGCTTGCATAGTTATTCCTGAGGAACAACGCAAGAGGGCAATAGCGTGTTAAATGCGTAATCTTTGCTAGTGCTGCTAATGATGCCGCCCACGGCCCACAAGATGGAAAAGGACAGCGTTTTATCTGCTTTATTTTAAAACCCTTCGAAATTTTCATTGATTTACCTAACTTATTATTTTGGCTTTATATGATTATAATGTTCACAATTAAAGAAATATGCCAAAAGTTGATTTCAAATAAAGCTAGCATTCTTCTATTCAAGGATTGCTTATTAAAGCCTGTTTATAGAAAAAATAGTTTGAATGGGTTCAAATTTGAATATTAATCAAATCTTAATTCGAACATAATTTGAATATGTTGGAGGCAATGTTGAACCAATGTCAACAAAGCTTACTAGTGCAAGCCTTGCGAAAATGTAATTAGAGTTCATTGGGGGATCATGGACAGGGCAAATAAAGTTCGGTTGAGCAAGCATCTTGGACCGTAATGGTAGTTTACTATGGTCTCACTGAAAGAACCTACGACATGTGAGGCGAAATAATTTCATGATGGGAGGGCTTATAGATGACACCCGCAATGTGTAAGGAGAAGAATGTTTCACAATGAGAACTTGTTGTGAGAGGCAACAAGATGACACAACAGAAATTATCACTTATTTCTGCAAAAATTACCTCTAGAAATGCCTATCGTTATCCTATTTCACACGAAAACCAGCACTTGCCCCTATTTCACCCATCCAATCACCTAACTCAATCTAAACTATTTCAGCATTGACTTTCTTCATTTATTCAAAAATCTAAAGGTAAATCTACATCTCTTTGAATATTTTTAATCAATTGAGACTTTGTCTATTAGATTGCAATTAAAAAGGGTTTGAAGATTGTAGGGTTTATAGTTTTTTTTTTTTTTATTATTTGTTTAGATTTGAGTTTGTCTTTCACATAGTGTGTTCTGATAAGATTATGCTCTTATTTTATAATAGATTTACATTTTTCTCATTATTATAGGAAATATGTATTTTTTTATTTATACATTCATTTTTTATATTTATTATAAGAATATAACATTTTTATTATTGTTAGATTTACTATAGGAAATTTGTGTTAGTAAAAAAATATTATATGTCTTAGGGGAAAAATTGTATATTCTTTTTTCAGTTTATTAGTGCATGTTTATTATATGTTTCTAAAAAAGAAATTTTCTAGTGAAAAAGACTGCCTCTAGCTACTTTATGAATTTAAAATTTTGACTATTTATTATGTTTCAATGTATATATTGATATTTATATTCAAAAGTTGGTAGAATAGTATAATATTAACTGGACAAAATAGTATAATAGATGAATTCTTCAAGGGAGTCAAATATTTCATTCACATGGCATATCAGTTGCCTTTATTTTATCAGATGGAAAGTTTAGGTGCCCTTGCGCAAAGCAGAAAAATCAAGTTTACCTTAAACCCGATGAAGTTAGGCTTGATTTATTCCATAGAAGCATCTAACCTAATTATTAATTTTGGACGTCACATAGAGAGCATGAGCCACATTTCGACTATCAATATAGTCCAACAAGTTATACAATAGTAGATGTAGAAATTACTAAAATGTAAGAAGAACTGGAATTCAATGTAGCTCACTTGTAATTTAAAGAACATATGGAGAAGTCACCTAATATCATGATCAGTGCACAAAAGTTCTAGGAATTATTACATATGGATTAGTAACTAATCTAAGATGGGTGCACCACTCCTAAGTTAGCTATCATTGTTAGGATACTCAATAATAAGATAGAATATAATACTCCTTGAGATTATCTCAAATAATTTATTAGACTACTAAAAGAAACTAAACCAATGTAAAACAAAAAAGTTAGTATAAAAATTAGGCTTGACTACTAGAAAAATAGATTATTATATCAATGGATGCATTTTATATTACAAGGATTACTTGACAAAAACTAAATTTTACCATTATAATGCACCATAATTTAAAACAAAATCTAGGAAGCAATGAAAATAAAAAAAATTCATTCAGTTGATTGCTTTACTTACCCATTATTCTGAGGCTTCGATGACTCTACATGTAAAACCCCTCCGAAGTTCATTTTTGTGAGTGCTGTTAGTCCAGACGAGCTGGCCTTAGTACAGGACGAACTGAAGAAATTTGTGAAAATCTGTATGGTTAGTACGGACGAACTGTCTGGACGAACAGAGTAAAAATGCAGGTTTGTCTGGACGAACTTGGGTGCATCGGGACGAACTGAACCCGAGAGTTTCGTCCAGGGACGAAATAAATTGGAATTAATTTTCGTCTATATGATTCGTGTCCAGAGGAGTTCATCCCGGGACGATCTGGGCATCATCCTGGACGATCCTGCTTGATAAATTGAGGATTTGAGATATTTTTGAAAGAGAGAAAAAGGCATGAGAGAGAAAGAGAAGGAAAGAGAAAGAAGAAGCTTGGTTTTAAAGGCCGCAGAGCGCTTTTCGTCCGACGACGCAGTTGGAAGATTTGTTTGTCTCGAAGTAAGGAATCTGAATCCTATTTCTGATTTCAAAAATTTCGAGTTTTGGTATTTTTCTGCTCAGTTTTGTGTTTCCGTTACCGAAAAACGTGCATATCTTTGTATTGACAAAACTTTTACCGCGTAACTTTTGGTATGTTATTGAACTGATGTTTTTGTACGATTTGAGTATTTTTTTGGAAAGTTTTTACCGAATATTTTGAATTATGTGCAATTTTTATCGAATAGAAAATTATATGGCTGTTAGAAAATATTGCTTCAGTACAAGTAAAGCTTTGTAACATTGTTTTACACGATTTCTGGTAATTTGGTGATTTTCTAAATTTGTGAATTTTGTGGAAATTTCGTATACTGTCGTTATGCCGCTGACGAATTTTCTGAAGTATACGATTTTTCTGATTTGAATGTTTTGATGTGCTGTGATATCAGAAGGGAGATATAAGGGGCCGGAATCCTTTGTGATTCCATTGTCTGGGTCCGGGAAATCTGAAAACAAGTTTTGTTCTGAAAAATCTGTATATCTGTTCTGATCTGGTGCTTTAAGCACAAAAGGAGACATAAGGGGCTAGAATCCGTTAAGATTCCGTCAGTGTCAGGGAAGGGAGGCATAAGGGGCCAGAATCCGTCAAGATTCTGTCAGGGTCCGGGAATCTGATATATGTTATGTGAAATGTGCTTTTATGATTTGAATTCTGTTCTGTACAATTCCGTTTGTTCTTATGATTCTGTTTGTTTTGTACAATTTTATTGATATTTCATACTGTACATGTCATTGAATACAGATACCGATATGGATATTGATATTGCATCGAATCATTGATACTACTGATACTGATACCGATACGACTGATTCATTGATACTACTGATTCATTATATTGATCTTATAGCACGTGGTACACCGAATACTGACCGATCCATGTGATTCATGTGATACATTGAGCACGTGATCTAGAATATGATTTTACTATATTAATAGATTTGATTGCTTTTCATTATTATTATTGATTTGATTGTTTTATGTGATTTCATACCGTTTGACATTATTGACCGAAAGTGATTTCTTTATTGATCTAATTGATTCTATTGATATGATTGAGTGATGTTAATCGTATTTGATTTGACGGATTTACGGTTTACTGTTACTACATGTTTTCACTGTTATCGTATGTTCTTGTCGTCACTGGATTGTTATTGATATGGATACATACACTGCTGCTACTGATCACTATACTAACTTTATGTACGTGATATACTGAACAAGTGACATGTGATTCACTGAACACGTGATATAGATTACTGGATTGCATATGATTTATTGAGCAAGTGATATTGAATAACTGATTGATCTGCAAGTGTATGTTTCGATATGATTCTGCTATATTGATTTAACTGATGTTATAGATTGATGTGATAGATAAAATGACTATGGGAACATTATGGGTTTTCTACTGATTACTGATGATTTTGGATTCTATTGTTTATGCATTGATTTCTGTTTTTGTACCGATTTCCGTATCTGCATCAAATCAATATCAGTCACTAATATTGATTTGACTGATTAACATGCATATTATTTCAGTACCATGCTTTGATTTCAGTTGTAGGCTTTGGTGACCTGCTGGGCTTTTTGAAGCTCATTATATATGGTTAACAATTTCAGGTCAGAGCAAATGAGCAAGAAGTGATGGTTGATCAAGACTGTCGACAAATCCTTTCACTATTGATGCCTAGGGCGTCACACTACACATCAATGAGCTCTACTACAGACCTTATACATTTAGAATTTGTTGTTGAACAGCATAACATTTGGTTGGGATTATGCATCAATGGCTTCACTTTATGCAAACAAGCATCCCCCCTTACTTGTGTTGGCCAATAATATTGACACCCTATAATCTTCCATAAGAGATAATCATGACAACACCCTAATGTTCCTCACAATCATCATACTTTGATGGTATAAATTAAAAGATAAAATAGATGTGCACTTATGACCATTGATTGATGACATTAACATTTTGTTGGAAGAAAGTGTGTTGTCATATGATATCTTAACTAAACAAAAATTTCAAATGAAATTAGAGCTAATGTGGACAATTAGCAACTGCATATCTTAGGGAATGTTATCAGGTTAGAGTACTATTGGTATGCTAGCTTGTCCATACTATATGGAGTTAGACATTTTATTTTTCTAAAAATAAGCACATAGACAATAACACTGTTATATTAGAGTTATATACACACACACATCAATTCCAAGAGGACCAATAATGGTTAGATCAAAAATTTATGAAAGCACATATAAGTATTACAATTTCCATTGAAATTTTGTGTATAAGTTTTTTATTTATTACATATGTTTTGGAAGGACTACATTAGTCTTTGTGATGCACAAACATATGCTTCCTTTATTGAAGGATCATTTGCTTGATCAATATATCATTTATATTATAATTTTTCTGTTAGGCAGTATAGTAATACATATAGGGAGAGTGTATGGATTAGGCTCACAAGTCTTTCAATGTTTCTTATTGCAAACCTGTTAAGAAAGTTGCTATTTGCATGTTTTACATTCTTGCAACTTGTATAGTTTTGATTATTCCAAATATTATTGTTTTAAGTTTTATTTACTCCTAACACTTTTTGGAATAATTATTTTTGCTCTTGTGAGAACTAATATTTCAGAAAAATCAAACTCTAGACTAAAGAAGACTTCAAATCAAATTCAGCATGAGATAGTTTATAAATTGAAGTTTATATTTTTTATTGTATTGAGTTTGAGAGAGTATAATTGTAATTGAGTAGCTTAGCACACACACACTTGGAGAGATCTTTAAAAAATTATACTGATTGTACGGGACGAACCAAGTTTGTACGGGATGATTAGGTCAGTTATCTCCTCGGAAGAGAAATGGAATGAACAGGAAGTAAGAAAATTTTTCTAAGTCCTAATCGTCCAGATGAATTTCCATATTCGTCCGTAGACGATGCTCTCTGGATTCTCACTTTGAACTGTTCGTCCAGACGAAGTGTACCATTTGTTCCAGGCTGAAGTCCTCTGGACACTCGAGTTGCACTAATCATCCAGATGATCCATCCGGTTCATCCCAGGACGAAGTCCTCTCGACACTTGAGTTGCACTAATAATCCAGATGATCCATACGGTTCATCCCAGGATGAATTCCTCTGGAAACTTGAGTTGCACTGATTGTCGAGATGATTCATCCTGGTCGTCTCTGGATGAAGTTCTCTGGACACATGACTTGAACTATTCGTCCAAACGAACATTCATGTTCATCCCAGGATGAAGTCCTCTGTTCCATGAAAGTTTGGGACTGTCCTGTAGTTTCGTCAGAACGAATCCTTGATATAACTTTTCATCCCAGGACGAACATATTTCGTATGGGACGAAGATCGGGTACGAAGTTAGTTTGTACCAATATATATTGGGTTCGTATGCAACTGTTTTAACATTATTCGTACAGGATGATCTGACGATCGTCCGAGACGATCTACTGTGTACATACTTGAAAGTCAGCAGTTTTTTGATGATTTTTTGTGTCTTTCCTATATAAAGTCCATTTAAAACTATCTTGTAATCTTTTTGCCTACTGATCTTCGTGTTAACTGAAGTGAGAGTGAAGGAGAGAGTGTGAGAGTGTTTGAAGGAGGATTCTTACTACTGGAGCATGAAGGATTCACTTGATACTCAAAGATCTATCAAGGAGATCCAGTTCTCTGCCGACACTTAGAGAGTGTGAACAGCTGAAGGGTTCTCTACCCACACTTGGAGAGTGTGAAAGGACGAAGGGTTCTCTGCCTACACTTGGAGAGTGTGAACAGTCGAATGGTTCTCTGCCTACACTAGGAGAGTGTAAAAGGATGAAGGGTTCTCTGCCTACACTTGGAGAGTGTGAAAGGACGAACGATTCTTTGCCAACACTTGGAGAGTGTGAAAGGATGGATGGTTCTCTGCCAACACTTGGAGAGTGTAAAAGGAAGACAGTTCACTACCGCACCGGATTGTGGTGGAAGAGAGTTTTGTAAAGACTTCTCCGCCTTACTGTGGGTGCAAAAGGAGAGTCACTTGTGGTATTAGTGTAATACTCAGAGGGTGCCTCCGGGGAGTGGATGTAAGTCATGTTTGACCAAACCACTATAAATCTTAGTCTTGTTATTTTCTGCTGCTTTTATTTTTAACTTTTTAATTTGTGGTTGAAAAATCTTTTCTACAAAATTCAGTAAAGTTATTCTCAGTTTAAAATTCAAAAAGAGGAAAATTTTTTTAATTACTGATTCACCCCCCTCTTGGTTAGCCGCTGGGACATAAGCTTAGGTCTAACAACCTAATTCATATTGAACAAGTTTCAACAAGTGGTATCAGAGCTTTGTTTCAAAATTATAAGTTTAGACTACTTTTTGATTAACATAGATGGTTATCTTTAGAAACCAAAATACACTTGAGGGTTACTCTATAACTAGACCTCCATTGTTTGACAATATTCCTTTTGATTTTTAGAAAACAAGCATGTCTACATTTTACAGTCACTTGATTATCATATGTGGATCTTAGTTCAGGAAGGGTATACAAAACCAACTAGACTAGTTGACGGAGTTAGAGTTGAAACACCTTTTGTGAACTAGATAGTAGAAGAACGTGACTTAGCACAACTAAATGCCAAATGCTTGAATAGTTTCTTTTGAGCTCTTAAATTAGAAGACTACATGCGGGTTTCTACTTGCAAGAGTGAAAAGGACATATGGGATAGACTTTGTATAACTTA
Source organism: Dendrobium nobile (assembly GCA_022539455.1). Classification (NCBI taxonomy): domain Eukaryota; kingdom Viridiplantae; phylum Streptophyta; class Magnoliopsida; order Asparagales; family Orchidaceae; genus Dendrobium; species Dendrobium nobile. The sequence goes on from CM039733.1 coordinate 60,749,430, forward strand.
TGAGGGGACTAATGAGATTAAGCAATTTAGACTTAATATCTTATTGCATGACTATGAATTGTTTCGCATGAAACCAAATGAATCCATTTCTGATATGTACACAAGATTCACACAAATAGTCACCTCTTTACATGCATTGAGTAGGAAATTAATGAATGCTGAAATGGTTAATGAGATACTTCATTGTTTGCCTACTGCTTATGATGCTAAAATTATTATAATTACAGAGTATACAGATCTAAACATTTACTCTATTGACAATATTCTTGGATTGCTAATTGCTTACGAGCAAGGAGTTAGCCAAAGAAAGATTGATGCAGGTGAACCACGAAGGGAGAAGAACATAGAACTGAAAATGGAGGAGTCAGAAAGTGAACACTCATAACCTGAGGATGAAGATGACATCGCACTAATGACTAGACAATTCAGAAGCTTTCTGAAAGGAAGCAAAAGAGACGCCAACAATGGAATCGAGGTAAATTTAATAAAAATGTCAAGATTTTAAATGATGTTATTTACTATGAGTGCAGGAAACCTGGACATATTAAGACAGACTGCCCAAAACTCAAAGCCACTCCTAGCAAGGAGAAGGTAGAGGAGAAACTAATTGTGAAGAAGGGCAAGAGGAAATTTTAAAGAGCTTTCTGGGCAGACTCAGCTTCAAACTCGTCAGAGACGGAAAAGAGAGAGGAAGTCACTAATCTGTGCTTAATGGACGATAATCTTGATCAGCCAGATCAAGAAGAGGTATATGACTTGACTTACAATGAACTTTTTGAAGTTTCTGAACACATGCATGTTGCATAAAGAAAATTAAAGAAAATATATACTAGTATGAGCTTAGAATTTCAAGAACTATAAAAGGAACATGAAATCCTTAAGAAAGATCATGCTTTAATTGATGACAACCATATAAAATTACTTGATGAGTTCGATGACTTGAATAAAAATCATAAAATTTTAAAAACATCATTTGCAGAACTTCAAATTGAAATAAAAATAATAAGGATGAATCAAAGAGCAAAATATATCGAATTAATTATACAAATCAAATTTTGGAAGATATGAATTCATTTTATAAATTGAAGATAAATGCTCTCAAGAGTAATAGGATACCCCATAAACTTGAAGATTTCACTAATCCTATTTTATATCCTAAATTTATGCGATCCCTTAATAGATAGATGAATAGTATAAGACTTAGGAATCCATTTCCAAAAGTTAAATGTAATAATTATGGATTGATTGGACATATAGCTCACACCAGTACTTTAAAGAAGAAAACTTATTTGGTGTGAAAACCTAAGATGCATAAACCTAGACATATCATTCATGCATCTATGTATAAATTGCCAAATGGAGAACCCAAATTTGTTTGGGTTCCCAGGTCTAACGTTTGATAATTTTGCAGAGTCGCTCTCATACAAGACCTTGTGAGAGCATATGGTATCTGGACAGCGGATACTCAAAGCATATGACTGGAGATAATGCAAAATTCATATTGCTGGAAGCCAGGAGTAGAGGTAAGGTTACACTTGGAGATAACACCACAAGGAAGGTGGTTGGGTCAGGTATGATTAGAAATCTTAAAAACTTTTTCATTGAAAATGTGTTATTGGTAGAAGACTTAAAGCATAATTTGTTAAGTATAAGCCAGCTATATGATAAGGGATAATGTATAAATTTTTTTCCTACTAGCTGTATATTAAGCCTAAATGGAAATGATGTTTTGAATGGTATAAGGGTAAACAACGTGAATATGCTAGACTTGAATTGCATTAAAACTCCTACTGCTTTTTGTTTAAAATCTATTTCTAATGAGTCATAGCTTTGGCATAGAAGACTTTGTCACTCTAGCATGAAAAGCCTTAGGAGGATTACCCAAAAGAATCTAGTGAGAGGTATACCAAAACTAGACTTTACTAAGGACCACCTTTGTGATGCATGTCAATTAGAAAAACAGGTGAAGTCCTCTTTTCAGTCCAATAAGGATCTTATAACTAGTAAACCATTAAAGATTTTGTATATGGATCTTTTTGGACCTGTTGGAACTGTAAGACTAGGAGGGAAGGTATACGGATTTGTGATTGTGGATGATTACTATAGAATTATATGGGTTAGATTTTTATTTCATAAGAGTGAATCATTTGAGAAATTTAGAAAATTTTCAACTTGGATTCAAAGAAAGCTAGGATGTGAAATTATGACTATTTAAAGTGTTCATGGAGGAGAATTTGAGAATAAAAAATTTGAGGATTTTTGTAAGGAAAAAGGAATTGATCACAACTTTTTTGCATTTAGAACCCCACAGCAGAATGGGGTAGTCGAAAGAAAAAATAGAACATTAATAGAAGCCGCCCGAGCCATGTTTGTAGAATACTCACTTCCTAAATATTTTTGGGTTGAGGCGATTAGCACTGCATGTTATATTCTGAATAATATAAATGTGAGATCAAAATTAAATAAAACACCCTATGAGTTGATAAAAGGAAGAACATATTATTTGTCACATTTATATATTTTTGGATGCATGGTGTTTATTCATAACAATGAAAAATCTGCCTTAGAAAAATTTGATCCAAAATGAGATGAAGGAATTTTTATAGGATACTCAAGTGTTGGAAAATTTTATAGAGTATTCAATAAAAGAGCTTTGGCAATTGAGGAGACCACACATATTGTATTTGATGAATCTGGAATTTTGGAAGAGCCATATATTATAGATGATGAGATTGAGATTAACTCACAAAAGATTGATAAATAAATTTGGAAGAAAATTTGGAGATAGAAAATCCATTGCCTAGAAATTTGAGATTTTCTAAAAACCACCCAAAGGAATTGATTTTAGGAGAACCTAGTGAGGGTGTAAGGCTAGATTAGTTGCTAAGGGGTATAATCAGATCGAAGGGATTGATTTTGAGGAGACATTTGCCACTGTAGCTAGACTTGAAGCTATTAGAGTTTTGTTAGCCTTTACCTATTTTAGAGGATTTAAACTATACCAAATGGATGTAAAAAGTACCTTTTTAAATGGGGTAATTCAAGAGGATGTTTTTGTAGAATAAACTCTAGATTTTGAAAATTTTAAACACCCAAATTATGTTTTCAAACTAAAAAAAGGCATTATATGTATTGAAACAAGCACCTAGGGCTTGGTATGAGAGATTGAGCACCTTCCTACTTGAAAAATCATTTGAAAAAGGAAGTGTGGACATAACTCTCTTTTTGAAGAAAATTAGAAAGGATATACTCATTGTTCAAATTTATGTTGATTACATCATCTTTGGATCTTCAAATAAAAATTTTTGAGATGATTTTTCTAAAATAATGAGTAGTGAATTTGAGATGAGACTAATGAGAGATTTAAGTTACTTTCTAGGGTTTAGCATTAAGTAAAATGAGGAGGATACATTTCTTAGTCAGTCGAAGTATGTTAAAGACATTCTCAAAAAGTATGAAATGGACAGTGCAAAACCTGTTAGTACACCTATGAGTTCCTCAGTTCAGTTGGATAAGGACCTTAAGGGAAAATCTGTTGATCATAAGAAATTTAGAGGGATAATTGGATCTTTGCTTTATTTGACAACTAGCCTGCCCGATATCATGTTTAATGTATATTTGTGTGTTATATTTCAATCAGATCCAAAAGAATCACATTTGATAGCAATAAAAAGGATTTTAAGATATCTGTTAGGAACTCAAAACTTAGGAATTTGATATCCTAATTTAGCTCTTCATTTGAATTAATTGGTTATTCAGATTCTGACTTTGCAAGTTGTAGGGTTGATAGAAAGAGCACTTCTAGAACATGTCAGTTTATTAAAAAATTTTTAGTCTCTTGGTCCAGTAGAAAACAAAATTCAGTAGCCTTATCTACTGCTGAAGCTGAATACATAGCATTAGGAAGTGTGGCTCAAGTACTTTGGTTGAAATAACAGTTGATTGATTTAGGATTAATTATAGGCAATATTCCCATTTATTATGATAATACTAGTGCTATTTATATTTCTAAAAATCCTATTCAATAATCAAGAACCAAACATAAAGACATCATGCATCATTTCATAAGGGATCATGTATCCAAAGGAGAAATTGAACTCATTCATGTTTCTATAGAAAATCAACTTCCAGATATTTTTACAAAACCACTAGCCTTTGATACTTTCAGTACATTAAGAATAAGGCTTGGTGCGATCGATTTAAATGCTTAATTAAAATAATTCTACAACATTGATGTGTGTTTTTCTAGTTAGTATTTTGTGTGTATTTTTAAGTTTGTGATTTTTTTTATTTGAGTTTGTGTTTTTCTGTGTTTTCTATAGTTTTTTTATTGTGTTTGTGTTTTAGTTAAAAAAATAAAATTCTCACATCTAGATTTTTTGAATACATGTTTGAAAAATTAAGTGAGAATCATCCGGGATGAAATTCATTTCGTACGGGACAAATTGTGTAGTGTATTAACTGTCGGATTTGAACGATTTGCATACAATTTTTCAATTTTTATTTTTCTCTTCGACTGTACGATCGTACGGACAAAATTTGAAAACGTCTATACGAATGTTGACAGTTAAATGGATAAGGTCAGTTTCATTATGCATGTTCGTACGTACGAACCTATGGTTCGTACAGACGAACGCTTGACGATTCGATGTGGGGGACAGTTTAAACTGCCATTAAAACAATCTTAAATGTCTAATCATCTAGGATGAACACCTGTTCGTCAGTACAATCATTTAGTCAAAAGTCTGTTCGAAAGGACACATCGTTACTTGTGTGATTATGAAAAGCTATTTCATTTTTGGACTCATTCATTCGTCCATACAAAATTTTGTTCGTACGGACGAACTCAAATTCGAACGGGATGAAATTAATTTCGTCTGTACAAAAATGAGTTTTTCATTAAATTGAAGGCTTTTGAACTCAAATGTCATCACTTCAAACATCCCTTTCAAACTCCTTTTCAACTAGATCTTCATTATAGCTAGCTCTAGCAAAAGACAAAAGGTACTGGCTAAGGGACCACCCAAAAACTCTAGTGAAAACTTCCTGTCCAAGGCCAATGAGGAGTCCTTCCATAGGTTTGCTTCAGCCAAAATCACTCTATCTAGAGTTCTTCTTCAAGAAAAACTAAATTTTTAGGTAATGAATCTATTTGTTGCCACCCAATTTGGTCTTATTCTCACTCTAGTCTACTTCTACAATAAGAAGACCTTTTATTACTTTCTTGCAAACATGTCCTTTAACTCTGACCATTCTGTGATTAGGTCATTTGTTTTTAAGAAGAAAGTAGAGATCACTAAGGCAGACTTAGAAATTTTTCTAAACTTAAGGACTGAAGGGATTAGAGCCCATACATTGACCAATTCTTCTGATTTTTACTAAACTGAAATAAATAATATTATTAGAGGGCATGGTGGAGTAATTCATGTACGCAAAGTATTAACTCTTAGTAAAAAGGCCCGAATCATCCAACATGTTCTTCGTACGTCTATTATACCTAAAGCTGGTGATCGAGTAAACATTACTCCTCTTCTTTCTATAGTGACCTATCTAATTCTGACTAGCTAACCCATAGATGAAATCCAATTAATCATTAACTACCTTTATGAACTTTCTGTGATTGGCCATGTCTCCCACAATAGAAAGAAAAACATTGCCTTAGGACATCTTGTGACTTACATTTTGGAGAAGAAATATGATCTAGTTCATCCAGTTCAAGATTTTGAAGAACCTCTCTACTTCAACGATGGATCTTTTAGAGCAATCTTCCATAAAGAAACACATGTTATTAGTGACTCAGAGGAGGAACCTGCACCTGCTGGTGAACCAAATTACCAAGATTTGGTTCACAGATTTGATCATTTAGAGACTCATTTTGATCAAAGATTTGATCAAATTGAAACTCACTTACAACAGTAGGATGCTTAGTACAATCAAGACATGGGATATAAGCGAGAGCAGATAAATGATATAAGTTCCAGCAGTTATTTTATTTGTAAATGAACCTGTTCGTATTTTTATTTTGTATCGTATCTGTTTGTATTTTTTATTTAAAAAATAAAAAATAAATAAAAAAGAGAGATAACATTATCATACAAAGCCTCCTTATTATCACATATTTATCAATTCAGGAGGTAGGAGATTCTTAAAATTTAAAAATTATACAAACAATAATTATTTTGCCATCATCAAAAAGGGGAAGATTGTTAAAAAAGTTACTATTTGCATGTTTTACATTCTTGCAACTTGTATAGTTTGTATGATTTCAAATATTATTGTTTTAAGTTTTATTTACTCCTAACACTTTTTGAAAGAATTATGTTTGCTCTTGTGTGGACTAACATTTCAGGAAAATCGAACTCTAAACTAAAGAAGACTTCAAATCAAATTCAGCATGAGATAGTTTGTAAATTGAATTTTATATTTTTCATTATATTGAGTTTGAGAGAGTATAATTATAATTGTGTAGCTTATCACACACACCTGGGGAGATCTTTAAAAAATTATACTGATCGTACGGGACGAACTAAGTTCGTACGGGATGATCATGTCAGTTATCCCCTCGGAAGAGAAATGGAACGAACATGAAGTGAAAATTTTTTTCTAAGTCCTGATTGTCCAGACGAATTTTCATATTCGTCCCTGGACGATGCTCTCTGGATTCTCACTTTGAACTGTTCATCCAGACGAAGTGTACCATTCGTCCCAGGATGAAGTCTTTGGACACTCGAGTTGCACTAATCGTCCAGACGATCCATACAGTTCATCCCAGGACGAAGTCCTTTGGACACTTGAGTTGCACTAATCGTCCAGACGATCCATACGGTTTGTCCCAGGATGAATTTCTCTGGACACTTGAGTTGCAATGATCATCAAGACGATTCATCCTGGTTGTCTCTTGACGAAGTTCTCTGGACACATTACTTGAACTATTTGTCCAGACAAACATTCACGTTCATCCTAGGACGAAGTCCTCTGTTGCATAAAACTTTGGGACCGTCCTGTAGTTTAATCAGAATGAACCCTTGATATAACTGTTCATCCCAGGACGAACATATTTTGCACGAGATGAAGATCGGGTACGAAGTTAGTTCGTACCAATATACATTGGGTTCATATGCAACTATTTTAACACTATTCGTATAGGACGATCTGATGATCATCTGGGATGATCTACTGTGTACAGACTTGAAAGTCAGCAGTTTTTGGATGATTTTTTGTGTCTTTCCTATATAAAGTCCACTTAAATCTGTCTTATAATATTTTTGCCTACTGATCTTCGTGTTAACTGAAGGGAGAGTTAAGGAGAGAGTGTGAGAGAGTGTTTGAAGGAGAATTCTTACTACTGGAGCGTGAAGGATTCACTTGGTACTCAAAGATCTATCAAGGAGATCCGGTTCTCTGCCGACATATGGAGAGTGTGAACAGCCGAAGGGTTCTCTGCCCACACTTAGAGAGTGTGAAAGGATGAAGGGTTCTCTACCTACACTTAGAGAGTGTGAACAGCCGAAGGGTTCTCTGCTTACACTGGGAGAGTATGAAAGGATGAAGGGTTTTCTGCCTACACTGGGAGAGTGTAAAAGGATGGACAGTTCTCTGCCAACACTTGGAGAGTGTGAAAGGATGGACGGTTCTCTGCCAACACTTAGAGAGTGTAAAAGGGCGACGGTTCTCTACCGCACCGGGTAGTGGTGGAAGAGAGTTTTGTATAGGCTTCTCTGCCTTGTTGTGGGTGCAAAAGGAGAGTCACTAGTGGTATTAGTGCAACACTCGGAGGGTGCCTCCGGGGAGTGGATGTTGGTCGTGTTTGACCGAACCACTATAAATCTTGCGTCTTGTTATTTTCCACTGCTTTTATTTTTAACTTTTTAATTTGTGGTTGAAAACTATTTTCTATAAAATTCACTAAAGTTATTCTTGGTTTAAAATTCAAAAAGATGGAAAATTTTTTAATTATCATTTCACCCCCCCTCTTGGTTAGCTGCTAGGACATAAGCTTAGGTCTAACAACCTAATTCATATTGAACAAGTTTCAATAAAACCTGCACGATATACTACTAAACATTAAAAAAATAACAAATTAAGTAAATAAACATCAACCAATTAAGCCCAAATTTATTGACCAAAGCATTGCCCAGCCAACCTAGGGTCCTGGGGTCACCTATTAGATCCCTAAGGGAGTGCCCTTGAAGGCCCAATATTTGGGTCCACTTGGGTTTGTTGACTTCTATGTAATACCAAAAGGAAATAAAAAATGCTTAGAATACATGCTCAAACCTCCATTGAAATCTTGAAAAACTACTGAAATGTCGTTGAATCACTGACTTCCAATGCCTTCTTGCATTAAGAAAATGAAGGAGAAGCTCTTCGTTTCATTATTCTTCCATAAATGAGCCCAGTCCATGACCTCCATCCCTGATCAAAACCAGATGCCCAAAATACTCCCCTAGGTCTACAAGGTTACCATGGAAGAAGCAACCCTTGGCTGCCAAAAAGGATCCTTCTATCAGGTGTGGTCGACTACCTCCTCTGACTAAGTAAACCATGAACCATGATGGCCAAGGATGACAAAACCATGGGATCTTGATCGGGTCCATCATCCATTCCCCCACCATCCCCTTAAAGTATAGGATGGTAAAATTCTCAATTTTAAATTTCACATTTCCAATATCTAAGCACATGCTTCTACTATATATTAGATACTACGTATCTCTATAGATCTGATTGACAACTAGCCTTAATCAAAAGTTCTCTCTCATTATCGGAAGGGGTAATTAACTATAGGGGCTTGCATTAATATGAAACTAGAACTCATGTCATAAAGTCCACCCAAAATAAGGGAAAAATGTTTGGGTAGTGTCTTATCTACAAACCCATCTGCCTTTCAAAAATTTACCCTGGAACTTAATCCATTAAAACTCCCTAAAAAAAAAGCACGGGGGAGGCCGATGCCGAATTTTTGGAGCCCACAGATTTCTGGAGACTCTGCTAGGGATTGGTTTCTCTTTCCATCTTTAGCTAGTTGTCTCAGTGCTATAATAGTAGTAAAAAATAATATTAATGATAATACTGAGCTCTATATAATGAATATTAGGATATGATACTTGATCCTTTTATCTAAAAAATCATCACTGAAAGGTCTTGATAGAGGTAAAAGCAGCCATCTATTATGATGGTATAGCAAAGAAAGATTAAAGATATATATGATGAGCATCAGGGTGTGACACTTGGATGCATATCTAAGAATCCACTACCATGGTTCCGACAAGGATCATTCTATCAGGTTAGGTTGACTACCACCTCTGACTAAGTAGAACAAGGGCCACGATGGCCTAGGATGATGGAACCATGGGATCCTGATTGGGTCCATCATCTATTCTCCACCATCTGCTTTAAGTATAAGATGGTGAAATTCTCAATTTTAAATGTCACATTTTCAATATCTAAGCCAATGCTGCTACTATATGCCAGATACTACATATCTCTATGGATCTGATTGATGACTAGCCTTAATCAAAAGTTATCTCTCATTATCGAGAGTGGTAATTAAATATAGAGGCTTACGCCTATAGGAAACCAAAACTCAGATCATAAAGTTATTGCAAAATGAGGGCAAAATCTCTAAGTAGTGTCTTATTAGAAACCCATCTGACTTCCAAAAATTTACTCCAGAACTTGATCAGTTAAAAGCACCTCTAAGAAAAAGCCACAGGGGAGGCTGGGGCCAAATTTTCAGAACCCATAGGGTTAGCCATATAGCTTGACCTAAGTACCCAAAGAGAGTTCTTCATTAGCTAAAACTCAATATAGGTCAAGTCTAATCAAGCAAACACTTGCATTGGGTCCTCCTTGACCTAATTAACCAGACCATGGGTTAACTCAAGCCAAGACCTAGGGTAGCCCAAAGGGTCATAAAATTGCTTAAGTTGAGCCAGTTTCATTCCCATGCTCTACCAAGCTAATCCAATGCTTAAATTAGGTTCACCTTGACCCAATGCATCTTCCTTAATCAACCCAACTCTTGGCTTGACCAAGGATGCACCCAAATTGACCCAAACCATTCAGGTTTGGGTCAACCCAAGCCATCTTGGTCAATTGGGCCTCCCCATGCCCAATTGAGCTCAACATACCCCCATACATCCTTTCTACATTGTCTTGACCCAAGTAGTGGTCGGCGGTAGCCATAGCGAATAAAAATGAGCTCAAGTGGTCCCCTCTATTTTGAGCCCTATCTAAAGCCTTCACAGGGCCTGAGCTTATCAGTTTAGGCTCATGAGGTAGGGAATTTTCTCCCTATAGTTGGAAAGCATCCAATGGTCCCATCATGGCTGTCCAAAGCTATGGTTGAGGTCTAAATAGAGCACCCTTGTCTAGACCTCCTCATTTATCCATACAACTTCTTGAGTGTTTCCCTAGCTTCCCCTAATCTTCATCCCTCTCTAAAAGCCATTTTGAGTGAACTCTAGCAAACTCTCTCCCCCTTCACTCAAAGTCATACCTCTAGTGCTCTTCCATTTGTGACGTCTAAAGGAGAAGTCCTAACCACTCTTTGTGAAGTAAAATCCTAACTTGAGCTCCCTTACTAGATAGTCTGGTCAAGTGTGAATTAAACCTTCAAACCAATAGATTCTGATTGTTGGATTGAAGGTTCGTACTCCTCTGATGTTCCTTACAAAATTAGGTGATCATATCACACTGAAATATGTTTACGACTACAAAGGCGTACGGGAGGTGGAAGACATAATCAGGGCCATTAATTGTTAAATTACATAGTCTCAGAGTGCGATTAATCGTAGCCATTTGATCTCAAATCGGATTGCCAAATTAATCCCATATTATCTAGTTTGTTACCAATGATTAGCCCACCAATTGAAGGACACCGCGTGTTAAAGCTCCTTGATTGGGTATTTGGCAAAACTAAAAAATCCCAAAAATAGTAAAGAACTTAAAAAATCATAATTCCTTAAACACTTTATCAAATAAGGTGTTCTTAGACTCATTGGAATGGTCTTAAGGAGACCTACAAAAGCCTTATGGCCTTAGGCTATGAACCTGCATGAAACTTAATGAATTATAGTAATAATCCTAGGGTTATTCTTGTAATTTCTCTTAGGATTAAACTCATCATAGATTGGGATCGTGGGGAATCAATCTTGGACATGTCATTGACATGCCCATAATTTTCTTTATTTGATTTGAATAACGGCATCTTTGGGTTAATTTGGGCCTAAGGATCACTATTTGACCCCTAAATTCAAATTAACCTAATGACTTATCAAATCTGAATTAGGCATTTCATTTGGTGTGCTAGTTTTGCCTAGGGTAAGGGTTAAATAGCCCCATTTTCACCCCAATCCCTAGTTTAGGTAGACTGTAGTAAATTGATAAAGGTAACCATATGATTAATTTAGGGGGTCTAGTTAACCACCTTTGAGGGTCCACCATGGGGAAAATTTTTTTGGTTTTGGACTATGGGATTAGCTTATCCTATGGTCAAAATTTTAATAAATTTGGAATCCATTTGGCCCACTATCTAGGCAACCCAAAGTTAACACTAAAAGATAAATTAAGATTTTATTTAAATCATAATTAATTCAATTTAAATCCTAAAAATACAAAATAAAATTCTAATCACTCATAATTGAATGTTTAATCAGAGAAAATTGAAATCCCCTATATATGGAATTAGAATGAATTTAAAATATATAATAGTATAAAATTACTAATTAATCAATTAAAATAATTGAAAATATTTAAAAATCCCAAAATGGTCTCAAACACTTGGAGTCACCTCTAAAAGTCATTAGTGGCATTTGGGAGAGATTCTAAAAAGTTTGGGATTAATTTGGTACCAAAATCACTAAACCTCTCTAGTTAATTAATTAAATAATTTAAAAATAGAAAATATTTATAAAAAAAGTAATTAATTCTAGAAAACTTTAAATTCAGAAACTTAGTGTTATTTTGCTCATCTTAGGGCCTAATATTTATTAAAAAAAAAATCAAAACTCTAAAACTTAATTAAAAACAAAAAGTAAAAAATTAGACCCATTTTTAAACAAATTAAAATAATTCTTAAAAAACAAATTTTAAATAAATGACCAAAATTTCAGCGAAACATCAATCTAATTGATACAATCACATAACAAACCTCAAAATATATAATAAACACTCCATTGATGAAGTTTTTAGGATGTAGTACCTCGAGCTATGGGGCTACGTGTCCTAAGGAGGCATGTTTCATTGAGCTCATTGTGACAACACCATGAATGAATTTAAAGGATTACAAAACTAGATAATTAAATAATCATTACTTAGTTAACTAAAATTAAATCATTAATACAACTACATTAATTAGGTTTTTAGGAAGGAATACCTCGAGCTACGGGGCAATATATCCTAAGGAGGCCTAGTTCCTCTAGCTAGTTGTTACATCATCATGAACCAGTTGATGAAAAAAATATTTTTAATCTAATCAGTCAAATAGTAACCAATTAATTAAAAATTATCAACCATTAATTTAAACAAATTAAATCAGTTAAACAATATTGATTACTACTAAGTAACTCAGGCCTACGAGGCTATTAACCTAACCCCAATGAGGGTGAAATAAACCTTACGGCCCTAGTGTAAACAAAGTTAGTAATCAGTCAATAATTAAAATTCATATTAAAATGAACATCAATGAACAAATACTTTAACTTGAATTAAATCCGCTTTAGCGCACAATAAATAAAAAAACCATTACAAAACTTCATCAATTATCCAACATAGGATAAATCCAAGCCTCACAGCCATACACACGCACTTTAGATGGTTCGTTGGGGAAAACATTTCTACTTTTAGGCTGGTGTTTTTTTGTTTTTCTGCTACTTAAGTGTTGAGGTTTCTATTGATTTCATTGCATACTGGTTATAATTAATTGATTGATTTGATGCCTTACGATGCACTAATTTTATTATATTTTTTATAAATTGATGTGATGGGTGTTAAATTTCTCCTAGATTAGAAATGATCTAGATGCAAACAAAGTTTTCAATAGCTATCCATGCTGATGCAGGGCTAAAAAATGGATACTAAATTAAAATTTAATTTATATATTTTCTGCAGGTGCTAAATATGCATAGACCTATAAAAATCCAAAGAGTATGACCAAGTGATTATGATTGACTCAAATGTGAGTAAATGAAATTATATAACTGCTTGAGATAATTTTGATGATTTTAATTATAACTACATAGGATAACATGCAATTTATCTAGAGTCTTTTAAATTTTTTATTTGTAATATAAATTATTGAGCTGTGAAAGTTAATTTTAAATGAGACATTATTTATCCAATTTGAAGACCAAAGAGATGGAAAACATCCCTTTAGGGAGATCTCCCTTCATTTGAGGTTTCAAATTAGGATGATTTTAAAATGAAAAGAGGAAAGAAACATGCATTTAGGGAGGAATTCTTTTCGTATGGATTTCCATATAGATACTTAGACCCAACAAATCTACGGAGCTAGCAGAAGGGAGGAAGACGAAGAAATGAATACTTAAAAAATATGCCCTTTTAAAATTATTTGCATTATTCCTAAGTTTAGAATTTGGGTTGTTGTTAGTAGTGCTCAACCACTTTTAATTTCTATAAAAATCGGGTTGTAATTAAGTGACATTTGCCACATGGACTTTTATATTTATTTGATATATTTTGATTATGTGATTTGATTGATATGATTACTTTATATATTAGGAGTTTCATAAATCTTCATAGGTTTCTTACTCTATGTTATTTTTTGTTTTATCCTTGATGCAATTAGGCTTTCTAAGGATAAACTTTTTTTACTCATAATTAAAAAAAAAAAAAAAAACTAGGCCAACATAGTAAGATGAATGATTCTAAGAAGTAACTTCGAGCTCATTGAGGGTCTTATACATGGATATTATAACTTCTCTTCTTTGTTAGGCACCTTCCCAGCTACGGGTTGTGGCAAACCACCTAGACTATTACGGTGTAGCTTTATCTAGGTGATGTTGTGCAATCTCTTGAAAAAAATTATTTTTTAAGCCAATTTTTAAATTTCTTCATATCATTTTTACATATAAGGTGAATCAACATGCATTGCATTATAAATTAATTATATTAATAATATTTTTGAATTACATTCAAGCATAATCACCCTACATAAGAAAAGGGGCAAGTTATGACATTCTCTAGACGTTAGACCCAATTCCTTAAAACTTAAATAACAACTTTACCCATCTTTCATAATGACTAGACTAATGATTTTGAAGCGTTAGGTTGCTAGCTGGCTAATCAATCCAGGCCGTGATAAGTCTAGATTTGCATGTCATTAGCTAGGTTCAAGTCACTATGGTTTACTGCCCAAAATAGATTTAGGATTTGGGGCAAACCCAAAATCATAAGTCCCTAATTTTGTGAATATAATCCTAACATTCAAATAAATTTCCAACAAATTAAAATTTTATCTAAATCAAATGTAAAGCTTATCACATAGAATAAATAGGGGTATTTTTTAATTATTTTAGAATCCCAAGACACCTCCAACTATTTCTCTATTGGCCTCCAAAAATAATTGTTCAAAATTTTATCCAATCCCATTTTGAATTCTAATATCATTCCTTTGATGTCACTCCTTGAAATCTAAAAAATAAGACTTCTTCCATTATTTTAATCTCGAGTATTCATATGAAATTTAAAATTTCTATGATGTAATTAACTATGAAGGCTTGCCTTTGTAGGATACTTAAAGACCGCAGATAAATTTAAAGATTAATTAATTATCTTTAGGAAAATTAAAATCAAAGACGATCATTATCATTATATTGAAATGATTGATAATAAATATATTTTCTTTCCTTGGAAAGATATTTCATTTATTATCATTACTTTGATTATGAATTAATGATAATACATCTAGATTATCATAGCTAAATGCTAGATTGAACATCATTTTGAACCCCTCGGTGTCATATGTAGTTCATTCTTAAATTTGATTATGATAATCATGATGAAGACTTATAGTTTTGTAATATAAACCTATTAGGGAATGTTATTTTCATCTTCAAAGATGATATATCATCATGCATAATGTTGAGTTTAATTACAAAACTAAAAGAAATTCAAGATTCTATTCAATTTCAAAATTTTCCAAATAAATTACATTCTCAACTTCTTTGCATCTTTCCAAAGCTTGAAAACAAAAGTGGTACCTCCACTGGAAGTAATCTTCATCTCAATCTTTAATAATGGCAGAAATTTCATTGCACCGGTAGGTTTGGCTACTTTCCTTCCATTGGTACCTCGATCCATTTCATCCTTGGGTGAGTGTGACCAAAATTAAAAACAAAAAATAATAAGAAAAGTGAGTGAGGAAACTTTTGAGAAAATTTAGGCTTTGACATCTCTTCCCAAGTTAATTGGTAGAATGAGAGATTCAAGCCCAACTCTTGAGATTTTCATGTCAATTTTGTTAACCCTCATGTTGGGTGAAAACTCAGTATGTTGAGTTTAAAAATTTGAAAAATATCCATCAAGTTCAGAATTCAAAACCCCTTCCAAGAATGAATAAGATAAATCTTGGATATCATTGCCATGTGTCACTCCATAATATCTCATTGTAGCCTAACACATTCAATGAACATCCAAATCTCATCAAATCATAAATGACTTTTGTATCTTACCACCATATGTTAGGTTCTACTTCGAATAACTTAGAAAAAGTGACAAGAGTCAAAGTCATTTATGATTTTCAAATTCCATTTCAAAATCAAGATGCTTAAAATGTTGATTCTTCAGATTTGACCTCTAAAGGGGGAGACGAATCTTATATCTTATTAGATAGTGACACCCTCAAATTTAAATTTCAATGGAGTCCTATCATGGTAACTTTTTTAGACTTCCATCAATAAATGAGATCACATCACCTAAAGAGATTGTAGATCCCTCCATAATTTGTCCTCCTGAGGGGATTATTGAAGTATAACTTCGTGGTGGCAAAGTCTTACCCCCTAGGCTTCCAACTAAGAAAAAGGGAAAACAAGTTGCGGCTAACAATCAAATTAGAACTTCACCTCAACAATCAAATCTTCCTTCCAATCTATCGGGTCCTGATCCTGATGTTCCCAAGGTCGATTATGATGTCCGATCTCATCTTAGAAAGCTTTCAGCTAAGTTGTATATGATGACCTTATTCTCTCGAAAGAGATGAGAGAATCTTTAATCAAAGCACTTCTCGACCCAGAGATTTGCTTAACTTAGTTAGCTACAACTTCATAATATGAAGCTTTATACTTCAAATAAAAACCCAAGGGTAATGTCTCCAATGAGGATCTATTTCTAGGAATGCTCAATCATAACCACCCACTTTATATTACTATAAATGTGAGAAATTTTAGATTATCTAGAGTCCTTATTGATCTGAGTGCATTAATCAATATGATGAACATAAAGACTCTGCATACCTTAAAGTGGACACTTGTAAGCTCTCCACTGATAAAATGGTGTTATGCGGGCTCAACAAGAAGGTAAGAATGCTTTAGGGTCAATCACACTCCTGTTAGAGATTGGAGATTTGAAAACATGGCCTAGTTCTCACATAATTCTTTCAGTGGTCTTTCAACACACTTCAAGGTAAGCCATGGATTCATGAGTATAGGATGGTTCCATCTACCCTACACCAATGCATCAAGTACCAACGAGACAATATTGAATACATGATAAAGGGTGATTTGCAACCATTCTCTATTCATGAGATCCAAATATATGAAGAATCTGCATACTACGCACCCAAAGGATCCACTACCTATCCTAAAATTGAGATCACAACCAAAGAGGAGAAAATGAATGAAAAAATCACAAAAAGAAATGAAAAATTAAAAGGAAAATAAGGAGAAAAAGAGAAAAATAAAGAAAGAAAAGAATTAGATAATAAAGATGACATCATGGGCATAATATTTAGGACTCTAAACATTTTCTCTCAAAGAGGTGGGAGGATGGCCCAAAGAGTATGTAGTTGAGGTCATTCTTCACTTGAAAGAAAAACACCCCCGATATATATTGATTTGGAGTCAAGTTTGGATGATGCTCAAAGGTATGTGGTGAAATAATTCCTTTTAATTACAAAAATATAAACCCTCCTAAAAAAATTGATCTCACTTTGGAATAAAATAATGATATAGAGGGTGATACTTTAAAAGTCCAAAGTGATGAGCCTGAATTAACTATTTATGAAAGCTGAGTATGAGAGTTGAAACCTTAACCTTAATCCCACTGTCTGCTAGAAGGGTTGGAATATTAGTAATTAAGGACTCTCCTAATTTTGATGATGAAGGAAAGTCCAACAGTTTTTTCCTGGGCCCTCCACCTCAAGGAAGGAAGATGATATAATCCTTGAGAAGGCAGATTTCAATGAATTAATGGAATTGCCTCTTGGTTACTTTCCTATGTGCGTAAGGAATTATGTCTCTAAAGGTCTCACACTAGGCCAATGAACTAAAGGTCAAGTTAGAAATTTGATTAGTGGTATCAACTTTGATACTATTAGTTCATTTGATGATGATGAGTATTGTCTCAAAATTATGAATCATCCTAAATCTAACAAGGTCCCCATATAAATCATAGACTCCATCATCATGCTTTATTTGGAGACATTAGATGGTTTGGATAAACTTTAAGTTTGGGATGTAGCCCCTAAATTTGAAGAAAAAATTTAATTGATAGTTGACAAACTCAAAGAAATTAAGCTTAGAACAGAGGATGACCCTCGCTCTACCATTATGAGGTCTTTATTGAGTGAGGATGAATCAAAAGATCTAATCCAACTTCTATATGAGCTTACGAAATGCTTTACCTATACATACAATGAATTATCTTATTTATTGATGTAGTAGTTCATAAACTTGAAATTCAACATGATGCCATTTCTGTTAAGCAAGCTCATCGATGCATGCATCTAGAAATCTTGTAACAAGTCATTTCTAAAATAAAAAAATTAGTAGAAGACATATTTATTTAAGAGGAATAATATCCCTCTTGGGTAGCCAGCATCATATAGTTTGAATAAAGAACAATCAAATTCATATATGTGTCGACTATAGGGATCTGAATAAGGCATATCCTAAGAAAGAGTTTTCCTTACCCATACCCGAGCTCATGGTGGACATTTCATCTTTGCATATTATTTTCTCCTTTTTGGATTGCTCATCTTATCATAAATAAATCAAGATAGCCTCGTAAGATAAAAAACACTATATTCAGACTCCTATAAGGATCATTTGTTATAAAATGATGTCATTTGGTTTCAAAAATGCCAGTACAACCTACCAATGGGCGATGACCCAAATTTTTAATGAATTAATTCATAATCAAGTATAATGCTACATTGATAATTTGGTCATCAAGATCAAAGTCAAAAAGACTCTTCTATATGACTTAAGAATCATCTTCAAATGGCTGTGCTACATAACCTCAAAATAAACCACTTGAATTGTGCTTTTGGCAGTACTTTTGGAAATTTTTTGGGCTTTATAGTGAGGAACCGTGGAACTGAAATTGATCTTGCTAATATAGAAGCCATCAAAAACATGCTACCTCCTTGAAGCCTTATTAAACTAAGGTTCCTTCAAGGTAGGTTGGTATATATAAGCAGCTTTATTTCTCTAGAAGGTGTCAGTCCTTCTCTATCTTAGCTAAAATGATGTTAAATTCACATGGGACGAGAAATGTCAAAGTGCCTTGAGAATATCAAACAATATCTTACCAATCTTCCAATGTTGTATCCCTTGTTACATGTAAGCTTCTTATTTTTTACACTACGACTTTAGATAAGTCCATTGGTACCTTGTTAGCACAAGTCAATGATGAGGGAAATGAAATGCCCTCTACTATCTGAGCCGACCAATTTTCGCTACAAAAATTTAGTATCTTTGTATTGAGAAACATTATTTTACTTTAGTTTTGCATCCCAATAGCTAAGACACTACATGCTCTCACATTAGGTAAGTCTAATTTCAAGGATGAATCCACTATAATATCTTACGACCTGACCTCATTGTCAGGACGTCTGGCATGGTAGTCTATAATATTGCTTCTATTTGATATAACTTTTATTCCCCTATATTTTATGAAAGGACTGGCTATTGCTTATTTCCTTGTAGTACACCTGCTATTGGTAGAATCTCCTTTACACGATGATTCACCTGATGAATCAATCATGAGTTTTAAGGAGTCTAACGATTATGTTTGGGAATTGTATTTTAATGACGTAGCATCTTTCTAGCGAGGTAATTATTGGTGGAATTTTTTAAAATAGGTTTTGAAAAGGATCAATTTTCTTAGGAAATTTAAAATTAATGTTGAATTCTAATTCTAAAATCAAACATCCCCTTAGAAAAAGAATACCACCTCGGAAGGTGGAAATAAAACTTTAGAATGAGGTTTAGATGTAGAATTATGAATCTCGTCTTGAATATCGCAAAATGGATTCAAGAGAGGACCTTGTATGACCCCGAAGGGTCAAAATAAAGTTCAACCAAATATCTAGCTATGATAATCTAGAAGGACGATCATTAAGTTCATATCCAAAGCTTTATCAACAAAAGATATATCTCCCCGAAGGAGAAAATATCATTTAATGTTAATTCTTCAAATATGATGATAATGATCATTAATATTTTAAGTTTCCAAAAGAAATCTAATTAAATTTTGAAAATCAATTTTAAAAATTGGGTGTGTGTGGTTCTAAATCTCCTATGAGCGCAAGACCTCGTAGTTAATTATATCATAAGGAGACAGAGTCTCATACGAAAATAATCGATTAAAATAATAACAAAATTTTGTTACAGATTTTCTAAGAGTGATATCAAAGAAAGTGAATTTAAGAATTTCAAAAGGGAATGGATCAATATTGAATACTTATTAATGAATTTAAAGGAGGAAGAGTAGGGGACACTTTGAGATTCTAGAACCATCAAGAAGTGTCCCAACCTAATCTAAGTGTTGGACTTTATATTTTTGAATGAAAGAAAATTTAGTTAGAGTTGAATATTTTATTAGAAATGTGGGGTTCTATTCTCGGAGGTTGGGGTCTTATGATCCAAGATCCACCCGAATCCTAAATCTAAATTTGGACACTGGACCACAGTAGTTCGAACCTAACTTATGCAATGCAAGATTTGGACTTACCCCGGCCTGGATTTGGGAGCTAGCTAACCACCTAGTCAATTTTAAATAGATGAATCTAGTTATTTCATGATAAAGTGGTAGAGACATTTTTATTAATGTTTTAAAGAGCTGGGGCCAACATCTAAAGATTGTCCTAAGTGGCCCCTTTAACTTATGTTGGGTGAAAATGCTAGATACTGATGCAATTAAAAATTTAGACTCATTTAAATGTGTTTATAATGCAATGCATGTTAGTTGACATACTCAAATCATATATGCTTGAAAGTTAAAAAATACTTAAAATAATTTTTAGAAGACTGGGCTTCCCAATGTCTGGCACCTCATCCTAATAAGTCGGATTATTTGGACTCTACTCGTAGGTGGGGAAATGTCTAAAATAAGAAAAGAGAAAGTGTAGTAATGTGCATGCGACCCCAGGGGTGATCTCTGAATAATTCCTTAGATTCGATATCTTTCTATGTTGCTTAACTTCCTAAAATTTTAAAATTTTGATTACGAGTATAAAAATTTTCACACCCTCATGAGCCTCACATATCCAAGCTAAAACAAAAGTGGCACACAAATGCCAAAAAATTAAGAAAAATAGGTAATCATATACACAATCACATCAACATATCAGATATAATTAAATTGATTAATAAATATTCATAGACAAATTGCCTTACTTATTACAACCTAGAAGTGTAAAAAGTAAAGTGGTCGGGCACCACTAATAATAATTTGGATTTTACTTCTAATAAAGACACAAGTGACTTTAAGTGGGATACTCTTCATCTTCAATTTTGCAGTCTTCTCTCCTTCGGGCTCCTTAGATTCTTCGTAGTAGGTTGCTACCCAAATGGAAAAGAGAGCTCTTCCTTCAAGGGGAAGGCCACGCTTTCCTCTTTTGGTATTAAAAAAAGATCCAAATTTAGACTTCCAAATAGAAAAGGACTATCCCTCAAAGGGGTATCCTTTTCTCTTTGGAATTCAACCTTTGGATATGTGTATCCCGACTCAAAGTTCATCTTTCACAACTCTTAACAACTCAAATAAATTACATTTAACAAAATAAAAAAATTTAGACACTTCTGTAAGGTTATCCTAGATATTTAATAAATCAAAATATATCCCAAGTAATTATATATATATATATATATATATATATATATATATATATATATATATATATGTGTGTGTGTGTGTGTGTGTGTGTGTGTGTGTGTGTGTGTAGAAAAGGAAATAAATACATTGGCCACGCTCTTTTATTACTTAGGGGCTTAGCAGTTGAAGCACCTATAGCAAGCATTTTTATAATTGGATTTTTATTGTTATTCAGCCCCCTTTCATTGCCATGCATGAGCGTGGTCACCTGTAGAAAACCTAGTGAACATTCAGATTGCTCCTAACCTAAGGGTAATCTAGTCGTCAAACACATCAATCATCCATAGAGTATAGTAAAAGTAAGAAAACACACCAGATAATTTCATTTACAACATGTAGTGAAATCTCAAAAAATCTAGCACACAACAGAAAAGTAAACACTGGCCTAGCCTAAAACTAGAGTCGGTTGCCCTAGCAAACCATCTAAAGTGTGTGTAGAAGGTCGTGTGGCTGGGGTAAATCCTAGGCTGGGTAGTTAGTTGGAGTTGTCTAAAGTTTGAGTTTGTTAAGGCTGAAGGGAAGTTATATGTTAAGGTTTAAGTATTAGTGTATTAAAGCTTAATTTGGATATGTTTTTAATTTTTAAGTGATATTTACCTTTATTTCATACCAAGGCTGTGAAGTTTATTTCACCTTCCTTGGGAATAAGCTAATAGCCTCGTAGGCCTGGGTTACCAGTAGCGATCGGAGTTGATTAAGTTAACTTAATTGGTTGAAGATTAAAATTAAAAATTTTAGTTAGTTATTGATTTTAAGTAGTTGATTAAGAATTTTATTATTCAAATTAAAAATTTCTAGAACTTTAATGTATTATCGCATTTTTTGAATTATCTTAACATGTTAATTAATGGATTAAAAGTTTACATTTTAAATTAGTTAATTTTAAAGATTTTCAAATTTTTAACAAGTATTAGACCTTATGACGAGTAGTTAGACTATTAGCATGCTTAATTTATAATTTTCTATTAAAAGTTACGAATTTACTAAGTTTGAGCTTAGATTTTGACTTGAGTTTGAGCAAGCTGTTGACTTTTTGACTTTGACTAGAATGTGGAGCTTTGACATTTTAATAAAATATTAGACTTTATTTTGAATCATATGCCTTTGAGTTTGATTGATTTTAGATTTTCTATAATTAGCTATGAATTTTGGAAATTTCCTTAATTACTTGAATTTTAAAATTAGTTAATTATGAAGGTTTTGATAATTTTGATCCAAACTCATTCCAAACCTCATGGAATTACTTTCAAAGGTCAGGGACAATCCATGGAAGCGTTTCCAAGTGTTTGAAACTTATTTTGGATTTTTAATTATTCTTAATTAATTAAATTGATTAAATAATAATTTTAGCTTAAAATTAAATTATGGTTGAATTTGATATCAAATTAAAGTGATTTCCATTTTTATTGATTAAGGATTGAATTATGTTCAGTCATAGGTATTTTATGTAAATTTTGGAATTAATCTTGGTTGTTAGAAATTTTTAAGGGTTTGGTGGGTCAATTCTAGGGGTTAATCTTAAGGCTCCTAATTGGTGGAGAAAATGGGCACAAAATCCATTGGGATTTAAGCCATGGTATCACCTAATCTCAAGGCTCAAACACACCAAATTTAATTCCGAATGGAGTTCTCTAAGGTGGCTAACCAAGCCACCTAAGGTGGTATCTAAGTCACCTTAAAAAATTCATAGGGAGCTATCTTAGGGTCAGATTGGGGAAAAATTAGTGGCCCTAAACTCCGTATGATAAGAATCATCATCACACCAAAAATCAATCCCTAATTATCATTGGAAACATCATGGTTCCTATTTGAATTCAAGGGTCAAACCATGACCCTTGAAGCAAAATTGGCATGAAAATGCCCTTAAACATCTCAAACAGGGGAGGGAATATTTGGGCATGTTAGAGACATGCCCAAATTCACTCTCCCAAAGTCCCAAGCCCCGGTGACTTCAAATTAACAAATAAATGCAATAACAAATATACATTCAAATTTAAATTAAACTCTACACAAATATAATAAGGGCTTGTAACCATAAGGGTTTTGTAGATCTCTCTGAAATCTTTCCAACAAGCCTAAGAACACCTAAATCGGCCAAGTAGATTAAGAGATCTTAATTTTCTAAGTTTCCCATAATTTTTCTGTGAATTTAATCCTTTAATTACCCAGTCAGCCGGTGCTTTACATGTGACGCTACCCAATTGGAGGGGCAATCATTAGCGGTTGATTGGATAACTTTCAAATTAACCAAGGTCGTTAGAAGGAAGATCATACTATCGAGATCAGATGGCCTCCAAAATTGCCAGATTTAATCTGAACCATCAATGGGAATCAATGGCTAGGATTATATCTTCAACATCCCATGCGAACCCGAATCAGTGGACCTATTTTGGTGTGATGAGAGAAATCCCTGCAGTGAACTCTGACAAAATTTCACGGGAAGGATCAGGAAGGTGGAAACCTTCAATCCAATGGTGGAAATCTATTTGTGTGAAGGTTTCATTCACACTTGACCGGACTACCTATTTAGGGAGCTCGAGATTGAAATATTACTGTAGAGAAGGTCTCAACATATGAGCTTCTCTATCAGGAAGATTCAGGGGATGAAGGAAAACAGGTCTCCTTCAAATGTCGAGACTGAAGGATGGCCAGAGGTATGAATTCGAGTGGAGTGTGGAACAATTTTGCCAGAGCTCGCTCAAACAGATGGATGATAGTGACCAGGAGACTGGGAAACAAGAGAGGAACCTTAAGGGAGCTCTGGAGAGTGATTTCAAAAACTTGGATGCAAATCTCTTGGTCTTGTATATTGCCCTCCTATTCAGCTCACTCCCGAGAGCTTGGACAACCAGGATTAGTTGGGCCGAGCCTTGGATGGATGCCAGGTGGGAGGGAACATCCTCCCATAGAGATCATGAGCCTGAAGCCTACGAGCTCAGCCTTTAGAAGGCTTTGGGTCAGGCCCAAAGTGGGGGGGGGGGGGGACCACCATAATTCAAACTCCATTGGTTCTGGCCACCGCCAACCTGGGTTTGGATCGGGTTGACCTAAAAAGAATGATGGGGACATTATGAGCTTGAGGTTGAGTTTAATTTGATCAAGGAAAGTCCAATTGGATTGAGTGGCTCGAGTTGACCCAAACCTTCTCAATTTGGGTCGAATTGGACTCAACCCAGGTCAGGCCAAACCCTGGGTTTGATATGGGAAGTCTGGGTCGGGTGCACCCAATGCTAGTGGCAATTGGGTTTAAATTGGCCTGAGATGGGAGATGGCTCAAGTCAATATGGTTTTGGACACTTTGGGCAAACCCGGGAGTTGACCCAAGTCAACCCAAGACTTGGGCTAGCTGGGGGAGGTGTGTTGGACCTAGGCCCACTTAATGGAGGTGTTGGCTAGGTTCAATTGAGCTTAGGGTGAGAGTTGGCTCAATCCTAAGTGGTTTTAGCCTCTTTGGGTTAGCTTAATTCTTGACCCAAGTTGACTCATTGGATGGGCTGGCTAGGGAAGGTGTATTGGGCCAAAGGAGACACAATGACACCTTGGGTTGGATCCAATTTGGCTAGGATTAAAAAATGGCTTGGGGGGGGGGGGGGGGGTCTCTTTGAGCACTTGGGTCAAGTCAAATGGCCAACCCATGTGAGCCCAAGACTTGGGTTTCCAAGAAGGATCTCTTGGAGGCCTAAGGGGTCACCCCATGGGTTTAGATGGGATTAAAGTGGTTTTTGTCAAAGTGTTTAGATGAAAGCGGGTATATGGGAGATTTGGTCAAACTTGGTTTACTTGGTCAACCAAGTTGACCTAGGATCAAGAGTTGGGTCCATTGAATTCAATTTGATCATATAAACCTAATGGGAGGGATCTCAAAGTCTAGAAAGGTCATTTGGGTCAAGTGACTTGTTTGGGCTCTTAATGGGTTATTGAGTAAACCTAGGTTGACCTGGTCAACCAGGTTGACTCAGAGTCTAAGGTTGGGTGTAATAGGCCCCAAAAAAAGTTTGAAAATTATTGGAGGAGGTTCTAAGGGTCAATGAGGTTAAGTCATAATGAATTCTAGTCAGAAGTCCAAAAATACCCTTAAAAGGGCATTTTGGTCATTTTGACCTCAAGTCCATCTTGGGTTAAAGTGATTCCAAAAAAAAAATGTACATTAATGATTAACATATCAATATCAAATGCTTGGAAGGGATCAAAAGGTTTGGAGGGGATTCCAAGATTAGATTCCACTGGGTGATAGGTCTAGTTGCGTAGGTCGTAAATATTTGAACGTTTTGCAACCCTTGGGAATTAACTTGGTTTCTAAGGCTAGGGTCCTCCAAATGGGTCAAATTTGGAGGATTGATACTAGAGACAAGTCACATCAATATACACTTTATAGACTCTGAATCAGGTCCAAATTTCTTGGATTTTAAGGTGACAGAAAAATCACCTAGGAGGGGTTTCAGGACCTAGGTCCTTAAACCAAAGATTTGGTTTGGAATGCTGGGTTTGGATTGATCCAAGATCTAAATTGATCTTAAAGTCTGGTGACTAGAAGGACGCTGAGTGTTGCGTATCTATTTTTAGAAATAGAATTTTGATGATTGCAAACACTTCTTTTTTACTACGACTACCTTGCTTATTAATATTTCAGGTCCACAAGATCAGGACTGCAAATTGAAACAGCTCAAGATTGGGTAGATTAGGTCTTCTATTCCGAATCTCTTTTATTTAAGAGCTCTTATTCTACCTTTTGGTAGATCTTTTGCTGCTGTCTTGACCTGAGAGAGCCTAGAGGAGAGGGAGAGAGAGAGAGAGAGGATCTTGTGAGGGGGAGTTTGTGAGAAGGTTTCACAAAGCCATTGAGGCTTCATTTCTTTTGATATTTTTTGTCTTATTTTTGTTTTTGAATTTTTGTAGTCAATATTTTACATCTCTTAATCTGTTAAAGGGTGAAAACACCGTTGATTGTATCTCTTTTTCTAACCTATTTTAGTGGTGTAATTTTCTTTTCTAAGAAAAAGTCAATCTCAAATTAATAATTAGACTTTGCAATTGAGATCTTTTCTACCTTGCTACAGTAATCTAGCTTATATTTATAATGATCAAAGTCATTATATTACTTCAAGATTTCTCGTTATTCTGTCATTACACCTCACATATAATTTTTTATTCTATTTTGTGGTTTGTTCTTTCCTATATTAGAGAGTGAGTTTTTATTCTCTAATATCTAGAAGATATATTCACAAATAAGAATATTTAAGAGTTTTGAAAGAGAATCTAGCTTACAAAAAAAAAGTGGCCAATGAAGCCAAAAGCAAAAGATGCGTAATGACGCCAAATTAAAAAAAAAATATATTATACACAAAGATGCGTAAAGTGCACCATTCAATGGACAAGAGGCATAAAATTGCCCAACAAAAGCAAGCTCTCTTATCTTTTCCAACTTTTAAATCTTAGAAGAATTCATGAATCACTTGAGATTTTCAAAGGCTTGATATCAAATTTTTGCGATTGTAAAAAAACTACTTTGATACATTATTATATAAGATATTTTTCTGAAACCAAGTCTTGAACGGGTCACTTTTACTTATCCAATTGATTTTTCTGAGTTAGGTCTTTTAATTTCAAAAGATAATTTTGCCCTAAGAGAAGTCCGAGCTAAGAGTTAACATGATCGGATACTTTATCACTTTTTTTTGGATTTTTGATGGTGTTAACTCATTGAATTATAAATCTTTAAAATCAATCACATGAAGACTATGTCATATGCATGCTTTGATAAAAAAATCATTTTACTAGTTTTCTTTTTATGCTATTTTTCATTGTAGTTTGTTTCTGTTTTTTGTTGTTTAGTTTATGCTTTGTTTTTGTTCTACTTTCCTCCTCCTTTTTGTGATGTCAAAAGGGGGAGTGGTCTGCTGTACTATTTGCTTTGTACTTTGATAGTTAATCTGTCTTTTCTTTATATTATTTTTATTGAATTGTTTTAACCACTTAAATTTTTTTTTTGTGTTTGCCATCATCAAAAAGAGGGAAATTATTGCATATATGTTTTCAGAAATAGAATTTTGATTATTGCAACGATAGCATTTGTGGCATTTCAAACTGGTCTAATCATGAGGGTAGTATTTTCTCATGGTGTTGGATCCCAAGTTTTTATGGATGCAAGCTAATTCCTTTGTAAGCTTTGCAAGGGCATCCGCCATAGAATTTCTCCCATGGGGTATCCTATATAAAGAAAGCAGCTGGGCTATCCTGGACTTGAACCAGAGACCTCGCCCGTGAAGTAAATCATTGCACCTACGATCCAACCAATTGGGAGAGAATCACAAATAGTAGAAGTAATGCCTTATCAAAGAAATGGCAGCTAACTGCAGTAGGATCTAAAGCGATGTTTATAAAGTCATACCCTTACAATCTAGTATACACCGCCCGTCACACCCTGGAAATGGGTTTTGCCCGAAGCATCAGACCAATGATCACCCATGACTACTGTGTACCACTAGTGCCACAAAGGCTTAACTTCATAGTCTAAGCATAGGAAAGGACCTAGCACGGTAGATCCGCTCATCCTGGAAAAGATCGAAAGACCGGCGGTACAAAACGCCATTTATCAGTGTATAAGAAAGAGCCCTTCTCTTGATTTGATCTGTGGCAGATTTCTCTTGAGGGAGTTTGCTTTCTTGCCGATGGTCTCACCTTCACGACTGTAGACCACAAAGTTCTGAAACCAGTACTTAAAGTTTCATGCAAGCCTGACCTAAGCTGTCCTTTTCTTATTCCTTCAGGGCGCTAACTTCCTAAAACACTGGAGACTGTAACGCATTCGGTCAAGTGCTTTGCTTGTGCCTGCTGTTACCTACCGTAGGACCTCCGTCCCTGAAGCAAAGGAAGAGATGACTTGCTTCCGAGCGAGCCTAGTGAGGATGTCATATGGGAGGCAATTGACAAAAGAAGGTGATGAGGAATCCCTTCCTATAGAAGTATGTCGGGTCGTCTCAGTGATGCCAACCCATTAGGAGAACATTCCAATTCTTGTAGAGCTTTCATTTCTCTATCAAGATCTTCCTTCAGTTGATTAAGCATTTTCAGTTTGTTCTTACTCCAAAAGAACAGTGCTTTCAACGTCCTTTCTAATGGCATTCCTAGTACTAGAAACACTACCAATTGTAGTCTTTGTAGTACTAGATAGACTACTATTCTATGTATTCTTTTAAAGTGTACTAATCCCACTTGCCATGCTGAAATCCCTAGTTGAAAGATACTTTTTGTCATTCTCTGCATCTGAAGCCTTCCGTCTCAGGCAAGAGCTACGAAACTCAAGCACCAAGAAACCCCTGCAAGAATTCGCAGCTGAAGGAAGCGCCTACCAGGATTGAATTGTATGAACATACAAAGTAAATAGCAAAGAGATCAAGCACAGAAGAAGACACCAAGATTTACGTGGTTCGGCCGTAGCCTAGCTTCCACCTTATTTCAAGGTTGCACCTTGTTGTAGAATTAGGTTTCCTAAGATATGTTTTTCTAATCAATGCTCTTTTCCTTCCTCGTTAGTCTGGGCTAACAAGGCCGAGGTTGCCCGGCTTACAGAGGTCTCATAGGTATAGTCAAGGTACAGCTTTTCTTACCTGAAACCCTTATTTTTCCTAATATCTTACTTTAAGCCCTCAACTCGATCGGTCTTGAACAGCCTTTCGCAGGCGGAAAAGGTGACTTTTTACTACTTGACGACGACGGAGGACCGCCCGTAGGGGGTTTACTGCACAAGGCCCCTGCAGAGGAAAAGCTTGATCCCAGCGAATAGAAGATGCTCAGCTCCGCACAACATAGGGATTGACAGCAACTGCTTCCGCCTCTCTAGGCTTCGCTATCGCTTATGACTGGTAGTTTTCTCTATGTAGTGGTCAGCCAACTAAAGTGTGTATTTTGGAATCTCGCTCCTGACCGCCGGGCAGTAGACAAGGTCAGCGATATCCGGCTACTTCTGTTTTACTACGATTGCCTTGCCTATTAACATTTCAGGTCCATAGGATCAAGACTGCAATTTGAACCAGCTCAAGATTGGATATATTAGGTCTGAGTCAATTTGTAATTTTTCTTTTCTTGAGTCTATTATAAACGGAGTAGTTCCTGATGCTAAGTAACCTTGCACACACACACACATGGGGGAAATTTTCTATCTATTAATTAGAGTTCTTTATTTTGATCACATCGGTCGAGACAATCTTAAAATTATCCTAGATGATCAGCTTAAAATATAAACCCAAATTAGGGCATCCTAGTTAAGACAGTCGTCATTAAGCACATCATCCTGGATGACATTTGTATCAGCCGGGACGATAGGCTCAAATCAGAAAGAATCAATCGCCAGATCTATTTAAGTATTCTTTATTTTTGGACATCATCCAGGACATCAGCCTGGACAATACAACTCAATTAAGCCTAAATTAATCTAGTAATTAAGGAAAGCAATTAAGATCTACTCAATTACATCATCTGGGATGATCTCGGGATTGGCCGGGACGATCGCTTGGATGATTGACATCAGCCAACTTCTTTTCAAAGTAATGTTTAGGATAATTTTCCTCGAATTTGAGCAAATCGGCCAGGACGATTGAGCGGCCAGGATGATCAAGCTAATTTTTTATCATCCAGACATCCTTTCAGAGCAATTGTCTGAATGATATTTATGAAAATTATACTGATCGTCCAGGATGATATTACATCGGCCTAGACGATATGACCAAAATTCTTCTGATCGTTCCAAACCCATCGGGCTGATTGAGCAAAATTTACACTGATCGGCCAGGATGATATACTTATCAGCCTGGATGATAAAGTTGGTTTGTATAAAATAAGAGCTATTCTGAAGCTCTTTTATTTAAGAGCTCTTATTCTACCCTTTAGTAGACCTTTTGCTGTTGTCTTGACTTGAGAGAGCCTCGAGGAGAGGGAGAGAGAGAGATAGAGAGAGAGGATCTTGTGAGGGGGAGTTTGTAAGAGGGTTTTACAAAGGTTACTCCAAGTTTTGATCCACATCTTCTTCTTCCATCATAGTCCCTTGTCCTTGGGGGTTCTAGAGAGGTAAACTTCAGCATCTGATCAAGGTTCTCTACCTGCTTCAGGAGGAAGAAAAAGGAGTTGGGTTCTCTGCCTGCTCAGGAGGAAGCAAAAGGAGTTGGGTTCTCTGCCTCACCTGAGTTGGTGGAAAGGAGGTTTGTATAGGTTTCTCCGCCTTGTTGTGGGAGCAAAAAGAGAGTCACTGAGTTTTAGTGCAATACTCGGAGAGCGCCTCCAGGGAGTGGACGTAAGTCGTGTTGACTAAACCACTATAAATCTCTGTATTCTTTATTTTTGCTTCTGCGATTATTTTTCAC
The DNA here is from genome assembly GCA_022539455.1 of Dendrobium nobile. Taxonomy (NCBI): domain Eukaryota; kingdom Viridiplantae; phylum Streptophyta; class Magnoliopsida; order Asparagales; family Orchidaceae; genus Dendrobium; species Dendrobium nobile. The sequence goes on from CM039733.1 coordinate 60,780,122, forward strand.
ACTCTGATTTTCTTTGTGGTGAATTTTGGTTTTGGATGTGATTGTGTTTTTGATTAAAAGATTTTTAAAATACCAATTCACCCCCCTCTTGGTTAGTCTCGGGCTAGTTCATAAGGGCTTAACATTCCTAATGAACTTTCAAGAGTCTTTACAAAATCACTTCCACCTTCCCCGGTGTGATGGAGTAGCCGAGTCCTTTTGCTTCCTTCTGAAGTAGGCAGAGAACCTTGATCAGATGCTGAAGCTTACCTCTCTAGAACCCCCAAGGACAAGGGACTATGATAGAAGAAGAAGAGGTGGATCAAAGCTAGGAGCAACCTTTGTAAAACCCTCTCATAAACTCCCCCTCATAAGATCCTCTCTCTCTCTCTCTCTCTCTCTCTCTCTCTCTCTCTCTCTCTCTCTCTCTCTCTCTCTCTCTCTCTCTCTCTCCCCCCCCCTCTCCCCCTCTCCTCTAGGCTCTCTCAGGTCAAGACATCAGCAAAAGATCTACCAAAGGGTATAACAAGAGCTCTTAAATAGAAGAGCTTCGGATGATCCTACAATCATCTCGGACGATATGATCGAGCAATCAAACCTTAATTGCTTTCCTTAACTACCAGATTAATTTAGACATAATTGAGCCGCATCGTCCAGGCCGATGTCCTGGACAATATCCAAAAATGAAGAATACCTAAATAGATCTAGCAGCTGATTCTTTTTTATTTGAGCCTATCGTCTTGATTGATACAAAGATCGTCTAGGATAATATGTTTAATGACGGTTGCCTTAACCAGGATGCCCTAATTAGGGTTTCTATTTTAAGCTAATCATCCAGGATGATTTTAGGATCGTCCCAGCCGATGTGATCAAAATAGAGAACTCTAATCAATACACAGAAATTTTCCCCCATGTGTGTGTGTGCAAGGTTACTTAGCATCAGGGACCACATTTATTATAAATAGACTCAAGAAAGAAAAAGTTTATAAACTGACTCAGACCTAGTCTACCTAATTTTGAGCTAGTTCAAATTGCACTCTTGATCATGTGGACCTGAAAAGTTAGTAGGCAAGGCAATCGTAGTAAAATAGAAGTGTTTGCAATCAACAAAATTCTATTTCTGAAAATAGATACGTAACAATCTCCCCCTTTTTGATGATGACAATTACACAAATTAATTGAAATAGTTTAAAGCAGTCTTAAAGGAAATGAGTAAGGAAACAAAACACAAACACAATTTTAATAGACCAACTAATCAACATCATAACAAACTAGAACTAAGAAATAAACTAGAACAATACATACTAGTTCAGCTACTCCCCCTTTTGGCATCATAAAAAGGAGGAGAAAATAAAAAAAACTACAAAGCAAAAAGGACTAAAACAAGGAAAACAAAATCACAAAAACACACTAAAAGAAAGACAGATCGTGATCATTTGAAGGAGGAGGTGGTGGTGGTGGCTGCTGAAAGTAGCTAGACAGAGTAACGAACTGTGCTCCAAATCAGGCCATGTCTTGGTCGTACTGCTACTGCTGGTGTGAAAAGCATGCTAAGTCCTCAACATGTTGCTGCTGCTGTGCAGCAATGAAAGTCTCAAATCGTGCCTCCCACTGGTCAAAATGCTCGACCAGCTAATCTAACTGAGAGAGCCAGCAAAGTGGAGTAGGTGTAGGAATAGGTGGGGGAGCCTCCTCCTCCTCAACCCCCCGAGCTTCCTCGTCCCACGGATGGAGACGAGTACTATGAAGGATATTGAATGAATTATTTGAGTAGAAGGCAGGCTGATAGTTGGGAGGAGTAGGATATTGGAGGTTATATTTGGATTTTAGAACATATGTAATGATATGTCCCAGTGCAAGATTTATCTTCCTCCTATGACCAGGATCTCAAATTGTAGTCAAGTGCTTAATGTAGCGAAAGATCAAGTCGGTTACATTGAATTCTTGATGGGCCATAATATAAAAAGTGGTGAGTGAAAGAAGGGGAGTGATTTGGACTCGATCACCAGCTTTGGAAATAAAAGAGATACAAAGGACGTGCGGGATCATCCTAGCATCTTTAAGTAAAGAGCTAGTCTCTCTAATATGAAAGCGGGTATTAGAGTTACAGAGAAAGTGATTGGCCGAAGCCCAGTCAAAATCAGGATCAAAACACAGGGTATGGACTTTATCCCCTGTGGTGGAGAGTTATAGGAATTCTTGGCAATCCTGATATGTGATCTCGACGGGGCGTCGATTCACATATGATCCAAGAGAAGTAAAGGAAGAATTTATTTGAAGGCTTGCAAAAAATTTAAAAAGAAGCTCTAAATTGAAGGGGATTGCAAGAGTGAGAATGAAACATAAAGAGGTGTGAGAGAATAAATCAAGTACATAATAGGAAAGGTGGTTTGGGTTGATTGACTGGGAAACAGTAATGCTGACCGTCTTTTAGCGCTGATAGGCAGTTTGATCGTCCGCCTCTATGAACCGAGGGTCCAAAGTTGCCCTCAAAAAACTACCCGACACATAGTGAGATCGCTTCCCTCCTCCCATGATCAGAGAATAGCAAGAAAAGAGGAAGTAGAAGGCTAGAAGAAGGAGATGGTGTGAGAAAAATGGCTGAAGGGGCTCTAAATTTAAAGAATCGGCCCGATCGTCCAGGACGATCGCAGAATCGTCCAAGCCGATCAGGTACATTAATGACGTCCAGATCGATTGGTCAAAAAAGTGGTCGTATCATCCAGGCCTAGCAGATATCATCCGGGATAATAAGACACATAAGATCGTCCCGAGGAAACAAGCCGGATGACCGTTAAAAAAAGATATCATTCTGGCCGATTAGGTGGATCGTCCAGGACGATGCCCAATAATGAATCATACCGGCCAAATTTAGAAACATTTAAAATATTGCCACATGTATTGTTCAGGACAAACAAGTGGATCGTCCGGGATGATCATCAATAATTGATCATATCGGCCGAGTTTAAAGTGTTTTAAAACGTATTGCCATGTGTATTGGCCAGACCGAACAGGTGGATCGTCCGGACTGATTTTCCATAAATTGAGCAAAGAGAGAATAACATCGTTCAGGCTGAAAGAGAATCATCCAGGATGATCACAGATGATTGAAGCAGAAAGACGATCATATCAACCAGGTCGATAATGCATCATCCAGGATGATAAAGAGCAGAAAGGTCAAAACAGTCAGCAGATGATTTTAAGAAGTGATTTCAATCGATCATCCAGGATAACGAGAATATCGTCCGGGATGTTGTGACAAAAAAGTTTAAATCAGAGGATGGATGGAGATGATCAGACAAGGCCCAAAAATAATAAAATTAACTAAAAATGATAAAAAAAGTAAGATAAAAAAATACATAAAAAAGAATAAAAAATAATTTTTTTTTTATCAAGGCATGAATATGACATAGTCTCCTTATGATTGATTTTAAAGACTTGTAAGTCAATGAATTAACATCATTAGAATCCAAAAAATTGGTAACACAACCAATCCTGTTATCCCTATCTCAGACTTATCCCAGGGAAAAACTTCTTTTGAAAACAAAGATCTAAATCAGAAGAATCAATTAAATGAGAAAAAGAAATTCATTCAAAACTTGGTTTCAGAAAAATAATTTATAGAATAATATATCAAAGTAATTAGTTACGATCAAGAATCCCGAAATCATGCCTTTGAAAATATCAAGTGACACATGAATTCTTCTAAGATTTAAAAATTTTGAAAGGGAAGGAGCTTGCTTTTGATGGGCTCATTTTATACCTCTTATAAATTTGATTGGCGTGCTTTATGCATCATTTGATTTTTGATGCACTTTGTATATATATATATATATATATATTCAATTTGGCGACATTGCTCATTTTTTTATTTTGGCATCATTGGCCATTTTTTGTATTTAATTTTGCTAGCTAGGTCCCTTTTCTAAAATTCTTAAATACTCTCAGTTGTGATTATATCTTTCAGTTATTAGAGAAGAAAAACTCACTATATAATATAAGGAAGAATGAATCAAAAAATAGAATAAAAAATCATATGATATATGCAATGACAAGATTTCAAAAAATTTGAAGGTAAAATAAAGACTTTGAACATTATATATATAGTAGCAAGATTGAAAAAGATCTTAATTGTATAGTCCAGTTGTTGATTTGAGATAGACTTTTGTTTGGAAAAAAAAATTATACCACTAAAATAGGTTAGAGAAAGAGACACAATTAATGATATTTTTACCCTTTAACAGATTAAGAATGTAAAATATTGATTATAAATTTTTAAAAACAAAAATAAGGCAAAATATCATTCTAATAAAAAAGGAAAACCAAAAACATCAGAGACATAACAACTAAAGAACAACAGCAAATTAAAACAAAAAATAATAACAATCAATAGAGTAGTAGACATGCAATCCAAAAATTAGTAAGCAACAAGTTTAAGCAATTATGAGCCGCGAGCCTCTACTGTCCAAGTATCTTATGCCCTTATGAGGTCGTTGGTGAGAGCACACCTACAAAAATCATTAATAGTCAGATTTAGGAACTCAAATAAGTTTGGGTCCCTTCTTATGAAAAGAAGAATGCAATGCATGTGTGTTATGCTGTAAATCATGTAATTTAGGTCTCCACACCCAATGTGTACTATGGTGAATGGTGCAAGTGTGTGCAATGTGTTCTAACATGCCACTTGAAAAACTTCTAACTCCAAGAAAACAGATTTACTAATATGTTTGGATTATAATGCCTCTTCCTATATTTTGGCTTTAGATTAGGTGTTGATTTATTCCAATTTATCTCAAGTGAATTCAATTTAGCTTTTATCCTCAAATTAGCACTTTTTAAATCAGCATTATCAACTCTCAAATTGTGCTACCTATGCTCATAGTTATCAATGTATGTCTTAAAATCATATTCAAGTGAGGAGTAGGATGCTTTTAATGAATCATGTTCAATAACCAACTCTGAGTGCTTTTTATTTAATTCATCAAACTCTTCAAGTAAAGACATGTGATTACTATCAATTTAGAAATAATCTTTCATCAAAACTTCATTATCTTTTTATAAATTAAAAAACTCTAATTTCAAGTTAGCATACATTTTCTTAAGTTTTTTTATATGATGCATGAATTTTTTCACAAATTTCAACTAATTGATCATACGTTGGTTCACATACCTCTTCTTGATCAGATTCTCATGTTGATTATCGGCCATTAAACATAAGTTTTTGGTTTCCTCCTCTGCTTCAGTCTTAGAGGAGTTAGATGCAGAATCCACCCAGAAAGCTTTTTGGGATTTCTTCTTGTCATTCCTATATTTGGGCTTCTCCTCACCCTTCACCTTGCTTGGGTGCTCCTTAAGAGTAGGGCAATCAGCTCTAACATGTCCATGCTTCCTGCATTCAAAGCAAACAACATCAGAATAACTTTTATAATTTTTACTATCCTTACTTCTTTTTCACTTCTGGTGGTCTTTTTGCTTCTTCCTTAAAAAGCTTTTGAATTGCCTAGTGATGAAGGCAACATCATCATTTTCAGATCCGAAATAATCAGTGTTCATGTTGTTGGCTTTTAGTGCTACAATTTTCTCCTTCTTTTTCTCTCCTACATCAAGATTTCTTTGATTCACCCCTTGCTCGTAAGCAATGTGTGATCCAAGTAAGTTATCAATCAAATAAGTATTTAAATCTTTGGATTAAATAATTGCAGTAATCTTAGCATCAAAAGAAGAAGGCAAACATCTCAAAATTTTATTGACCCTTTCATAATTAGTTAGCTCTCTTCCTAAAGCATGCAATGAGGTGACATTTTGAATAAACCTTGTCTACATATCAGAAATTGATTCAGAATGTTTCATACGAAAAAGTTTATAATCATGCAATAAAATATTCAATCGAGATTATTTAACTTCAATTATTCCTTTATAAGTTACACATAATCTATCCCATATTTCTTTACCGATTGTACAAGTTGAAACACGCATATAATCTTCAGATTTCAAAGCACAAAAAAAATAGTTCAAGCATTTTGCATTAAGTTGTGCTAAATTTTAGTTTTAATACCATTAAGTTCACGAGAAGGTGGTGTATAACCTTCTTTAACAAGCATCCACATATGATAGTCAATCGATTATAAAAATGTAGACATGCGAGTTTTTCAAAAATCAAAAGGAATATTATCAAACAAAGGTGGACGTGTAATAGAATATCCTTCCATTGTGTTACGATTACCAAAGTTAGCCATGAATCAAAATTTAAAAAGTTTTCAAACTTTATTTTTATGAATCCTGCCCTGATACCACTTGAAAGTTTGTTAGGGATGTTAAGCCCTTATGAACTAGCCCGAGGCTAACCAAGAGGGGGGAGAGGTGAATTGGTTTTTAAAAATTTTTAAATAATTAAAACACAAAACTTAAATCAAAATTCACCACAAAGAAAATCAAAGTGCGAAAAATAAATGTGGAAGCAGAAATAAAGAACACAGAGACTTATAATGGTTCAGTCAACATGACTTACGTCCACTCCTTGGAGGCGCCCTTTGAGTATTATACTAAACTCAATATCTCTCCTTTTGCCCCCACAGTAAGGCGGAGAAGCCTATACAAACCTCATTTCCACCAACCCAGGTGAGGTAGAGAACCCAACTCCTTTTGCTTCCTCCTGAAGCAGGCAGAGAACCTAACTCCTTTTGTTTCCTCCTGAAGTAGGCAGAGAACCTTGATCAGATGCTTAAGTTTACCTCTCTTAAACCCCCCAAGGATAAGGGACTATGATGGAAGAAGACGATGTGGATCAAAGCTTGGAGCAACCTTTGTGAAACCCTCTCACAAACTCCCCCTCACAAGATCCTCTCTCTCTCTCTCCTTCTCTCTCCCTCTCCTCTAGGCTCTCTCTGGTCAAGATAGCAACAAAAGATGGCTAAAGGGTAAAACAAGAGCTCTTAAATAGAAGAGCTTCGGAATAGCTCTTAGTTTATACAAACCATCTTTATCATCCAGGCCGATAAAGATATCATGCATCCTAGCCGATTAGTGTAAATTTTGCTCAATCAGCCCGATCGGTTTGGTGCGATCAGAAGAATTTTGGTCATATCATCTAGGCCGAAATAATATCGTCCTGGACGATCAATATAATTCCGATAATATCATCCAAACAATCGCTCTTAAAGGATGTATGGATGATGAAAAACTAGCTTGATCGACCAGGCTGATCTCACGATCGGCCTGGCCGAGTAGCTCAATTCCAAGGAAAATCATTCTATACATCGCCCTGAATGGAAGCTGGCCGATGTCAATCATCCAAGAGATCATCCCGGACGATGTGATCAAGCAATCAAACCTTAATTACTTTCCTTAATTATCAAATTAATTTAAGCATAATTGAACTGCATCGTCCAGGCCGATGTTCTGGACGATGTCCAAAAATAAAGAATACCTAAATAGATCTGGCATCTGATTCTTTCTAATTTGAGCCTATCGTCCCGACTGATACGAATATCATCCAGGACGATGTGCTTAATGACGGCTGCCTTAACCAAGATGCCCTAATTAGAGTTTCTATTTTAAGCTGATCGTCTAGGATGATTTTAGGATCATCCCGAACGATGTGATCAAAATAGAGAACTCTATTCAACTAAAAGAAATTTTCCCCCATGTGTGTATGTGCAAGGTTACTTAGTATCAGGAACCACATTTATTACAAATAGTTTCAAGAAAAAAAAGGTTTACAAACTAACTCAAACTTAGTCTACCAAGTTTTAAGCTGGTTCAAATTACAGCCTTGATCCCGTGGACCTGAAATGTTAGTAGGCAAGGCAGTCATAGTAAAATAGAAGTGTTTGCAATAATCAAAATTTTATTTCTAAAAATAGATACACGACACCGTGCATGTTAACTAAGCCACTTGAACCATTTCTTTCCGTTTGAGTAGGATTTCTAGTCCACCCTTTCGTGACAATCCCCTTTTTTGGTAGAATAATATTGGATCCTTAATCGAAAGTTTTCTTAGGCCCCAGTCTCAAGATGTAATTAACCATGGGGGCTTGCGCGTGGGAGAAATGGAACTTTACCATCAAATAAACCTCATTCGAGCTGATGTATTGGGTGGGAAAAACCTGTTATTACGATCAGGTCGTATATATTATTACCCATCGGGGTGCGCTGGTGAGAGCCGCTATCCTTAATGGTTAGTCGTATGTACAATCTAATCTGCCCTTCCATTAGCCTGTTCGCGAGGAGCGTAGAGGCCTGCGATCGTTTCTATCCCTCGGGGTGGTAGGGTCGTACACCCTCTGCACTCTGCAGCCGGCGATGTCGTTTCAGAGGTCCACAATATACATAATCATTAACACTATTAAAAATGTGACCAACCAACATATAAAAGTTAAAGTTGTCTTTATTAATCATTATTAGTCATTACAATAAAATCATCCAACATTAATCAATTTCACATAGATCATACAATCAATTAGAAAATTAACATATTTCAATTTAAAATGTTCACCTCTCTTTAACATGTTATCAAAATATTATCTTAAAAATATTTGAAATGAAAGTGGAAATTTGTACACTAAATTTGAAACAAGCAATATTAGTAATTTGAATTTAAGTTTTCTTATAAGTACTTTTTTAAGCCCATCTCAAAGTGAATGAAGCACTAAACTGATCTGATACATAATATCATCTTCATCGCACTTTTTATCAAAAGAGTTACCGATATAAACACCATACAAACCAAATTAGATGGAAAAATTATTATGTCCGAACAATCGGTACTGCTGTCGGTACCGAGCGCGGTACCGACCTCGGTATCGAGCGCCTGATGATGTGGCACATTTTTATTGGTCTATGGATACGTTCAGTGTCCGGACACAATAATCACTCCATTAGATGGCACACCATATAAGATTGTAACAATTAAATCAAGAGTAAACCAAAAATGAGTCATATATCTGTGGGATCATAAATAAATAAATCTAACATTTATCCTTTTGATATTTTGAGTTGCAAATACTATTCATGAGTGTTTCTATCTTATGTATAGCTTATTCAACCTCGTTAGAGCTAGCGAAGGAGATAGAACCACTATTTGATTGCCACCCCCCATTGCACCTTAAATCCTATATAAATCATGTTCCATTAGCTTTCCTTAGACTAGGAGAGTAAATCTGAAATGTTTGAGCTATAAAAGAGTTAAGTATACCTCCATCCCAACCAACCCCACTTGAGAAATGTGATATAGTGTTCAGTGGTGATGTACAAACTAATTATTTAGAGGGTGATTCCACCTGCATTCATTTCTTATTCTCCTCAAAAACCTTATGGAGCTACCAATGAGTTAGTCCAATCTCAATTTTAGGTAACCATCTTCTAACTAAACCTCACTATTAACTTCTTTTATCATGACTGCACACTCATCCACGAGTTATATTATTATTAATACCTTTAAGGCCTTGCTTAGAGCTTTCTAATTGGTCCAAGAGCACGACATTTGGTTTAATTCTCAAATCTAAAATTTACCTTTCATGTTCCAAAGATAGGAGCTAGAATTTAATTCTCATATCCATAGTTTACCTCTATAGTTTCAAAGGTAGGAGATGACCCAGTATAAGTTGGATTAAAATATGAAGGGTGAGGATTTTTCAAATGATTGGTGACTTATTTTGCATGATATCATTTTATTTCTCATTTAAATGATCTAAATTATATTTTGAAAATTTTTAAAATAATTTATAGCCTAAAAACTATTTTTATTACTCAATGCATGGGTGAATTTTCTAAGGTTTAAAATAATAATTATTTTTAAAATCTATAGTTTAAAATTCTAAAAATCATGGCATTTGTCCCTTTAGACTAGAAGGGCTTGTTTTTAAATCTTCACATAATTTGGACCATGTGTTAATAGTAATGAGCATTTAAGGCTGTCTTTTAGAGATTTATAAATATTATTTTTTGGGTATTCCCTACTATCCTTAGGTTCAATCTGACTCAAGTTGGTGCTTTAGATGCATAAGCCCTTAAGCTTGGCCTAAATCGAGCTTTGACTAATACTTTGAACTACTTTTTTACATAAGGTTATGGGTTATTCATTAGGATCATTGACCCTAAATTTGGATGACTTTGAAGTATGTCAAGTAATTCAATGAGCTTTCTCATGGTCCACTTGACTTAACTCTAAGTTGACTAAGGATTGACATTGTTAACCCTACCTTCAACCTTAACATAGGTTACTTTGACATATGAGTAGAACCATTTATAAAGAACAGGCCAGTTCTATAATATATATATATATATATATATATATATATATATATTAACAGGACGGATCCAATTTCTTTTTTTAGGGTGGGCAAAAAAATTTTTTTGTGAGGGATGAGCAAATATGCTTAGGATTGATAAAAGTAGGGCAAAAAATTTTTTTGAGGGGGGGCAAAATGTCGAAAATACCCAAAATATTTTAAAATTTTCCCTCTAAATATTAAAAAAAACTATTTTGAGGGTGGGCATTTGCCCACCCTAAGCCATGGGTGGATCCACCCATGTATATATATATATATATATATATATATATATATATATATATATATATATATATAGTAGAACCATTTTTATTCAAAGGTTAGAGGTTAACATGCTATTAATAGAATTATATAGGAGACAAAGGCACATAAAGGATTACTCTCTGATTTCCGGAAGTGGCATGAAATATTTTCCTTACTACAAAAATTTGTCCTTTGACACCATATAAAGACTTCATAGCAACCCTCAAAACAGTTTATGGCAAACAATTAGATATTACAAACCATTATTTGTTTGATGATGTCCCACAAACTTGAATAAATAAAAATTATTATTGGGCACATGGAAGCAATAATGGTAGCCCACTAGAATAAAGGTAGAGTGTTATATAACAAATTAATTTATAATATATTTATATAATAGAATCCTAATTAGATTTTAATAATTTGAAAGTATTTTAAAATAAGTTTCCTTACGATTAAAAAATGATTATTGAATAACAAATAGTTTTTTATATTTGAAATTTATGTTTATCATCCTCCACAACTTTGGGATAAACCCACTCAATCAAACAATAATTATCAAAGACAAAATAATTCACTTAACATAATTTCAACTAAGTTTATCTCCATAAAAGATGAGAAGATTCAATGCATAATCAACGGATGCACATATTTATATACACAATTAAATAACTCATTAGCATTTCTATATTTTAAGCATAGCTGCACTCTTATAAAGAAGAATCCTAAGAAAACTCACAAAAACTATCTCATCATCTTCTACTCAAATGCACATTGACTGTTGGTGACAAATTTCTGACTGCTTTATTTTTCAATAAAATTATCACAATTTAATTTGACTACTGTTTTCTTGTTGTTTTTTTAGAAATTTTTGTGATTGAAAGTTATTTTTTATAATCATAATAATTAAGGCTTTATTTGAAACAACTTTTTTTATAATCATTTTGTGGTTCAGTTTTTTAGTGTATCAAAAGTCTAAGGCTTCGATTGGGACGGCTTTCTTACTACATAAAGCAAATTTCTAGTAAAAAAATTTAATTTTTCTACTATAAAGCTGATTTAAGAAGTAGTAAAAAAGCCGTCCCAAACGAATCTTATATTGCTCACTCCACAGCAACTTCACAATCAAATTTAAAAAAAGTTTGATGTGTTTGATGTGTATCATCTTACCCGCAGCACACATTACCTGCTAGCTCGGCCCCCCACGTTCTGTTAGGACATGCGTTTACCTTTTTATTTTCCTGCCGTTATAGTACTTCCTTAGTTCATCTTTGCTACTTTTGTCCTATTAAGGCAAAGTAGTTGGCTAATATACTGGGTTGTAGGTTGGAAAAGAGACCATGAAGAATATACACTTATTTTGAAGTTACTGTTCTATTTGTTCCCCTGTTTTCATGTTAGCTGCAGGTTTCTGGTTCCGGTTTCTACACCATTGTGATATCAGAGCCATGGCTGAAGTAAGTTCTAGGCGAGTTCTTGATGGCAATCAGAAATTGATTGCCTTGTGGGCTGCTCAAGCTAGCATCACTCGGCAACTTGAAGACTTGACTGCGGAGTTTGTTCGCTTCTCTACGGAGATGCGCAATGACATGGCGCAACTAAAAGCTTCGGTAGGCATAACCCATGTTGACCGCCTCATATGCCGACAACCTTACCGGTAGCTCAACCCTAAGCCCTCACAAAAGAGGATATTGCTCTGGGCATGCGTCAAGAAGGTTCTGAATCGTTTGACGACGGACCGCTACAATTTTATGGACACCACCATCAACGGGGCCATCATTGTAGGGGTTCGGCAGAGTTCCATGTCAAACTTGATCTTCCTTACTTCGATGGCCGCCTCCACATAGAAGACTACCTTGATTGAGAAAGAGCCTTGGATACGTTATTTGAATACATGGAAATCCCCGAAGCGAAACAAGTGAAGTATGTGGCTCGCCATTTGAGAAGAGGCACAAGTGCCTGGTGAATGCAGTTACTTCAATCACGGCGCGGAGAAGGGAAAGGACAAGTCCATAGTTGGGCTCGAATGAAACAGTTGCTTTGTGGGCACTTCTTACCCATCAATTTTGAACAAATTTTGTATCAAAAGTATCAACATTGCACCCAAAGTAATAGAACTATAAGTGAATGCACATAAGAGTTTCATCGGTTAAGTGTCAGCAATAACTTAAATGAATCAGAAAATCAACTCGTGGCAAGGTAAATTGGGGGCCTTAGAGACACTATCCAGGGCAAACTTGAGCTGAATTCCATTTGGTCCCTTATCCCAGAAAATAAACTTTGCTCCGAAGGCTGAATCCCAACTACAACGACACTCCCACAGCTATACATCTCGGCATCAATACAGTGAGGCAACTGCTAAACCCATAAAGTTGCAAGCGACAACAACTAAAACTCATCCAATACAACATCAATCTGATCAAGGTTCCACTGACGCCATGCAACCCAACAGTGCAAGACTTCCATCTAAGGACAACCCGTACATGAAACCCACCACTTTGAAGTGCTTTAGATGCTTCCGGCCTGGCCATAAGTCCAACGAGTGCCCTAGTCGACAACAACTACAGTTGATGGAAGTATATGATCTCGATGAGGAGTCTAGATTGAATCCTTCAGTTGAATTAGAGGTATAAGATGTACAAGGAGATGAGGGGGACCCCATTGTCTGCATTCTAGAAAGACTCCTCTTGGCTCCGCGTCGACCAATCATGTCCCAACGGAACTTCCTGTTTAGAACTCGTTGTACTTCAATGGGAAAATTAGTGAACTACTAATTAATAGTGGTTGCACTGAAAATATATTCTCACGCTCAGTCGTTCAAGCTTTGCAGCTACGGACAGTAAAAATCCTAGTCCTTATAGATCAGTTCGGTAAAACGTGGCATCGTATTGTAGTGGCAGATATGTGTCGAATAGCCTTCTCCATCGGCAAGAATTACACCAGTGAAGTGAGCTGTGACGTAGTCGACATGGACGTATGTCATCTCATTTTGGGTCGCCCGTGGCAATTCGACATGAGCATCACCCATGATGGCCAAGCGAATACTTACTCCCTAGATTTGAAAGGACGCAAATTGTGATTAATACCTCACTCTTCGCGAGTTGCATGAAACTTGACAAAGGCAAGCAAGCCGCCAACATTATTTCTAATAAAACTTTACTACAGTTCTGCGGGCAGGAATCAATTGTCTATGCTTTGGTTGCTTCCCACAACAGTGGTCCAAATACACCTACAATGCATCCCGAAGCTGTTCAAGATTTGTTATTGGAATTCGCTGACATCATTCCGCCTAAACTCCCATCACAACTATCGCCCCTACGTTCTGTTCCACACCAAATTGATTTCAATCCGGGCGCCACCAATCCCCACCTTCGACACTACAGAATGAGCCCACATGAGCACGTTATTTTACAAGATATCATCGACGAGCTACTACAGAAACAGCTAATAAAACACATACTTAGCCCTAGTACAGTACCCGCTTTAATTGTTCCAAAAAAAAGATGAAAAATGACGAATGTGTATTGACAGCAGAGCCATCAATAAAATAACTATCAAATACCTCTTCCCTGTTCCTAGAATCTCGATTTATTGGACATATTGGAAGGGGTTGTTGTATTCTCCAAACTTGACTAGAGGAGTGGCTATCATCAGATTCGTATCTGGCCTGTGAATGAATGGAAGACAGCGTTTAAGACCAGAGAAGGGCTCTATGAGTGGAAGGTAATGTCATTCGGCTTGTGCAATGCACCCTCCACATTCTTGAGACTTAAGAATGAATTACTCAAACCGTACTTGGGAAAATTTTATGTATCATACTTTGATGATATTCTTGTCTTCAGCTCCTCCTTCGAGACTCACATTCAACACCTCACTCAAATCTTTCAAACACTTTGCAACCATAAACTGTATTTAAACCTCTCCAAGTGTGAAATTGTTGTTTATAAAGTGGCTTTCCTGGGCTTTATTATTTCTCAAGATGGTGTTGAGATGGATCCCCGAAAGGTTTCAACCATCAAGGAATGGCCAGTACCGATATCTCTTTTTGACATTCGAAGCTTTCACAGCTTAGCCAACTTCTACCGCAAGTTTATTCAGGGCTTTAACGTTATTATGGCGCCTGTTGGAGAATTTTTGTTATCCTCAAACGAATTGCATACTTTATGATTGAGCACGGCATAAGAATGATGATATATTACCCCGGAGGGTAAAAATATCATTTCCTTATGAACTCAATGATAAAATTTACAATTTTAACAGAGATTCCCCCATTCGATATTTGGTCGAATGGGATTTATTTATTTCTAGGGTATAAACATCTCATAGGGGAACGTCCCATAGGGGCAAGCTCCTATGGTTAATTACATCCTAAGCTTTGGTGCTTGAGAAAACTTTTGATTAAACTAGTGGTTTTGATTTTTGTTTTGAAATTCGTGAAAATCTTACTTAAGGGTTTTTTTTTTTTTTTGCCTTTAGGAATTTCAAGGATGTGAAAAGATCAACTTAGAATTAGATTTGAAATGAGAGCCAGTGAAGGTGAAGTATGAAAACTTGATTCTGAGAAATCTCAGAGGTGCTCGGACTATCCTATGTTGGGCTTTACATTTTTTAAGTCTAATTTTTGTTTAAGTTGATATTTTTATCAGAATGTTGGGGCTTACATTCCAACAACACTTGTTGAAGGAATTACCCAGAAGATGAGGGCTTATAGGGTGATTTATAATCAATCAATGCATCGGATCCTAAAACTAAGATGAGGACTACCAATAGGTAATGCCTCGAACCTAAGTCTAACGAAATATAAAAGAACTTACAAATTACAACTCACATAAGGCATAATTTGCTCGATCTCTGAATTTACTGTCTTGCCTGGAAAGGACTACCAGCTAAATCCACCTAAACGCTTTTAAAACCATGTTGTCCGGTCTTAATATAAATGTAGAGTGGATGGCTATTTTCATTTAGGAAATAGGGCTTATAACTTGGCTTTGAGGCCAAGATGCCTATGTATGTAGAACATGTAGAATGCAGACTCACAAATGTAAACTTTTTGTTATCTAGTCCTTAAGTGAGGGCTTTTCTACATGAGACACTTTTTTTGGGCTATGCATGCTCAATTTAAATTTTTTTGGAAAACTTAGCTCCTTGAAAGGGAGCCATGCAATATTCTTATTTAAAAGACATAAAGCTTAGATTAATTTTAGGTTTCTTATAATTTAAGGGGTAGAAATTTTATTTTATCCTAAGAGCCTATCGTATCATAAGTCCAGGCCATACTCGAATAAACAAGAGAAGAAACCTAGGAAAGACATGATGTTCTATTGCACACCCAGTAAACAAACAACACATGCTTGTATATAAGTCAAAATAAAAGTGCAAGTAATATCCCAATTATTACAAATAGATTTGACAGCTAAGTTGTCTGTCATTATACAACCCAGTTAAATTTACACTCTACTTGTGAGGGTTTTCAAGCTTTTCAAAGAGATCTTTAGGCTTCGTCTCCAAAAAGATATATCCTTCCTCGATCTACCTTTCCTTCTAGTACAAATCCCACAAGTTTTACATCCTAAATCTAATCAAATACATGATAGAAAATGAAAAAGACTCAAGTTTGTAAAACAAAATTAGAAAGCAGTTTATATGATAATCACATTGCATCCAAAATTTAACTAGCACTTAAAGTGCCAAGTATGTACTTCTACCATATTGGCCATACTTCTTAGAAGATTTTAAGCAGCGCCTGCAAGCAAACAACATTAGAATAATCATGACTTATTTATTTACCCCCTCTTGGACATAACTACCTGCACAGAAAGCATGTATATATTTCTATGCTAACCACTTAAGGGCAAGTGCCCACAACGCAGACAATCCAAAAGGGCATTCACATCAAATCATCAATCACATGCGCACACAAAGAAAAATCCTAATCCTAGTATGCCTAAGGGGTTGTGCACCTAAGTGTGTGAGATTTGTATGGTATGGCACACTAAGGGTCCTCTTAGAATTTGAAGATAAGGAAGAATTGTCCAATATGTAACTTTTGAGCTCAATACTGGAGGAATTCCCCCTAGCTTTTCGAGCTAGAAAATGAATGAATATTTCTTTTAGCTTTGAGGCTAAAGAAGGGGGAGAAATTGAATCCAACACATAGGTTTTGGGCTATATGTTGAAGAATTCTCTTTACCTTTGGAGCTAAGAAGAGAAAGTAGGAATCTAACATTTAGCTTTTGGGCTAAATATTAGAGAATTTTCTCTAGCTTTTGGAGCTAAAGAGAGAAAAAATCTCCTATAATTTGGAAGTTGGAGGAGAGTTGGGGGAATATGCAATTTATGGGTTACAAATTCATGAATATTTTTGAATACTTTGATGTTCAAAGAGAGGGATACACCCTTCCAACTTGAGTTTGGAAGGATGGATAGAGATAAGACTTTGAATCCTATATTTGGGATGAAATTACTTATTGATTTTAGTTTAACAAATAGGTTGGTTTGGAACAAGATTGATTCACTCAACATGGATTGCGTGAAAAAGAGCTTCATATAACTTTTGAGTTGTAGGAAGATGGGAATTTCTCCATAATTTTGGATTTGTAGAGAAGAAAGAGGGGATAAAATGCAACTTGAAAGTTGCGAGGTGGAAAGATTTCTTTAAACATTTTAGTGTTAAAAAAGAAAGGGACATTCACCCCTCTAACTTGAGTTAGTGGGATGAGAATGATCTCTACAATTCCTTTTGAGTTGTAGAAGGAGAAAAAAAAGGTGCAACTTATGGGTTGCAAACTTCTGAATGTCCATTGAACATTTGGTGTTCAAAGAGAGAGGTACACTCTCCTAACTTGGGTTTAAGAGAGTGGAAGGGAAGAAAATAAGATGCAACTTGGGTTGCAAACTATTGAAAGTTCTTTGAACATTTAATCATTTAAAGAAGAAAGTACACTCTTCTAATTCAAGTTAGAAGAATAAAAGCACCTTCTTACAATATTTGAATTGTAGAAAGGGAGAAAAGGAACTTGCAACTAATGAGTTGCAAATCCATGACTGCTCCTATAACATTTGATGTTCAAAGAGAAATATTCATTTGCCTAATTTGAAGCTAGGCAAATGAAGAGGAATTTGGAGGTTTCTTACAATTTAGGCTTGTAGGAAAAGAAGTTGTCCAAAGTGCAAACTAGGGATTATAAATTGGAGGAGTTTCTTTGAACGTTTGGTGTCCAAAGAAGAGGTTTATTCCTCCAATTGGAATCGGAGGAGAAGAGGAGAAGAGTAGAAGGGATGCAACTTGAAAGTTACAACCCCATGAGCATTCTTTAAAGATTTGGTGTTTAAAGGGACATGTACATTCTCATAATTTGGATTAAGAGAATGAAAATATCTTCCTACAACCTTTGAGTTTTAAAAAGAGGTGAAGGGATACACAACCTATAGGTTGCATATGAGATGGGAAATCATTGAACTATGTGTTCAATGATGTGTAATTATTTACCAAATGTGTGTTAGGCAAATGAGGGAAGGGGTGTGCAACTTGGGGGTTGCAAGCTTATAATCATTCCTTGAACATTTGGTGTTCAAAGAAAAGTGTACATTCTCCTAATTTTGAGCCTTAGGAGAATGGGATCATTTCCTACAACTTTTGGGTTGTAGAAATGGAGGAATGAAGTGCAACTTATAGGTTGCAAGTTAGAGGAATTTCTTTGAACATTCGATGTTCAAAGGAAATGACATACATTAACTTAATTTAGGCTAAATGAATGGAGAGATTTTCTACACTTTTTGTTCGGTAGAAAAAGAAGGGAAGGTGCACCTTAGAGGTTGCAACTCGTAGAAATCCTTTGAACATTTGATGCTCAAAAGGAGGTGTTCACTTTCCTAATATGTACCTAAGCAAATGAAAGGAAATACCTCAAGGTTTGATCTCAAGCTCGAGTGCTTTACAACATGATGTATTTAGGATTTTGAGGAAATCCACGATACAAAGCATGAGAAGGATTAAGTATTCTCCTACATTTTTAAGTTGTAAGAGAAGGGGAATTAGGATTTGAATCCTAAGACTAAGAGATCATTCATTAGTTTTGCGTTCCAACGAATAAATAATTTGATAAACTCCCTGCAACTTTGGGGCTGAAGGAAGAATATGTAACTTGAAAGTTACAAAACTTCATGAATGCTCTTTGAATATTTAGTATTCAAGGAGAGATAATCATTCACTCAATTTAGGATAAGTGAATGGAAAAGAAAGACTAGGATTTAGGTCCTAAGTCTAAGCGGGATGTTCAATTGTTAAACTTAGGTTCAAACAAATTGAAAGAAAGAACTTAGAGTTTGGCCCTAAGTTCAATAACCAAATGTAATAGTAAGTAGAAGTTTAGGGGAAGCTTCAAATTACTATGCATGAAGGGAGAAGTGACATTTGTTTGTTGACTGTGCGTTTCAACAAGCAAAGAAGGGGAAAGAACCTAGGATTTGATCCTAAAGTTTAAGGACTCATGCAATTATATGTTTAAAGGCTTGAGGAGCCTTAGAATATCTTGCATGAGAAGAGATTTATTGGTTTTATCTTCCAACAAAAGGATGAATATCTTAGAATTTAGTTCCAAGCTATAAGTTATCATGTCATGATAGCTTCCAAAAGCCATGGAGGGTGCTTTAAAATATCATGCATAAAGGGCGATGGACAAATGCTTGTTAATTTTGTATCAACAAACAAAATGCCATGAATTTATGTTCTTGGTCCTAAGTCAAAATGATTCATGCAATGAAGTGTTTGGAGCCTTGAGCTGCTCCAAACTATCATCTATGGGGAAAGGAAGGCTCTACTAGAGAACTTCCGATACATTGAAATGATCTTTAAATCAATTTTGGCATGATTTAAGAGGTTGGATAGGATGGACTTGCTCCCACAACCTTTTTTTGGAAAGATAATACATGCCGTCATGTAAGGAACCTAAAGACATATGATGGAATCGTCATTGAAATCCTTATGGATAGGTTCTAGGAATTAGTTTGCTACAGTCCAAGGAAGACCGAGGGGTGAAAGCTTTTGATTTGTCCTTTCAAAAGCTTCACCGTGTGCCTACATTATGTGTTGATGTCCTTGACCCGTTAACTTACAAACTACACTAAACATGCCTAACAAACTCCAATATGCGATGGGATGTAATCTATAAGCTCCTTGAAGCCATAGAACACTCTATCTTTGCTTCGCAAGCTTCCATGAGTTTAGTGGACACATTTATGATTTTACAAATTATAGGCGTACAAGAACCATAACCATTGACACAAAGCAAGTATTCAAATAGGCAATATACTCATGCAAGCTCAATTTAACATTAAGAAATGAAAGCATGTAAAAAGAGAAATTTTTTGCTTTACCTCCCTATATTTAGAGGAGTTCAACAATGTTTTCTAATCAATTTATTAATTGTAGAGTTTGTAGCATGAATAATAAAAAAACTCATGGACAATCCCACAACTTCATAAGACTAATTTAAATACATGCTTGAACATCTAATAAATCTAGAGGAGATGGTGGATGTCATGGCGATGTAAACCTATCACATGCATGTGCTAATTTTCGTTGTAACATACAAGTTTTCGGGATCTAATAACGCATGTCACACTTAGAGAATAGATTCTACGCTTCAACACTTCATTCGACATCGAATGAGCCACTAAACCTATGGTTTGATCGTAGTTAAGGGCACTAGACATAACATGAATGATATTACATGCAAAAATAGGGACATTGAACACAAATTCGACGACCCATCACCTTGCCGCCATCCTTTTAGCTCTCATATGAGCAAATCATGGAAAATCAATTGATTTTCATGATTTAAACAAGTGGACAGCGAAGATAGGATTTTGGGAAAACAAAAATTGAAATTTTCTAAAGACCTAAGGCTTGGGGACGTCAACCACACATCAACGGCTAGAGGGGGGAGGGGCCTTAGGGCTTTTCCTAAGTTTTAGTGTTATACCTCTCAATGGTTGTCCTAGCACTCTATCCAAGCCTCGGCTTGCTGTCCAAGCTCCAATCCAAGGTCAAAGTGCAGTCCAAGATGCTCCGGAGGAAGAATTTACCGTCCAAAGCGCTCCGAACAGCTTTCATTGATGTTAGAAGGCTCCCAGACGCTGTGTAGCTACTGTCCAAGTTTTTTCCCAACCTTGCCGCTGCTGTCCAAAAGTTTCAAACAGCAGGTTGTGCTGTTTGAAAGCCCCCGGATGCTGATTTTGTCGTCAAGAGGTCACCGGAGTTGATTTGGAAGGAAGGAGAAACCTTCCACCTCTTCCTAAGGGCCAAAGAAAAGAACTACAGTAGTTCTTTGTCCCAGATATTGTGATAGGAAGAGGATATTAGCTACGAATTGAAGAAAACGGTTGACTATGAGGGCTTGGCACTTGAATAAGGCCGGTGGCTTGAAGGATCGCACGCAAGGAGGTCCCTAGTCGACCTCTTCCCGTCACCTGGACGGATGCAGGAGCCGTAGGAACCACAGGAACCGAACGGCTCCTTCCCCTCTCTCCCTCTTTCGCTTTGCCTGGGACAAACGCAAGCAGAGACGGGAGAGCCTCTCCCTTTTTCCGCCCTGTCTCTCGCTCTCTGTCCCTCTTTGGCTCTCTGGATCGGGACGGATAGCACGAGAGAGAAAAAAAAAACAAAGGGGTGAATGCCCTTTCTCTTGCTCTCTCGCTCTTCATATGGGATGCCCAAAGCCAGGCATCGCTCGAACCGTCCCATCTCGCTGCCTCGTTTCGTGAAACAAGGGAAAACTACTTGAGTAGATTTTCTGATGGATTTGACACGAAATTTGGGCAATATTTGAGATAAAATCTTAGCCCTAAGTTTCAAATTCTGGTTTTGAGACTCAATCAAGCCCAAATTGACTGATTTGGGCTGAAATTAAGTTTTAATTGAGCTCGACTCGGATGATTTGGGTCGGCTCGGGTCCGATTGAGTTAATTTCATGAAATTAAACTCAAATCGGTGCCAAATTGCGTCGAATTGAGCTCGACGATGCTCAACGGGGTTCGATTTGAATTAATTTAATTTTAATTAAATTAATTTGAATTAAATTAAATTAAATTAAGGTTTAATTTGGGTCAGTTTCACTTCGATGACCTTCGATCGAATCGATCGAGTGCGATCGAGCCCATTCTGGCTCGATCGGGGTTGGGTCGATGTGAAAATATGCGTCAACAGCGCCCGTCACTGAGTGTTTGAAATCTTATTCTTTCAAGTGGTCCTCAAGTCAGCAAGGCAGTTTATACACTAGTAAGTTGGCTATAAGATCCGCTCCAATTCTAGCTCTGCCAAACTTCGACAAGCCTTTCACCGTTGATATAGATGCCTCTTCTATAGGAATTGGTGCTATTTTGTCACAAGACGATCGCCCAATTGAGTTCTTTAGCGAGAAACTCAATTCTCCTCGTCAAAAATGGTCTGTATACGAAAAGCGTTATATGTCGTGGTGCGAGCACTCAAACAGTGGGAGCACTACCTTCTCCACCAAGATTTTGTCCTATGTAGCGACAACCAAGCTCTTCATACCTCCAAACTCAAAAATTTGTCAACCGCATGCATGCTAGATGCGATTTCTTCCTACAGAAATTCAGTTTTGTTTTACGTCACAAAGCCGGCAAGCTAAATCGAGTCGCCGACGCTCTCAGTCGAAGGGCTGCTTTACTCACACAACTACAAACATAGATTAGTAGCCTGCTCCGCTGCCTCGTCCAACAACATCCTAAACAATGGGCGGAATTCCTTGGACAAGAAGAATGATTTTAATTCGATGCCCAATCGTTCCACCGGCATGTGCCCTTTCAGCATTGTCTATACTAAGATGCCTAACCATCTTTTAGATCTTGTAGTACTCCCAAAGTGTCACAGTATAGTAGTTGCCCAATCCGCTTCCCAATTTTCTGATGTTCTCATAGAACTCAAACGCACACTAGAAGAAGCAAACGCAAAGTATAAACAATTGGCTAATACCCGACGATGCCATAAAGTGTTCCAACCTGGATATCTAGTAATGATTCGCATGCGCAAGGAGCATTTCCCACCCGAAACATATTCCAAACTCAATCCTAAGAAGTTGGATCCATTTCCAATTGCTTGTCACATCAACGACAATGCCTACATTGTCGATCTTCCTCCTGATGTTAAGACGTCACACACCTTCAACATTTCAAACATTTATGATTACTACCCGCCCGACAATAGTTCATCTACTGTGATTGGATCTGAGGTGTAACAGCCCAAACTCTTAACTATCGAGATATTGTCCTCTTTGGCATAAGAGCTTCATGGTTTTGCCCTGTTGGTGTTCACCCATCCCAAAATTGCTCTGTGATGAGCACGCTTAATTGCAGAGTTTCTTATGGAAATTATAGCCATTACACGTAAAGGCGCCTCGATGTTTAGAGTTTAGCTTTCTTTTACTTAGGGCATCTCCAATGGAACGGCAAACAACTGTTTGTCGTTCTTCCGTCGCTCCAACTGAGCGGCAATTTTGCCGCTATTTCGTCGCGGGTGAACAATGCAACGCCAATATTGGGGTCGCAATGTTCACCAGCTAAATTTTTATGTGTCAACGGGACTTGCCCGTGAAATGAAGAAAGACGGTTACTGTTGCAACCCATGACCCCGAGTTTGAGATTTTGATGATGCCAAATAATGAGTGTTTTGGAACTGCTTTTCATTGATTATTATTTTATTTGTTATTTTCCTTGAGCACTAACATTTCAGGAAGATCACAAGTGACTCAAGAAGAAAGGAAGACTCAAGACCGGGTAGATTAGGAGTATGAGTCAAACAATGTATTTTCCATTTATTGTATTTTTACTTTATTGAGTCTGGCCACAAAATGCGTAAGAGTAAGAGCAACCATGCACACACACAGGGGGAGAGTTTTTTTTTAACTGCAAAATATAACTAAAATTCTTCTCTGGAGATCGTACTGTACGATTTTAATTCGTACCGTACGATCCAAGATATGTGGGCAAATCTGTGAATAGATCGTACTGTACGAAGCCTTTCGTATTGTACGATATGTTCAGATCCAAAACCCTAAGCCGTGTTTTAATTTAAGCAAGTGATTTTTGCGCCGTTCGTACTGTACGAATATGTTCGTACTGTACGATTCGTTTTTAATACTTACTTAAATTAACCCGTGATTAGTGCATGTAATCCAGGCCTAATCAAAATTTGAACATCGTACTGTACGAACTAGATCGTACCATACGATGAACAGAGACGAAGTATGATCGTCCCGGATATCGTCCTGGACAATCTTTTGTTTTTGTCACATCGTACTGTACGATCGTAATCGTACCATACGATGAACAGAGACGACATCCGATCGTCCAGACCATCGTCCTGTACGAATAGTATCTTGTTGGATCGTACCGTATGATATTATATCGTACAGTACGAATTGTTTTTGAACTGTTCGTACATCTTCGTACCAGGACGACGGCTGTTTATGAAGATCGTACTGTACGATAGGATATCGTACTATACGAACAGTAACGGCTACTTTTGAATTTAGAGGTTTTTGGAGCCTTTTTTAGATATCAATCAAGTTCTTTTTGGGTAAGATTGATAGAGGGGGTGAACGTGATTAGAGAGGGATTCCAAGGGAGAAAACTCTAGAGAAATTCTTGAGGGTTGAGAGAGGAAGGAGAAGGTGAGCTTTGTGAGGGAGAAGAGGTGTGAGTGAGATCACACGGTTGCTCCAAGCTTGTTGCATCTTGCTCCTCCTGTGGCCCGAGAAGGATTTGAGGGAGGATCTCCAAGGGAAAGGCTCGTCTGCATCCGTTACCTCGAGGTTCTCTGCCTTCTCCAGGAGGGAGAAAAACGAGAAGGTTCTCTGCCGTCGCCAGGAGGGCGAAAACAGAGTTTGGTATTCCGCCACGCCGGGTTGGTGAAAGGGAGGTTTGTACAGGCTTCTCCGCCTTGCCGAGGGGGGCAAAAGGAGAACTATTTTTATAGTGAAAATCCCGGAGTGGAGGACTCCGGGGAGTGGACGTAGGTCATATTTTGACCGAACCACTATAAAATTCTTGGTGTGTTCTTTCTTTATCATTGGTTACTTTTTGCTTGCACTTTAATTTTGTCATATCTATTGCACGTGGAATTTTGTGAAAGTAAAATTGCATAAATCTTTGTTTTAATATTTCAAAAACAACAAAAAAATTAGAACTCTTGTTTAGGGTTAATTTTATTAAGAGAAAGACTTTTACAATTCACCCCCCCTCTTGTCGTTTAGTAATTTCAGTTACCAGACGACGAAGCCCACGAAATGGACTTCGATTGGACCAGAATTACCGCATTTTGGAATTTTGCTATATTTTGTAGTGGAAAATGAGGTTTTCGGTTGGAGATGCCCATAAGGGGTTTCACACGAGGAGCTCTTCTGAAGCAGGGGAGAACTAATTTGGATCATCTTACCAGCGGCACACATTACCTGCTAGCTCGGTGCTCCACGTTGCTTCTCGTTCTGTTAGGACCTTTGTTTACCTTTATATTTCTCTGCCGATATAGTACTTAGTTCATGTTTGCTACTTTTATCCTACTAAGGCAAAGTAGTTAGCTAATATATTGGGTTGTAAGTTGGAAAAAAAACCACAAAGAATATACACTTATTTTGAAATTACTGTTCTATTGTACCCCTGTTTTCCTTTAGCTGCAGGTTCCTGGTTCCGGTTTCTACACCAACGTTGACCAACCCTCAAAAGGTATTTTACCACCCAAAGGGCGCTTCCAAATCCTTAAATAACAAATGGCGTAACAAACTTTCCGACAGAATCTTTCTTACAGAGCAGAAGAAAAATGCTCAAAGGAGAGATGTCCAAATCCTCGAGGCATGATTCCTAAGAAAACCTAACCCCTCATGCAGGTAATCCTCGACTACAGCCCTAAAATAGAGACACATCCATCCCAAAGTATCCCAATTTCTAACATATTGTATCACATCTGAATTTGCAAATTTCAAAATAACAATCTCAATCATCTAATTTCTTGATTTATAAACAAAAAATAATCATGGCAATTAAATTCTCACTTATTCAATAATCAACAAAAGGGTTGCTCTTGTCCCATCCTGTTCATCTTTCAAAGCTCACAATGAGACGCATTACAATATGATAAAAACATCAGTGAATAATATCATAAAATATGTACAAGCAGTACAGTGAAAGATATCATTAACATTCTCATGTATCATATAAATGTCCAGTCACCATTCTCAGTCAAATAGTTTACTAATTGAAGCATGCAATTATAAATTTTATATAAATATATATATTGATGTAGGCATATTGTATTGGGATCCATTTTTGAATATAATACCGTTGTAGAAGGTGGATGCATTAGATGCAGTAAGCAGGAGCAGAGATGGGCTTGTAAAGAAAGGTCTTGACGGCATGAGAATTTCCAGAAGGTTGATTGTAGGTGAACTTGAGCCCAGAATAGGTATCGCCCCTCCGAGTGCAGTGCTGATGGAAGCTGCTGATGGGCCTCGCTAAACAAGAATCCCAACGATCACTCTCAGGCATCGTCTCAGCAACCTTGTAAACACCTTTAGAGTTGGTAAAGGCCTGATAATTCAATACTTCCTTCGACTTAGTTATGCAAAGCACAGCCACCTCCGCTCCTGGAAATAAAAAATATTATGAGTTTGGAAATATATGAAGTTAAGATCAACAACAGAGCGCATCAGTTTTGTTACAGAGAACCACGCAAAATGGATGACTTGATCTTGCAAGCTCTCTAATTACATAACTTCTACACAAGCTATTAAAAAGCCTGGAGCAAAAATGTTGCAACAATTTCTCCAACATTGCCACTTTTAAAACGACAAGTATTTAATTTGCTCTTGTGATTTTCGTTTCCTCTTGTTCTAGGGTCCAACGAATCTACAAAACTTCTGCCTTATAATGCTAGGTTTGAAATAGAAATGGCCCCTAGAGACAACCTTGAGAATAATAGTGACGGTGACTCTAACGCAAATGGATGTTTTCTGCTCCGAGGGGGAGATATAATCTTGCGAACTCAACTTGTTCCTTATTATATTTAGTTATTTACTTTCATTATTCATACCTTTTGATTCGCTAGATGTGTTGATTCCATTTATATGGAATTTTTTTATTTCTAATTATCTTTGAGCAGAGAAATTTCAAACCATGCAAAATTAAATTTCATACTTGTATGAATCTTAGAGATAGGAAGAGTAGGTATTTAATACAAGTGAAGGTGAAGTACATTAAGTATGAAGATCAAAAAGGATTTTATTAAAAGAGGGTATTCAATATAAAATAATAAGATATTTTGATAAACCTTTCAATAAAGATTGTAAGAATACGACCGACTTTAGTGATCTTAGCACCCTAAATAAAATAAAATAAAATAAAATAAAAGATTTTTGTTTTTATCGTCGTATTAATAAAACTGAAATTGGAGAGACTTTAAATAAAATTAACTATAGAAAAATAGCAAGACCTAATGATATTTTAATAGAAGTGTGAAAATGCTTAGAAGATCCAGGAATTTCTTATCTTACTAAACTATTTAATATTATTTTCAAGACAAAAAATAAAAAAAAAATAAAATGAATAGAGAAAAATTATGTTGATTCCTAGTTTTATGAACAAAGGTAATGCATAAGAGTGTGAATTATAAAGAAATTAAGTTAATGTGTCATACATTAAAATTATGGGACAAAGTAATTGAGCATAGGTTACAACATGACATAGATGTTTATTAATATCAGTTTGGATTCATGCCAAGTAGTCTACTATGAAAGCTATAAATTTGCTGAGAGATTTAATGGAGAACTACAAAGAGTGTAAGGAGGATCTATATATGATATTTATTGATTTAGAGAAAGCATATGATAAAGTTCCAAAAAGAAGAGCTCTGGAGAGTTCTAGTAAAGAAAGGAGTTAATTATACTTATATTTAAGTTACGAAGGATACATATATAGGATCCATTACTAGTGTTCAAACACAAGATGATTTGACCAAGCATTTTCTTATTTCAGTTGGATTACATCAATGATCAGCGTTAAGCCAAAATCTTTTCTTTTATTCGAGTATGTTCTTAATAAACATTTGCAAGATGTACCTTGTTGTATGCTTTTTGCTGATGTTATTATTCTTGTTGATAAGGCTGGATTAGGGGTGCAAACGAGTCGAGTTTTGGCACTATCGAGCTCGGCTCGTTAGTCGGAAAGCGAGCTCAAGCTCAAGTCGAGCTCAAAAGTCGATCCAAATTGAATACTATTAACGAGCTCAAGCCGGCTCGCGAGCTGCTTGATCACAATTAGATTTCACATTTTTCTAATTTTTCCTACCTAATTTTTCATTTTGCTGCCTTGTGTGTTTGTATTTCAAAAATAAAAACTTTAGGATTTTTTTTTTTAAACATGAACCTGCAAGGCTACAACAACTCTTTTTGGGGAAACTAACTAATATTTTTTTATACATGCTTTTTAAAACTTTTCTCATATATTAATGAAGATGAGGTATAGGTTGTCCTATCATATATAGGATGTCCTGTCATATAGGGAATAGTCATCCTTTTTAAAAAACTATAGGCCGAACTCCTTTTAGCAGATTTTTTTTTTGAAAATAAAAATATGTTCGAGATTAAACGAGCTCGAGTTTGAGCTCGAGCTCGAGCTCGAGCTCGAGTTTGAGCTCGAGCTCGAGTTTGAGCTCGAGCTCGAAGCTCGATAAGCTCGGCTCACGAGCTCGTTAACGAGTCGAGTTCGAGCCGGCTCGGCTCACTTACACCCCTAGGCTGGATAGCGAGTTGATGAAAAACTTGAATTATAGAGGTCAATCATAAAGTATAAAGGTTTTCATTTGATTGAATCTAAAACCGAATACATAAAATGTAATTTTAATAGTAATATATCTAGTGGTGGGATAGTTACACTGAGTTATTAAAAAGAGAGCACAGTTTAAATATCTTGGATCTATTGCTCAAAGCGATGGAGAAATAGATGGGGATATTATTAATAGAATTCAATTTGCATCGTTGAAGTGGAGGAATGCAACGGGTCTATTTTGTGATAGAAAAATACCCCTCAAATTTAAGGAAAAAAATTATAAGATGATAGTGAGACTTGCGATGCTTTATGGCGCAAAATATTGGTCATTAAAAGAGAGGCATAAAATTAAGTTTAGTGTTGTAGAATGAGGATGCTCTGGTGGATGAGTGACTTTATACTTTGAGACAAAATGTGAAATGATTATAGGCATATAAGATTAGAGAGAGTCACCTTAGATGATTTGGTCACATAAAATATCGGTCTTCAGATGACCCAGTTAGGAGAATAAATGTATTAGATCTAGCCAATGTCAAGAAAGATAGAGGCAAACCTAAAAAGACTAGATTATAAAGTATTAAAAATAATTTATTTATTAAATTTAAATGAGAATTTGATTCATAATAAGACAATGAATAAAAAGGATTCATATAGTCGATACCACGTAGTGGAATAAAAACTTCTTCTTCTTCTTATTGTATGAATTTTAGAAAATTTGTTTATTAACAAGGGAATAATACTTCTTAATTTGAAGATCATTTCTACAGGCTTCTATACAAAGTTATTTGAATTCATATGAAATAAATTGTTCTCAAAAATAATTTTTTAATTATTATATTAAGCAAATATAATATTCTTATGAATGCTGACATTTAAATCATGTTCATGTTGCTGTACTAATTATTTCAGCGGTTGATATATTGAAGATTATGGAACAAATCAGTGGACATTAAATACAGCTAAGTAATTAATAAGGTAATGCTTCAATATTCTTCTGAACTAGCATGGTTAAACTTCCGAACTAGGCTCATCGAGATTGTTTTAGCCCATATATTGCTTTTTTTGACTTTACACACCTTTTGTTCTAAATTTGAATCAAATCATAGTGATACCTCTACATACACTTCCTCCTATAGGTTATTATGTAAGAAGGCATTCTTAACATCCAATTCTTATATGGTTTTAGTCCATAGTAGCTGCTAATGATAAAAAAAACTCTAATAATGTTTATTTGTTATTTTAACAACCAGAGTAAGAGTTACAAGACAATCAATCAAATACACTTGACTGCAGCCTTAAGCAACTAATTTTGTTTTATATCTTTCTAAAAAACCATCAGATTTGTACTGTATAGTAAAAATACATCTACATCCCAATAGATCCTTTAATTTAAATAATTATACAAAATCATATATATTTATTATTTTAAAGAACTAAGATTTCTCTTTCATAGCATTATTCCAACTTTTATTTCTTAATGCATCAATGGGGAAGATTGATGATTAATAAGAATGATTTTTTAAAGGTTAGTAGTATTTGTATTCTTTTTTATAGAAGAATAGCTAATTAAGACATTTAATTGCGCATGGATCAAATTATTCTATGTTTTGGAAATGTATTTGAACAAAAGAATATTCCAAATATTTTGGTAACAAAAATGTTTGAGGGGCTGAAGTGAAAGAAAAAAAAGTTAGAACTAGTATATAGATCCCTTGAACCCAAATACTTTTGTAGGTAACTGATGAAAGCATTAATTAATATAACCATAGAATTAATTATAATGGGAAATATATAAAAATACGGATTGCTTCTCACATGAGTGATCCACACTGGAGCTACTCCCCTTAAAAAAAAAATTGATATTGTTAAGTTTCATGCATTAAGCAAACTCATTCACGTGGAGATAGTGTGGGAATTAACCACTTGAGCTTTGCTAGAGCAAGATGGAAATAGGGCTGCAAGTGAACCGAGCGTTCGACGAGCTACTCGTGGCTCGGCTCGATAAGAGCTCGTTTATGTTCGTTTGATAAGGTAAATGAACAAGCTTGAACAAATTTTACAATACTCGATAGCTAAATAAACAATCTTGAACAACCTAGCGTTCGGCTCGTTTATGTTCACGAACAGTATCGTTTAAAGTTCGTGAATATGCTCATTAATAAGCTCGATTAGATTTTAAAAAATAATTATTATTAATTTAATAAGTTATATTTACTAATTTAATTAATTGAATTTACAAATTTTAAAATAAAAAATAGATTTAAAAAAACCTGCTCACATCTCCAATAGCCCGGCTCACGTTTAAAAATAAATATTAATTGGTTATGCTCAAATTTCCAAAATAGTTCTCCCGTTCCCACATTTTCCCAAAAAATAAAAAATAAAATAATTCCCGCTCACGTTATCCCGCCCACTCCTTTTCTCCTGCCCGCTCCTATTCATAGGTTAGTCCCACAACCCAAAAATATTATTTATTTCACTCTATAAAATGGAAACAAACCAGCCATTTGAGCTGGAGCGGAGGCGGGAGGGCGTGGGAGTGGGAAGGTTCTACAGCTTCTTGTTCGCGAGCCTACTCGAGTTATCCTTAACGAGCGGCTCGATTAGGTTTAGTAAACGAGCCAGATTTTAAACATGAACCGATCTTGAGCATGCTTTTTTTAAACGAGCTCGAGTTCAAACAAATGTTCAAAATGTTCATTGCTTACCGAGCCGAGCTCGAATAGGTGCCTAGCAAGTGAGCTCAAACTCGAACAAGCTAAAGCTCGGCTTGGCTCGGTTCATTTGCAGCCCTAGATGGAAACAACCAATACCGTTGAGAACCATAAACTACATGAAAAACTTCACAGCCAAAACATCAGCTCTAATGCCAAATCTGAAGAGGAGTGAACAACCTAAGTTAAGCACAATCTGTTCATAGAAGGGCACCTATGAATCTAAAAACTTAAACCAATGCATGAGGGCACTTATAAGTATATATTAGAAACTCAATTATTTTCATTACTAATATGATACTATTTTTCCACACTCGCATAGATCTCAATGCATATCTGAGGATTTTTATTTTATAAATTAATCTCTCAAAAAAGTACTTAACATATGATTATTTAACTATGCTAGACAAGTTTTCCTTTCGAACGCTCAACCGATCCTTATTCTTTTAATTTACATTTCCTTTTGCATGATAAAGTACGAAATTATTTTGGTTTTGCCACTTCATTGTGGATTATCGAAGATCTAAGAACTCTATTGTAATTGACGTAGGACAAAGGAGATCTCTCACTTGATTAATTTCAAAGCCTCGTTGTCTTGATAGTTATTATGTACTATTAAATTTTTGTTTTATTTTTATTAAGAAATAAAGGGGCCAACCATGTGAGATTTTGAAGGAATTTTTTAAATGATCCAAGTTATTGATTCCTAATAACAATTGAAGATTTTAATGAATCCTTCATATTTGGAGTGATTTATTAATTTCTAAAATATGAGTCATTGTGGTGGCTGCCATTATAGTCATTATAGCCCAAATTAAGCAAAGATATGATTTCAATAATGCATCACACTAGGTGGATTAAGATACATTAAACCTATGATAATTGATGATCATATGACATCGAAGATCAAATATTAGAATGAAATATCTTAAAATAAAGGCCTTGATTGATCCTTAAACTGATTTTAATATATCAAGTAAAGCTTTCATTAATTTGTATTAACCTCTATTTTCATTAAATCTATTAAGGATTTAGCTAAAATTCAATAAATATATCCTCAAGTCACTCTAACCAAGGTGAATTATCAAATGATTTTATGAAAAAATAGACCCCACAAGAAGTACAATGAAAAATTAATTAATAAGTAACTAAACACATCACCATATGGAAAAAGTAATCATCGAACTTCTAATAACTTTTGGTCCTCACTGCACCAATCATATTTATTTTTATCCTTTGAACCCACTAATCTAAGGAACGCAAAAGCAAGGATACACATCAACATAAGGATGGATAATATCATCATTGAACTTCTAATAACTTTTGGTCCTCACTGCACCAAATCATATTCATTTTATCCTTTGAACCCACTAATCTAAGGACCGCAAAGGTAAGAATACACCTTTTAGTGGTTTTCATATAGCATTCCATGAAGTGATCCACTTTATTGCTTCTATTAATACACGCATTAGAGCTCAAGTTAGTGGAGTTATATCAAGCAAATTTGGACTGTTCACCTCTAACAAACTAGCTTACACACACCTTACACCTGTAAAGCCATGAGTGGTTGTATGCACTCACTGTACACTCTACACGCCTTTATATACAGCCAAGGTACTATGTAATTGCAGACCTTTTCTACTTTATCTTCTGATTTCCTCTCACCGATGGACACTACAGGTTTTCGCCATGTATTTTCTTATGCATAGGTAAAGCCGAAAGTTCTCTTGGTTGTTTCTTCGTTGTCCACTTGTCCTGTATTTTACATGGTATTAAAGCAGTAGAATACCTCATGGTATACCAAGTATGGAGCAATCAGATACTCATGCCGAATCTTTCCCTAACCCTCAAATTCCCTCCTCTTTGAAATTTGTCATCTCAAACATCAAAACCATCATTCTCACCCAACTCTCCAATGATACATATCCTACTTGGAAATCACAGATCCTTAAGCTCTTCTCACCAAATGATTTTTCTGGTTTTATCTATGGCACTAATTCCATTCCTCCTCCCAACATCACCACCTCCGATTCAACCATTACTGAAAACCCCATGAAGAAACAATGGCTCCTGATAGATCAAAATCTAGCGGCAGCACTATGCTCTACCCTCACCACCTCAGTTCTTCCCTATGTCAACAATCTTCACACCTGCAGCGAAATTTGGAGTATTCTTGAGCGACGCCTCCAAGCCACAAATTGCTCACAAGTTGTCTAGCTCAAGAATGAGCTGCATAACATCAGTATGAAGAACTCTTCTACGAGCCAATACCTCACTGAGGTTAAAACTCTTGTGGATCACATCTCCGCCTTCGGATCCACTGTAGACCATGAGGATATTATTTATATACTCTCAATGGCTTGCCACCACAATATCAATCCTTCAAAACTTATATCCAAACTAATCTCAACCCAATGAGTAGACGATTTCTATTCATTGCTTATCAGTGAAGAAATCAAACTATTGGCATATTCCACCAAAGCCCAACTTACTAAAAACCCCTCCTATGCTCTCTACAGTACTCGTGGACGTGCATCTCGCGGATGAAGACGAGGACGATTCCAAAATAACACCAATCTCATCCTCAATCACCGCATTCCTCATCATCTCCACTAATATGCCAAATCTGCAATAAACTAGGTCATTCAGTGTTCAAATGTTGGCATCGTCTCAATGCCAATTACGTTCCTCAACTCCCCAATCAGCCATCCTCTTCCACAGCCACAACAGCCCTCCTTACTTATTCTCCTACTCCCATTGAATGGATCCTCGACTCTGGAGCTACATCTCATCTAACACCCCATTTTGACAATCTCAACCAACCTACAAATACTATGGATCCGATCAAGTCACCATCGGCAATGGAACCAGCACGCCCATTACTCACTATGGGCAGGGCTTGCTTCCACTTCCAACTGGTAACTACTCTCACAAATATTTCATACTCAGATTTCTCATAACCTCTTACCCATTCACAAATTAACTCAAGACAATAATATTTCTATCCACTTTGAAACTTCTGGCTATAAAATTCTGGATCAGTTCCACCACTGCATTTTCTAGGGACTAGTCCGTAATGGTCTCTACCCGCTCCATCTTCCACGTCAATCCACTCCCACGGCCCTCTCCACCACTGTCACACCCAAGCTATGTTGGCACCGACGCCTTGGCCATCCCCACAAAAGAGTTCTTAGTACCATATCAAGCTAGCATCTAGATCTTTACATACCGCTATGTTATCTTCTTGTTTATCTTGTATGGCCTCTAAGAGCCACAAGTTAGCTTTCTCTTCTTCTAGCAACCACAAATGTAATCCTCTTGCTTTACTACACTCAAATGTATGGGGACCGTCTCCTACAATTTCAAATCAAGGTTATCTTTACTATCTATTGCTCATAGATGATTTCTTAAGATATGTATGGTTGTTCCAAATGAAAGCTAAATCAGAAGTTACATCTATTATTATCAATTTCAAATTAAATATTGAAAATCAACTCAAAACCAAAATACAATGTATTTGAATTGATTATGGAAAAGAAAACATGAATCATGCTCTTCAAACTTTCCTTCAATCCAATGGAATTCTTCACCAGGCGAGTTGTCCATATTTGCCGAAGCAAAACGGTCTTCTAAACTCAAGCACCATCACATTATAGAGATTGCTCGCACTTTGCTCAACGAGGCTCACATTCCTCATCAATACTGGCCAGACGCCGTTCTCACCTCAGTCTACCTCATCAATCACATGCTCTCGTCAAATGCCCACCACAAATCCCCATACCAACTTCTCTTCAATCAACAACCCACTTAAAACCATCTTCGCATTTTCGGCTGTGCCTGCTTTCCATGGTTGTTCCCTCCATCCACTCGAACAAAATTACAATCCAAATCCTCAATGTGTATTTTCCTTGGCTACTATGATACTCACAAAGGCTACAAGTGCCTTAAACCATCCTTCGATAAGCTCATCATCTCTCGTCATGTACAGTTTGACAAATCCATATTCCCTTATCAACATCATCCGCCTGAACCCTCTTCAGATCCTCCTCCCTCTAACCCATTTCTACTTACGCCAATATCTACCTTATCCATACCACCCTCCACTCCCAATCAAACAACCATTCCCACCCAACCTCCATCAATTCCTGTAGAAACCACCCCCAATTCCCCTTCTTCCTCTTCCACGCAATCTATCCCCACAATATCACATCCTCCAGCTACTCACCCAATGCTGACCCGGTTCAAAATCGGTCATCTAAAGCCTTGACAATCATTAAATCTTCTAACTTCTCTCTAACCACTCACTGAACCTACATCTTTCCATGAGGCCTCTACCAATCCTGATTGGAAGAAAGCCATGGAAGCATAATTTACTACTCTCCAACGGAACAACACATGGACGTTAGTTCCCAAACCGCCCTCTACTCAAGTACTCAGTTGCAAATGGACATTTCGCCTCAAAAAATATCCAATCCACTCCTCTCCCATTTACAAAACTAGATTGGTTGCTCTAGGAAATTGTAAAGAGATTGGCTAAGATGTCGTCCATCCGCATTCTCCTCACCCTTGCTCTTAACAAAGGCTGGCCAATACATCAGTTAGACGTATCCAATGCCTTTCTTCACAGCCCTCTTGACGATATCATCTACATGAATCAACCCAAAGGTTTTGAATATTCGTGTTTTCCTTATCACGTATGCCTCCTCCAAAAGGCCATTTATGGCCTTAAACAGGCTCCACGACAGTGGTTCACCACATTTTCTCATCATCTGCTTTCTCTCGATTTTCAGCCCGACAAAGTCGACCCTCCTTGTTTTTCATCAACTCCTCTACCCACTCCACATACCTTCTTATATACATCGATGATATTCTCATCAACAGTTCATCCTCCATTTGCATTCACCAAATCATTTAAAATCTCAGCTCCAGCTTCTCTATGAAACACATCAGAACTCTCTCTACCTTTCTAGGCATCCAAATAAGTCACAAGTCCAACACCTTGTTCCACTCCCAAGAAACATACACGCTATCTATCCTCACTAAAGCTGGCTTCACCTCCTGCAAACCAGTCTCCAATCCCACCTATTCTCACCGTCCCACATCCTCCACTCCCATTACAATCTCCATCTCTCCTGAGATGTATCGTCGCTTGACAAGATCGCTCCAATACCTTACTATAACCTGACCAGATATTGCATATGCTGTAAATCAATTGTGCCAATATATGCACAATCCTCATGTCGAGCACTCTACATGGATGAAGCATCTCCTTTGCTATCTCAAAGGAACAACTACATATGGTCTACCCATCACCAAAAGTTTGCTTCAATTTCACTCCTTCGCCGACTCTGATTAGCCAAGTGATCCCACCACTCGTCATTCCACCATCGGTCACATCTCCTACCTTGGATCTACTATCATCTCCTAGGTCGTCAAGAAACAGCCCACCGTCGTCAGATCATCCACCGGGGCAGACTATCGCGCTCTTGCATCAACAGCTGCTGAAATAGTCTGGCTCCAACGACTTCTACAGGATTTCAATATACAAGTAACTCAACCAACTCCACTTTATTGCGACATTATACCCCGTCTTCCACGCCAGAACAAAACATGTAGAGATCAACTACCACTTCATCCGAGAAAAGGTTCAAGCTCATCGCATTCATCTTCTTCCGTTCTCTTCCCAGGATCAGCCGACAGATATTCTCACCAAACACTTACCCTTCACAAAGTTTCAACAGTTGAGAACCAAAATCACAGTTCAACCACCATAAGTTTGCGGGATATTAATACACACATTACAGCTCAAGTTACTGGAGTTATATTAAGCAAATTTGGACCGTTCACCTCTAACAAACTAGCTTACACACACCTTACACTTGTAAAACCATGAGTGGTTGCATGCACTCACCGTACACTCTACATGCCTTTATATACAGCCAAGGCATTGTGTAATAACATACCTTTCAACTTTATCTTCTGATTTCCTCTCACCGCAGGACACTACATGTTTTCGACATGTATATTCTTCTGCATAGGAAAAGCCGAAAGTTCTCTTGGCTATTTCTTCGTTGTCATGTATTTTACAGCTTCTATAGAGACACATATATGTGTATAAGAAAAATAATTTACAAAATATATATGCATTTCTAACTCGCATGTAATAAGGATATAAAAGCAATTTGATTTCCCTTTCCATCCCCAACTCTTGCTACATTTCTTTATTCTCCAATATTCACACGACTATAAGCTAAGGACCAAAATTGAGATGTCTCCATGATATATTTACCTTTAAATGGATAGTTTCGTCTTTATCCTTATTTTATCTTAAATTGTGTTTTTGCTTTTTATATATTAATCAGGACATTCCTTGTGATTCTTTTGAGTACTTTTTCCTTATATGATTATAATATAATGATTTTTTTTATATTAGAACCCTTCCACAAAATCACCAACTTTTAATGTCGACATATTGTGACAAATCTGCATATAAAATTCATAACTTCTAACTACACATCAATTAACCTACAATCATCATCATTTGTTAGCTAAAATGTCAAAACTTTGATCTACAGATTCACGTCATTTTTCATTAAAGAAAACCCAACTTACACTTAATAACATATCAATCAAAAATATGTCAAAAAATCGTAACTTTTTACCTTAGCCTTCCACAAACCTTAAACCATCTACTGCCAGTCCAAAAGTCCTTTGAACAACTTAACCACATCCCCATTATTTGATAATTAGGGCCAAAAAAAATACAAAAACCCAAATGTTTTTTTACTAAAGGAGGGAGAAATCTATCCTAAACTATATGTGGTAGATTTTCACTATCGTAAACAAGCAGCTACTAGTATAAGCTCAATATTTAGCAACCAAGTAGCATCAATCAAATGTTCTATCTTGTGATCGGGATGGGCTTAAGCCTATGGGAACCTCAATCCAGAATATAAAGTCCTCACCATAATGAGGGGTTCCTTCTATCTTCATAAAATTTGAATTGGAACACACAAGTATCATAGGAGAGTCTGGTGCAAATTTTCAAAGCCCACTTGGGTCAACTCATCAAAACTCACAAAAATTGGTTTATACTTTGATCTTGTGATTTGCCAAACTTAACACCATGACGTTAAAAAGTTGACAGTATGCATTCTTTTTTCATTTTACCACCGCTAGTAGTCCTACTGAACCCTATCAATACTGTTGCTTGGACTTCTACATCGTACAATTGAACACACCATCAGAATGCAATAACCTTTGATGGCTATAGAGAAGATTTTTTTAGCTTCCAATAAACTTAAATATTTACCATACCACAGGATTCAAAACCACAAAAGAATAGCGACCCAAGCTATATAATGAAACACTAGAAGCTGATTGAAAGGCAGATAATTAGGGAAAATAGTAGATAACAAAGTAAAGGCGGACAATACAGGAGAAGAACGGCTGATGAAGTCTTATAAAAAGGGAAAAAAAGAAATACCGGAGAGAATAGATGAAGGAGAAACTTAGAAGAGGTGGAGAAATAGAGGCTAGGTTTAAAGAGAAGCGGATGGAGGGCAACAAACTAATTTTAGGTGCAACACTTTCATAAATGTGGTATCCGTATATCAAGACCGCTAAAACTCAGAGCCAACAAAGTTTGACACAAGGATTTATCTTTATTACCTACATATAATAACTAAATAAAAAACAATCATTTCAATAAATAACCATGTCCACTATAAAATGGTGGGAAAACTTCCACTTGATCAGGCTTCGGATATCCTAATAGTTATTAAACTTGTCAATAAAATGAAGGGCAACATAACCCCCAACACTTCATCATGCTAGGTGTAGTTTTCTATGGGTTTATCCAACAATCGTTGTAAAATAAATACCTACAAAATCACCAAATTCGCTTGGTTTAGTTATGTCCAGAAAACTTTCAGTTTGCTTGTAATCTAGTTTATGTACAACAATTGAAACTGACAAAAAAAAACTAACAAGGGGTAGAATGCCATGCTTTAGTGGCACCAACATGAACCCCTTGCTTCCGCATCAACCTTCGAACACTTCTGGGGTAATGCCTAGGCATCCATGTAGGAATTATCTCTCTATAATCAATAAACTCGACAAGCCAAACAAAATCCTCTTCTTGACATTCTCCGAATTTGTAGAATAAACTCCCTGGTCTAGTATTTCTACTTAGAGGAGGTTCATAAAATGTTTTGAGTTCTTCAACATTGTGCACCTGGCGAGGAATAATTTTTTTAAAATGTCAGGGAGGGAGAGGCGTAACCAAGAATATGTTTTCTAAAATCGACAAGTCACTCATTCTCCTCAAGAGGATACACTACACCTTGCTCACATAGATAGACTCATAGTCATAATTAGAATCTAGTCATCTAATTTCACTTGACTAAAGGCTAACAAACTTTCTTGGATTCAACAGGGGTAACGCCTTCTTCTTCTGTGGTATTCCTCAGGTGAGGCATAATTCTACTTGATTTGGGCATAAGAGCTGGTTTAGGACGAGTCGATGTTGCCTTCCTTCTCCTATCTGCTTCTTCATAACTTATAGTTTGGGCCGCTTTGCAACTTTTGAGTTTGATGCATTGGCTTCAAAAGAGTTTGATTGTTTTGACTCCTTTGGAATGAAATATTTTGCATCTTCATATAATTTTACCTCATGAACTGCAAAGGTTGTATAACACCAGAGACCCTAAACTCCTCTCCATCTCGAAGATACTTCATGCATTGGTGTAAGGTTGATGGGATAATGCCGTACTCATGCAACTAGGGTCGACCCAGAAGCACCTTGAATGAGATATCTGCATTAATCACATGAAAATTAGCCGATGTATAAAGTTCACCAAATACGAGAGGAAACATGAATGACCCCAAAATCTTTTGTCCCTTCTCGTTAAAATCATGCACCGTCAACTTATCTTGCCCAATGTGCTGCATGTTCAAGGTTTAATGATCTTAGTGCCCTCAAGATCATGAGATTTATGGAGGATCTGGGATCAACCAGTATCCAACTGATTATGATGCCATTACTCTCTGCACTAACATACAGAGAGCGATTGTGATATACCATTCCGAGCATCAAATCATTTTTAACAAAAGTGATGATTGGTTCATTTCGAGCCTATAGAACTTCAATCATGCAATGCTCAACAAAGAATGCTTCATATCTTTCAGGATTTTTGAGAGCCTAAATCAAAGTTTCTAGAAGATCTTCAGACATCAAGAGAGCCTCATATATACTGCGTTGCACGGGGATCTTTCTCAAATAGGATAAAATATTATAATTATCCCTTTGTTCAGAGTAGAATTTTTATTGGGGTCTTTAGGATTGATTTCTTCATTGATGACTATTTCTTTCTATTTGTCTTTATTGGAGATATCCTTCTTCAGTAGAGAAGGCGGTATCTTATCACTTCTTAACTGTACTTGGGCCACCTCATCTGATTTAAATTCACCTGATAAAGCGTCTCCTATATAACTAGCCCTCATAGCCTCCAAAGATTCATTTGTAGATTAAGTATCACCATCCACCTTCACATGGTACACCTGTGATGCTATGTCAAGCTCTTATACCTTTTCATTTGGAAAGTACAAATCCTCTTCTAAATTAAAGTCCATCAGTAATACCATCAAACAAGACTCAAAAGTTGCTTCCTCAGTATGCCCTTCTTTTGTTGATCTATCTGATGTCACTGAAATAATCCAGCATGTCTCCATAGGAAGTGAACCCTCATCTGTTTCTTCTATTTTAATAATTTTAAGTTATGTCATAAAGTCAGCAAGCTCAAGCTTGACGGGTCGTCTCACAGTTGTATAATAATTGTCCAAATTGTTTATAACCCTTTGGGTTACGATCTTTTTTCTCTTTCAACTTTTTCAATTTGGTCTTTCTTTTAGGAAGATTTGATTTTATTTCACCAGACTTTGGCGAACTAGTTTGGTTAGGATGCAATTTGGAAGTAGATGCGCTTATGATTGGAAGTCCTTTTAAATCTAATACCCGTTCAGTAGAAGATTTCCACTTGACAACAGGAACTCCTTCAAGTTGTTTCTGCATTTTCAATGTCTTCCTCGAGACCACAGTCTCCCATCGTTCATCTTGAACCGATTCTTTTTCTACTTTCTCTTTAAACGGGGAAATGGAAGAGGTCATGACCACCTGTGTTAATTCTCTCTTGAGATGAATTAAAACACTATTTTATAGTGTAAATTATCATTTTCGATATTTTCTTTCTAGTCGATCCTTAAACATATAACAATCTTCAATAGGATTACTAATAACCCTTTGATACACGCAATAATTAGGGTTATTTGTCTGATTAGCTTCTTCCGGTCTTTTACACTAGTAAGTGCATGCTGAAATAATTTAACTACACTTTCCCTTTTAAATAAGTATTCTTTAATCAATCTCTCTCTAAGGGTTTAGAGGGCTTGATAACATGCTCCCGCAGCTTGCTTTGGACAATCCCCTCCACCCATAAAAGGGTGAGTCTTATCATTTCCTCGTAACACCAACTTCTGTTGAGTATTAGGGTTATAGACATATTTTGGTTTATTTTCATCCTGCATTGACTAGTTTCCTTTATCTATATTATAAACTGTTCGTTTTCCTTTATCAGCATTAAATGAAGCGCATGTGCTTTACCTCTTCTCTGATATATTGCTTTACTTTTCTTGAATTTATTAAGATGGCATTTAGATTTTGACAAATTTAACTTTTCAAACTTCTCAACTCTATCCAGTAGGTCCTGAAATATAGTGATATAAGCTATACATAAGAATTGTAGCATCTTATCATCGATGTTTCTGATTAGCTGTTGAATAGCATGCTCATCTTCTAATTGTTGCTCACATTTCATGCTCAAATTATGCCAACAGGTATGTATTTGTTCACTGACTTGTCTAATT
Organism: Dendrobium nobile; assembly: GCA_022539455.1. Taxonomy (NCBI): domain Eukaryota; kingdom Viridiplantae; phylum Streptophyta; class Magnoliopsida; order Asparagales; family Orchidaceae; genus Dendrobium; species Dendrobium nobile. Next base: position 60,822,108 of record CM039733.1, read on the forward strand.
TTTATTTCCTTAAGGCAAGATCAGCAATAGTGGTCTTTTCGGTTACACTGGAAAATTTCTTCACAAACAATGTTTCTAATGTTGCAAATGTCTTAACAGAATCATTCAGGAGTTCAGCATATCACTCGAAAGCAGTCGAAGTTAAACTACTAACAAATTATCCAAACAATAGAGCATCAACACCTCCTGTATTATCACAGGTGGCCTTAAACTAGGCCAAGTGTTGTTTGGGGTTACTGTTAGCACTATATGTGTTAAATTTTAGGATAGAATATCCCTTTGGGTACGACATCTGGTCATATTTGATGGGATATGGATGATATTTGTTCACTATTTTTTGGCCTGATTCGAAGATATGACAACCTTAATTTTTTCATTGATGATTGTCTCCAATTGTGCCACTATCACAGGCTCTAACATGCTTGCCACATTTTGAGGAGTAGGCTGGCGAAACAAACGATCATTCTCAATTCCTCCTTCATCTGAACCTCCTTCATGTGAACCTTGCACTCCCAACACTTGGCGTATTGGATGAGCAGGGGAATTAGCGAGACAACTACTTGTCGCCTGATGAATGGTTTGATGGACATTTATAGAATTGGTAATGACATTTCTCTACATCATCTACATCATTTGCGCCATCAACTCAGTCATTTTGGAATTTAATTGAGCTATTTTATTAGTCAGCACAGTATCCTCAGACGTTACGTGTAAGTGTCATGCTCATCAAGGCCCATGCGATAATGTATTTTTGAGTGTATTTTGCATTATGCATCTACATGTTTGTACAATATGCATGATCCATTTGCATGATGATAATGTATTTGTATTATGTAGGATACATGCATACTTCATTTGCACGTGTATTTACATTTGTATGCTCGTATATGCATTTTCATGTTTGTATGCATGATTGTATGTGTATATGCATTTGCATGTTTAGCATATGTGCAAAATATACTTACATTTGTATAATACACTCGTGCAATGCACTCACACATTTTACTCAGTGCGTTTGTGTGATGCACTCATACAGATCTCGATGCACTTGCATAGTGACATGATCATTAGCGTATGTACAAAGTGACTTGTGTGATCAATAGTATGGATGTTATGTAGTGTGCCTATATGATTGGCAGTATATGTGTAGCAACTTGATGCATTTGTATGTCTTTGATACGCGTGCATTATACAATAGGGGCTTGTAAGCAACACCCTTCGATGATTTTGGTGCGTCACGCATGCTTTAATGAAGGGTTGTACAACTTGTGACACGTAACAGGGTGTTATTTTATTTCATTTCAAGAATAAGTGATCACGGGGTGTATGACACTCACAGGGCGCGTATGAGTCTACTGACTTTAATAGCTGGCATGCACGCTATCTAGGGAAACTGTACACCTATGAGACTTTACTTGTCATTTTGTGTTTGGAGTTTGACTCAATGGGTCCCACAAAGGGATTAATTTTCTAGGTTACAAATAGGAAACCCAGTCCTAATTCATTCCTTTGCACATTTCAGTCTAAAGAGTGTGTGTTGCAAAGGGGTTTGAGTGTGTACTAGCTAGGAGCTAAGAGAGAAAAGTTTGGTTCCTACTTGTTAGTGAACACTAGTTCTTCTACGAGTTCACTGTAAGTTCCTTTTATTATGCTTTATTTTTCATCCAATTTTTATTTCAATGTTTAGAATCTAGGATGTCATGTATTTTATATCATGTTGACTTAAGAATTTAGGTTATATTTCAATTTCTCTAAACTTTTCCTAAGTCATACAATTTGCTATAAATTTTAGTAACTCTTTGGCGTCGTCCCCGCGTAGCAGGCTGCATTGGGTGTGTAAAATCTTCCAGCTTGCCAAAAAAAGAAATCACAGTATGTGTCAGGTGACACCACGACCAAAACTTCATTCCCTGCATGCTAATAAAAGCGGTCACGGGTCTTCAAGTACCAATTTAAAATACAATATTTACTCTTCTGCTAAGAAAAGCAGTCGCATGTACTTAATTTTCTTTTCATATAACAAATTTTTCCACTCATTGATAAAAGCAGTCATGAGTACTTATCTTATGCAAACAAATTTTTCCGTTTGCTAATAAAACAGTCATGGGTACTTACATTTCATGCATACGAATTTTCTCGCTCGCTAATAAAAGCAGTCATAGATACTTATGTTTAAAGCATACAGACTTTCCTATTCACAAATAAAAACGGTCACGAGTACTTATATTTCATGCATACGAATTTTTCCGCTTACTAATAAAATCGGTCACGGGTACTTATGTTTCCCCCGCTCTATAATAAAATTGATCACGGGTACTTATATCATACATATACAAATTATGAAATACTAGCGTCAGGTATATATCTTAAGTTGCGCGGCAGAAGCAATGACGGCTAACGGCGATGATTACGACGACACACAAAACCTGTGATGCATAATTACATTTTACTTATTATGATTAATAATTATTACATCTAATTATATGCATATTACATTTATTTATTTATTTTAGTTGGGGCTAGAGAGAGAAAGAGAGTGTGCAAGCTTTCTTTCTAGAAAGAGAAAGAGATGGAAGGAGTGGATTTGGTGGAAATGGTGTAGGAAGTTGTTTATGGAGAGGAGGGTGATATTTAGAGAGAGAAAATCCCTCTCTCTCCAGGAAGGAGGATAGGAGAAATTGATAGTGAAGGGATGTGTTTGAGATTGAGATGGATGTATTTAGAAAGAGAGTTTATGAAATCTCTCTCTTACTAGAGAGAAAAAATTCTCTCTAGACCTAGAGAGAAAAAAGTGGACTGGGATGGGACTTTTTGGTGGAGATGTAGGTGTTGGGGAGTATTTTTTTGTGAAGAGAGATGTGGAATTTCAGGGAGAAGTGGAGAAATAAAAAAATTAGGGTTACGGTTAGGTTAGGTTTGGGAAGAAACTCATGGAAGAAGAAGAAGGTGAAAGGGAAGAAGAAGAAGAGTGGAAGAAGAAAAGAAAATGGGAGGAAATGGGGGAGGAAGAAAGGAAGTGGAAGAAGAAGAAGAAGAAGAAGAAGAAGAAGAAGAAGAAAGAAGAACGAGGAGGAGGAAGATGGTTATCTTGGTGGCCGGCGGAGGCTTGGAGAGGAAGCCGAGAGGTGAGGGGGCATTCGTCCTTGTGAGTGAGAGGGAATCGTGAGGGGACCAGAAGGGTGAGTGAGGGTGAGTGTTATGTGAGTAATGAGGGGCTAAGGGTTTAAGGGGAGGTACTTTAGGGATTTTTTTATTTAGATTTTTTTAATCTCTCTTTCTCTCCCTCTTATTGTTATTTTTAAAAATATATATGATATAAAAAATTTTATAATCGTGCCTTGACATTGCAGTCAAATCACCATCATCGTCGTTATTATTCATGCACGTTGATGCCCTGATTCACGCAAGCGAAATATAAATGTTCATCGATCGACGTCCCCAATCAATATAGGCATCGATTTTAGCTGTTTCTGTTGCTTCAGACAAGCTAGCATTGTCCGTTTCACGAACAGAGGCCATTTCAGCAATTTAAATTTTTAGTCGATGTCGGGTGATTCATGCGCCACGTCGCGCTCTTTTGCATTCAAAACTCATCTTGCATGATCGACTCAACCTCGACACTAGTATTGAGGTCAGCAAAATAATCAAGTAATCATTCATCCACAAGATGAATCAAACAGTGAGCAGAAAAACAAAGCTTACTACTTGATGTTGTGTCATATTTGAATTTATTTTAACTTTGCATATGATGAAGTCTATATTTAAAGTAACAAATGAGTTATCTCAAGTTTTACAAAAAAAAAAGATCAACATATCATAAATACTATGACATTGATAAAAACTTCAAAGCAAAGGCTACAAAATATGAGAGATGAATGAGGAAATATTTTATTAGTAGAAGTCAATATTTTTTGTGAGAAGAATAATTTAAGCGTTTCAAATATGACTGATAATTTTGTAATGCGAGCGAGATCGAGGAGTCATTCTCAAGTAATCACAAATGAACATTATTATAAAATTGAGTTATTTATTTAGTTATAGATATGTAACTTCAAGACCTCCTTAATAATAGATTTGATGAGATAAACATTGATTTGCTTATGTGTAAGATATGCTTCAATCCATGTGACTCATTTATCTTTTGACAAATAAAAATTGGTTTCTGTAGCCAAATTTTATCCGTCAGATTTTTCAGATATAAATCTTATTATATTAGATAGCCAATTTGATACTTCTATAATTAATATGAGATGTAGTGATGTATTCAACAATTTAATAGAAATTAGAGAACTTGCACGAAAATGGTGTAAACAAAGAAAAATGATATTTACCCTTTAGTGTTCTTACTTATAAAGCTTACTCTGAAATTGTCAATTACTACAACAACAATGAAAATTTTCTACTAAGAAAATTGTAAAGCAACATTTGTACAATCATATGGGAAACTCGTGGATGAATGATTTTTTGATTACTTATATTAAAAATATATATTTTTAATATTATTGATCATAAAGTGATTGTACAAAGATTTCAAAATATGAAGACTAGGAGGGAGAAATTGTAAGTGTCATATAAGATTAATATGAATAGCATGTGCTCTGGATTGTAAGTCTTTTATTATATAGTTTATCTTTTTTTATAATAAGTCTAATAAAAAAGTTTTTAAAACCGTCTATCAGTTCCAAGCTTGGATGAAAAAGAATTATGGTATTTTTAGTATTCATAATTTGTGCACCCACATGAAAAACATCATTGCTCCACCAGTGACAACTCCATGCCACTTTCATGGGCATTTTTCTTACCGTAATGAGCATTATATTGCAAAACTAAACTAAATTATCGCAGTCCAAAAAAGGCCTAGATTACCAAAGATTTCAAATAGCAAACTTTAAAAAAAGGACATAGAATTTAAGAAAATATAAGCATGTCAAATTCAACAGCAACCAACCAAAGCATACGAGAACTGATGTCTTAAAACTATTTTAAGAAGAATAGGCACAATCGAGCTATAAAGCTAGTATGCAAGTAATATCCAGCAACAAAGGCCCCAACCGAAAAGGGAAAAATCACACAGAGTATCAAGTTAAAGATCATGCTTTACAATTCGGATGCGAATCATTAAAACTAAATCAAATATCACGAAGAGATGCAAAAGGTAAATCTACCTTCGAGAGGGTGATCCTCTGGCCCTACGGATGAATCTCCGCAAACATCACAGACAACCCTTCCATGGATCTCCCCCGTCCAAGCCTCCGCAGCACATGCAAGCAACAAGATAACAAGGCCACCAATCAGCCTGGAAAACTTCATCCTAGAAGTGGAGATTTGCCACCGGTGATTTCTTTGGCAATTCTAATGGAGCGAGACTGGCCTCCGGAGGAAAGAAAAATAAATCCACCTTAAAGAATCAGCTCCAGCTGTAGTGGGCCTGTGGGCTACGCCGACAAGTTGCACCCATGCCACGCGTGAGATCATAATTTTTCTAAATTTTGAGAAAATAGAGAATTGAAAAGGTTAGATGAGGTACTTGAGTTTATATGTTTTTAGAGGATTATTTTTGTTATTTTATTTTTAAAATATATTTATAATTTTATTTTGGAATAAATTATTATTTTTCTATATATATAAGGTATTTATTGAAGTCTGTCTCATGCTACTTTGGTTCAAATTTGTTTGAATTTGAACTTTATTTGAATTAGATTTGAATACGGTTCAATCTAGGTCGATAAAATCTTATTTAAATCTAATTTGAATATGATTTTAAATGAAGTTCGACCATGCTTCAAACAAGATTTGAATTTTCCTCACATGCAATGTCTAATGATCCCAAGATGCCGACTACACTCCACTTAACTTGAGATCTCGTCAAGCATTCTCTTCTCCTCACACTGTTGGTCCTGACATGCCTCCCCGACCAACTCTCATTATAAAATATTCTTCCCTGCACGACAAACTCAACAACGAGCCCTCCCATCTGTGAGCCAATCCAGCTTAGAAGCTCCCATCTTCACCAACCTGCATAGTCCCATCCATAAGCACGAGTCTTGTATGCTCCTTTATGTAAGCTCCCAATGAACTCTAAACTAATTTGAATATTTTTCTCGGATTTGATTCAATATATAGTTTGTGAAAATGAATGAGAGTCCATAAAATAGAAAAGAGAGAAAATTTAGTCTAATTGAATTTTCAATCATATTTTCACAAGAAACAAAACAACAAACTTATTTCTCCAGTTTGGAACATTATGGGGCACATAAAATCAAAATTTTTCATATAATAGAGGTGTGATAAGAATTCTTTTTTATTGACTTTTAATAGTTGTACAAGCAAAAATTGATCAAGGGTCAATAATTATTCTAAATGACTCAAATATGAGTTTGGGTTAATTTGAGCCAATGACAAGGTTACTAGGTTAGGTATGGATCATTGATGTAAGCTTAGGATCATTTTGATCATTTTAAACTTTATTAGTCAAATGGATTCACCATGGGTAAAATATGAATCTAAATGACTTTAAAAGGGTTTTAGAATAATTTAGAGTCAAATTCAACATATAGTCGAAGGTTTGGCCTTATGGGTACCTCGGTAGGTCTTATAGTAATATTTTGATAATTTATCATTTTTGGTCAATGAGGATTGACCAAGGATGGAAATGGGTTCAAATAATTCTAAAATAAATTAGAAATCATTTGAAGCCAATTTTAGGACCAAATCATAAGGTTTGGGTATTTGGGTTATCTTTAGTATTTTCTAAAGTGTTTAGGATTTAGACCTAAGGTTTGAGTTTTGGACTAGCCTACTACCTTCCTAAAGACACTAAGAATATCATTAAACATGCATGGGCTACTCAATGCTACGTCTTTGGATATCTATATATGGGAAATTCTAGAGGCTATTTCAACTCTAGAGTATGAAAGCTTAGGTTTTAAGAGTATCCTAGAGATGAAAGAATTGACCTCATCAAAAATGAGAATAATAAATAGACCATCAATAGATGTGTTAAACTCATAAAAGTACACCATAGATATTGGTGTTTGTCATGATAATCAATAGGATCCATTAAGAGACAGGATTTAGCTTCAATTGAAAATTTTGAATGTTTGCTAATTTTTTTTTTATTTAGTTGGATGTTAAGAATTTAAAATTGATTTGCTTGGGTAATTTTAGATAGGTGATTATTTTCAATCAAGATGTCAGGTTCATTTCTAAATTGAGGAAAGGAATTTAAGAAGGTTTAGGGACAGTTAAATTTTAGCATAGATTTTCATCCCCAAATAGATGGTCATTCTAAACAGGTCATCCATATTTTGAAAGATTTATTAAGATTATGTGTATTGGATTTTGGCGGAAGCTAGGAAGATCACATTTTATTGATTGAATTTGCTTATTATAATAATTATCAATCAAGTATAGGATTGACTCTGTATGAGGTTTTATATGGAGTGTAGCACTCCATTATCTTAGATTGAGGTGGGAGGGAATAGACTAATTAGGCTTGAATTAGTTAATGATGCCATAGAGAAAATCAGGTAGATCAAAAGAGACTAGAAGTAGCTCAGGATAGGTAAAAGAAGTACTATGATTTAAGATATAATTCAATCAAATTTCAAATCGGAGATTTTATTTTCCTAAAGGTTAGATCAGTAAAAGGAGTTAGTATATTTGGAAGAAATAATAAACTCAACCCAATGTTTACTAGCCCTTAGAAAATTATTGAGAAAATAGGAAAGTCTTCTTATAGTTTAATGTTTCTTGATTGTATGTCTAATATTCATAATGTGTTTCATGTTTCTATTTTGATGAATTTGGAGTCTAATTTTTAGTAGAAGAATCTAGAGGGAGAAGTAGAGGTTCAACTAAATCTAACATATAAGGAAGAACCATAATGTGTCCTTGCTTTGATGTCAAGCAGTTGAGGAATAAATTAATACCTTTGGTTAAGCTGTACTGGAAACATAGGTCTAAGCAAGAAGCCTCCTAGGAGAAAGAATTAGAGATGAGAAAATCATATCCAGAAAAATCTAGTAATTTGAATTTAAAATTTTTGGGGATGACATTGTTATTAAGAGGGGAGAATGTAACAATCGCCATTCCAAAACTCAGGTAATTAACTTAATTTTTGTTTAGTTTTTTCCTTAGAAATAATATAGTGATAAATTAACTTTAGAGAAGACCATACCAAAAGTTCATCTAAGGAGTGCATAGTACTGCAATATTGAGCTCCTATTTGGGGGCTAGTTTTAAGGTGGAGTTGTGGTGCTAGGGGGCACTGCCGTGGGGCCCAACTTATTGTTCGTGAGATACTAGAATTCCTAGAATCTTAAAGATTATATGAGAATATGAAAGATTCTTTAGGATTGTTGTAATTCTAGGGCGGTGGGTGCCATAGTGCTGAGTCAAAATGAGTGTTTTTAAATAATAAATATCTGGATCCATTTACTAAAACCCCTCACCATTAAGACAAAAAGAAGGCATATAAGAGAGCACAAACTGGAAAGAATTCAATAATTCCACCCCAACACCAAAAACTAAAAGGCAAAGAAAGCCAAACAAAGGGAATAACAAAAAGGAAAATAATAGAAAGAAAAAGACGACCCACAAGAACTCTTTGAAAAAATCTTCCATTAAGCCCCTTAATCCAAAATCTAGGGGGATGTTTCTATGTCAAATCAATGTAGACACAAACTCTAACATAAGAACTCTGACCCCAAGAGGATGATTTCTCATCCATCTAAAGAGGTTCACCAATCTTAGCAGCCATAAGTGTGATATTTGAAGGATCGAAATACATTAGAGGATGCCATGGAAACCGAACCTAAATAGGTGAGGCAAACCCCTTCAAATCATCAAGAGAGAAGTACAATGACCACTTGTCTAGGCCAATAATGCTACTAAGCACAATCTAAGGTATGTTCCTAAGGATGATATCATGAGAGTCAAGGCTTTAAAAAATATAAATGAAGCAATTTGGATCAATGGTGATCAATTGGAACTCCTCAACATGTGACCATCTTCTTGAGAGTCAACCATGAAGCCAAGTATAGTATATTCACTAGCCTAGAAGCTTCCCATTATAGCACATTCTAATTTAGAAATATTTTCTTGAACTTTGTCAATGTTAAGGCTCAAGGAAACGTCATCGTCATCAAGCACCTCATCTTTAATGATCCTGTCTAATGGCATATACGAAGGCTTCCTCTAAGTAAAAAGGCATGGGTTTCGATCACTAAAAATACAAGACTGCTTAATGGAATTCTTTTTGGTAGACTATGGCTGACATTCTGCACTAATAGATTTCAAGTTAACTAAAAAATCCTTAGAAGCATTAATACAAACATCTGATGTGTATTGTCCGGTAGCAGTTGGCTCTTGAGCTGATGCATTATAACATTTTATGCACCTGCATGAAGACAAGCCATCCAAGTTCCCATCCAAAACATTCAATCCAGAAACGTCATTCAATTCCCTACCTTCGGACAAAGGAGGGATGTATGGTATAAGAATAACAACCTTTGAAATGAGCATGCACACAGAGGTGTCACAGTCTTGAAGAGTAGATAGAGCGACCAGTCTCAGACCATAGTCTTTAACCAAGACCTACATGATGCCCCTAATTGAACATTCAGATCAAACAAAAGGGAGTAGGTCTAGATCCTTATTTAGCTTTTTGTGATCCAAATTCATGCTACCAAAATGTCCTCACCCACAAAACCATCCTTCAAAACCTACTTGCATAGGTCGATTCCTTTCCTTTAGACCAAAATATGGGCTAATTTAACGGTTGGTTAATTAATTACCTTATATATGTCCAATTGAGGTGAAATTAAATCCTAGGGTTCATCATGTCACTAAGTATGCTAGGTTTGGGTTTCACCCTTATTAGATGTGAGAAGAATTTCCTAGAATTTTTCTAAGTTATCTATACTAAACCCTAAGTTTAATTCCTTGGGTGTCTCTACTATTCCAATGGGTTTGAAATTCATGTCATCCAACCCTTGCATATAAATAAACAAACCATAGACATTTGGTTCCCTAATTATCTATGGATTAGGAGAAATGAATTCCTAGGTTCTAGGTCAAATCATGACACATAACTTTAGAAATTCCATTACATAACATATAATACTCATCAAGGCCCAAGAAAATTAAGGTGCATAGGAGATTTGCCCTAGTTTACCATGTCCAAAAAAGAGGCCCAAAATAATCACTGGTTAGGGAGAATTAAATTAAATTGATGGGCATTTAAACCCTAATTACTCCCTATACATTTATCAACAGTCCTTAAAATTATTTTTAAATTAAAATTAGCTTTATTTTGGTTCCATAGAACCCAAGAATATAAAATTTGGCTAGGAAATTATCTATGATGATTTTTCCAAGGTTTTATCATTTTTTTAATTAAAATATGCATTTAAATGAAATTTAGAAGACAACACAATGATTTCCAATCATTGGTGGTAGCATCTTAATAGCCATCATGTGTGTCGACATGGTGCATTCCACTTAACCACATATGCATCAATCTTGATCATTGTTCTCACACGATTTGGGATCAACTATCGTGATCTAGCAGGATGAAATTCAGAACAATACTCACACAATTTAGAATGGATTAGATAATCCATCTTGCATGATCCTAGCCACTCATGTGAGATGATCAATCTATATTGCACTAAAACCATGTAGAAGGAAATTTAAGCTTGAAGAAGAAGCTATCAAACTCCTTGTACCCTCAACCAAATTGAATGAAATTTTAAACGTAGCTTCCTTATGATCAAAGGAAGAATGGGGAAGTGATTGGAAGGCCTAAAAAGTACTTTATGGAAAATTATTTAAATCTAAAGATCCTAAGATAAGGTTTGAGTTTTTCCTCAATTGGATGAATCTTGTAAGTTATTTAAGAGTTTTTTTTACTCCTTGAGACTTTTAGAACAACTTCATTGAAAGGGTCATGGCTAGAGGAACTTTGGATTACAAGCTATTTGAGTTGGATGGATTTTGAACTAGGGAGGCCAAAATCTCATCCATGTTGACCTTTGACTTTTGGGGTTTCACTTAGGAAGTGTAGAGGAGGCTGAGATAGCTCAAATAAAAAGCATTTGGGTTTAGAGGTACTTTAAGTGAGGAGAAATACTTAAATGGACTTTTTGGCTAGTTTACCATAATTCAAACCATGGAGTAACACCCAAGGTTGAGATTCATTAGGGAGGCCCCTTAGATGCTTGCCTCATGTCCCCAGGTAGTTATGGAGGCAAAGAATGGCCAAAGAAGGATAAGATAATGTGGAAAAAGAATTTTGTCCTTTTTTTGCACATAAGGCCACATGAGTCTAATTTTGGATGAGCTAGAGTTTGAATTGGGTTAAAAGGGGTCCTAAGAATAACATAGAAGGTGCTGGAGGGGTTTATACTAACCAATTTAATAAAATGGATGCAATTTAAGGAGGCTTGACCAAAATGGGTTTTTGCATGACTTTGACCAGTTTGACTAGTCAAAGTAGGTTAAACCACTTAATGTAGACTTCAAGAAATGTTTAGAAGCTATCTATATATAATTTACTGGATTGGGTTCATTGCATATAATGTTTAAATTTAGAATACATGTGATAGGTTTGACCAATTTAGACGTGTTGTTCAAGTCAATCCACCATGAGTTGTGTCAATCATGACTTGGATCCACTTGAGGAATAAAATGGAATGAGGTTGGGAAGTTGGAGAGTTTGATTAGATTGTAATTAGGAGTTTGACCCAAATTAACCTATTTTGACCAAAATTAGGTTCAGTTGAAAAAGTTAACTATTGTCCTGCTTAGGTTGACTAATCATAATTCATGAAGAGAGAAGTTTAAAGTGGTTTGGTGAAGGTCATATATGAATTGGGATTTGATATTGGGTGGATCAGGTGCTTGATCAATTCAATTAGGTTGGGCTAGCTCAACTGGGTCTAATGGGTCCATGACTGGCATAGAGAACCATGATTTTGATATATGAAGCTCCAAATGAGATGATTTGAACAATATTTGAAATCAAGGAGTGAGTACATTGTAAGGAGAAGTGTATTGTGTCAATTGATTATAATTCAGTGTTATGTTAAGTTAGTTAATTATGATTTTGGATTTTTTATGTTTGAGTGACCTCAGGTAAAAATGAGGTCAATAACCCCTACTATTTTTTATTGTTAGATTTTGATGATGGACTTCACCACCCGATCTCGCTTCACCATTTTCTTTACCTAAGAAATTTTAACAACAGATTGAGCGACTAGATCTAGCCACAAGATCCTGCTCAAAGCATTTGTCCTCTCTCAATAGAAGATCTGAGAGTACTGGTCTACCCTTGGGCATTGTGAGTTTTCTTTTAAAAATTTTAAATGATCCATATAGAAATTATTTTGTAAAACATTTTTTTTAATTTTTAACAAATGTTTATGTGAGTTCAATAATAATTTTGTATTGATTAAATAATATTTTTAATGAAACTTTTATGTGAGTTCTTTTTTTTTTTTGTATTCTAAGTATATTAAATAATAAAACATTATGGTTCTGTGAACTTAAAATGATTATGAAATTATAAAAATATATATAACTTTAAATTATTAGCTGTTTGAATTTACATTGTGAGTCACAAAATATTTAAGAATTAATTTTATTATAAATTGTCAATATATAAGTTGTAGTGATTTGAATTAAGATGTAAAAATGGATTAAGCATTGTTATCATTTTGCGTTGCACATATACGACGAGTAATGAATAGATGCTTGACATTACTAACACGCTTCATTACAAGTCTTAAAAAACACAAATCTAGAGAATCTTAAAGTACAAGTGCTCATAGCTCTTAAGTATGACTCATCAAGATTTATAGTGAACTTGGTCTATCACATACCTATGAGAAATGTTTTTTTTTATCTCATGTTCATGACAATAAAGGTTGTGAAGCAATCTTAGATCTTGCTTCTAGAAATATTCTTATTGTGTATGTTGAACTTGATAGGATAAGCAATGCAATATGCAATGATGATAATTTGAATATCTACATTAGGGATTCATGCAACTTCAATCACACGCTTGAGAAACATATAACCAATAAGATACATATGATTGAGGTTGTTCCATTTATGCAGTACATATCCAAATAACATTAAGTTCAATTATTCTACCTTAGCTATGTGTAATTCAATAACTATTTTACTGAACTCTAATTACTTGAATAGGTTTAACCAAAATCAAACTAATCAAAATGTGTCAGCTCCCTCAGCATAATTCTCATGTACAAACTTGTGTCACGCCACATGATGAAATTTGGAAGAATGAACTATTTTAACAATTAATTAATCTACCAGAGCTTCTATTAATTCATTAATAATAATCAATCCAATGGAAGACTATAAATTATTTTTATCAAATCATAAAATTATATTTATTTCTCAAAATTCATGTACAATAGTCAAGAGATTAATCAATGCATCATTCTCTTTTTCTACTCTAACTACAAAAGAATAAAATTAAATACAAAATTAAAAAAAATATGAATTCTTGATCTGTCTCACTCCATTGGACCATGCCATTCCTAAAAACATTAAAAATAATTAAATGAGCTGATAGCTCAGTAGGTTACCAGAACTTGCATCTGAAATCAATACAAGACAATATAAATAGTATGCACGTAATCATTCAATCCAGAGCAGTGTAAACATGTGACTGCAACAACACATTGTAATCAATTTGAATAATAAGAGGTCATGTGAATAGTAAATATCTTCATAGTTGTATTTCTATTTGCTTCTTTTTAGAGGGATTGAATCAATGTAGGTGTACTTTTGGGGAAAATAAATGTAGACTTGAGGGGTTTATATTTTTGTAAGTGAATGTGGCAGTATGAATAATATATTGCCTCGAGAGGTAAGTATATTATTCTCTAATGGGTTTAGATTAAAGAATATAATTTATATCCTGATTATTATAGTCAAATTTAAGGGAGAATTACACATGACCCTATAGGGTTAAAATAATTTTCAATCATATATTTGGCTACAATAATTAGGATACTTCATCATTAATTTCATAACTAAATTACAATGAGAAACGATATATTATCCTAGAGGATAAAAATATCATTTTCCATTAAGAATTTGATCATAATGATTATGATGTTAAATTTTTTTTAATCTTTTAATTTTTCCCAAGATAATAATTTCCCTCATTTTTATTTAGTAAAAAAATAACAATGTAATTTATTTTAATATGGGATCTTGAGTCTCCCATAAAGGAAAGCTTTTTTAGTTAATTATATTGTTTCAAAATTAAATTTCTTACAAATAATCTCGATTAGAATAGTAGTAGACATTTCATTGGAATTCTTTTAAGAGGGTTATGAAAGGAGAGAAGTTGGATTTTTAATTTGGATTGGATCAATTCTTGAGCACTTATTCAAAAGGCCAAAGGATGAGAAATAGGAAGCACTTGGGAATTCTAAAATAATTTAGAAATATTCCAATCTATCCTATATTGAGATTTAAAGTTTTGGATGAGGAAGCTTTATGTTTGAGTTGACATTTTACTAGAAATTTGAGATTATATTTTTGATAGTGAGGACTTATGATTTTCTGCCTCATAGCCTAAATCTAAGTTCGATCAGTACATAATAACAACCCAAACCTATTCTAATACACTTTAGACTTACATCGGCCTAATTAGAAAGCTAACTAAACCACCTAAAAGCTTTAAAACCATGATTTTGATATCATGAAGATGGTTAAAGTGTTATTTAAGATTTTGAAATTTTAGATCTGACATCTAGAAAATTTCTTAAGCTGCCCTTTTACTTATGAGTGGCATGGTTATGCTTGATGCAATTAAGTTTTAATTAACATTTTTTAGTTTCTAATGTAATGAATGCAAGTTGATCTTTTATGAAAAAATGGTATTTTGTGAACTTTAAAAAATACATATAAACTAAGTTTTTCCTTATAGAGCTCACCATCCTCTAGACAGATCTGCTTGCTAATAGGTTAGGTAGTCTATTATGACAAGTAGGTGGGGAGGTGCCTAGTAAGAAGAGAAGAAAGGTACGAATGCATGAAAACTCTAGATGTGTTGTGGCTTACTTCTTAGGAATATTTATCTTTCCTTAAGAGCTAAATCTTGGCTAAAATAGAGTATGCAAGAAATAAACCCGTAAAAGCAGATAATTTCTAATTCATAAAAATAATTTAAGGAGAACTCTTAAAACCAAGTCAAAGCATATAAGAATGGAGGCTATAAGGAAAGTGCCATTTAACTACAAATCAAGGTCTGTAGGAAAATAAAGGTGGTCAGGCTCCACCTACAACCTAGATTCTACTCCTTCAAAAGGACGCAAGTCTATTTTAAAGAAAAATGACCCTTTTGTCTTAGAATTTTCTTAACTTCTTTCTTTGGCCTTTCTATATTCATTTGATTTCGGATATCCAAATTTTAAGAACTCTCCCCTCAAAGGATGTTTCTTTCCTCTTTAGATTCAAAATCTTTGAGGGAATGATTTTCTTTATGAACTTTCATAACTCTTAAATCATATTACATATGGAAATTTAAAATCGACTCTACACTCCCTGCATGTTAGCTAAAAAAAATAATTCATATAAAAAATTTTCCGTAGAAAACCAAAACATAATAATCATTTGCTCATTTTTAGCAAATACATCAACTTGGCCACACATTTAATCTTTAGGGGGCTAGGTAATAAAGAGCACCTGCAAAAATATCTTTAATATAAATTTAAATTATTATTAGCCCCCATTTTTATAGCCCTATATAACCATGTCCACTTGTAGACAATATATTAACATCCAAATCCTTCCTAAATTAGAGAAATATTAACACCCATTATGGACCTCCGAAAGGACACCGCAATGCTGCAGAGTGTAGAGGGGTATACGACCGCACCATCCCGAGGGATAGAGACGATCACAGGCCTCCGTGCTCCTCACAAATTGGCCAATGGAAGGGCTGATTAGACCATACATACGATTAATCATGGAGGATAACGACTCTCTCCTACGCACCCCGATGGGTAATAATATATATGGCCTGATCAAAACAACAGGTTTTTGCCACCCGATACATCAGCTCGAAGTGGGATTTATTGATGGTGGAATTCAGTTTTACACGGGCCCAAGCCCTCATGGTTAATTACATCTTAGGCCAGAGCCTAAGAAGACTCTCGATTAAGGATCCTACATTATCATTCAAATGGGATTGGCACAAGGGTAGAGACTAGAAAATCCTACTCAAAAGAAAAAAAAGGCTCAAATGGCTTAGTCAACATATGCAGTTCATACCAGTATTCAGAGGGACTAAGACACTAAGAAGAAACTGGAGAAAATAAAGTCATGCACTCCGAGCATACATGAGAGAAAGATAGAAGTGGTGTCATCCATGTGACGTGGATAGGTGGGATTTATAGTCCCTGAAGAATAGAAAACTTACCCACCGTTGAGGCATACTATAAGACCGAATATAGTAGCCTTGAATCCTAATATCTAAATTAGATTTAGTGTTATATGCATAACACTAACACTAGTGTCCTAACTAATGCAGTGCAAAACTTGAACTTACCCCGGCCTAGATTGGGGAGCCAACTAACCACCTAATCAATTTAAAACCAATCTGTCCAGTCATTTATGAAAGATAGATGGATGGTTTAGTTTTTTGGAAATTAAGGTCAACAGCTAGAAAGCTCCTAACTGGCCTTGTACTTATATAGGGTAAATGCTCTTAGAGCTAATACAATTAAAATTTTATTTTGTTAGTTTCTAATGCAATACATGCTAGTTGAAAGTTTGAATCATGTAAGCTTTAGATTTTAAAAATAGGCTTATATAAAAATAATTTTTAGAATGAAACTAGACTTTCCCAGGTTCGACATCTCATCCTCATAAACCAGATAATCCGGACTCTAACTGCAGGCGGGAAAGTGTCTCATAGTAAGGGGGAAGAAGAAATACAATAATATGGATGCGACCCTAAATGATTGCGGTAGTTTCTAGGTCGTTAGTTTTCTATGTCATTTAATTTTTAAAATTTTAAAATTTAATTACGAGTAGAAAAGTTTTTTTTCCTTAAAGAGCCTAATAAAAGCTAGGCTAAAACAAAAGCGACATGCAAGTCACCAATAAACTAAGAAAAGCAAGCAACCCTAGAGGTAATCATTTATAAATAAACACATCAAAATAATTAAATAAATTAATAAATATCCATAGGCTAACTGCCCTTAATTATAAAGCAGGATTTGCATAAAATAAAGTGGACGGGCACCACTGCCAACAACCCGGATTTCTAAAACTAGGAATGATGCAAATAACTTTGAGTGGGATATTGGGTATTCATTTCTTCAGCCTTCTTGGATTTCTTCTCCTTGGACTCCTTGGATCTCTCCTCCTTACACTCCTTGGATTCATCGTGGCTTGAATATCCAAATGAAGAGACAATTTCCCCTTAAAAGGGTATTGCCTTTTCTCTTTGGATACCTAAAAACCATCCGAACTCGATCTTCCAAATGGAAGAAGACACTCCCTCTTGAGAATGCATTCTTCTTTTAGAATTCAAGTTGGATGATGATATCCAAGCTCAAATGACATTTTCACAACTCAAACCAATATTACAAACAATTACATTAATAGAAATTAGTGAATGTTAGACTCTCTTGTAAGGTTATCCTAAAAAAAATATCCCAAGCAGTTATAACTTCCAAAGCAGATTATATAGAATTAAAAATAACTCATTACAGCCACACTTGTCTATACTCTTAATTATTTTGAGGGCTAAGCAGTCTATGGAGCACCTGTAGCAGTTATTATTTATGATTTTATTTTAGCCCTTATTTATTTAGGGGGGATGAGCAATTTCTGAAGCGCATGCATAAAATATCATCAGTATTTAAATAATGACTATTGCCCCCCTTTTATTTAGTGTTGCATGAGCATGTCCACCTGCAGAAAATATCATTAGTATCAAATTATTGATCCTAACCTATGGGTAAATCTAATGCACAATCAAATCAATTCCCAGAGTACAGTAAACGTAAGCAAACACAGTATAAATTTTACTCACAACATGCAATAAAATCTCAGAAAGCCCGGCACACAACAGAAAAGTAGACACTGGCCTAGCCAAAGTCTAGAAGTGGTGCCCTAACAAATAATTTTACGTGCGTGTAAAGGCCTGTGTGGCTAGGATAGTTCCTAAGCTGGGTAGTTAATTCAAATTACTTAAAGTTCAAGTTTGTTGAAGGTCTGAAAAGAAAATTTTATTTACAGTTTAAATATTAGTGGTTTGAGGTTTATTTTAGTTAATTTAGTTTTTTGATCCATTTTAATGCTTAGGGTAGTGGTAATTAAAGTTTAAGTTGTATTAGCCAATTTTGAAAAGTTTCGGGTCCTCCTAAGTGCTGGGCTGAGGGGGTCCAAAAAGTCACTATAGAAAATGGGCTAAGTTTGGGGGATCTAGCATTTTAGTTAAATATTAGACCCTAGGATGAGTAGTTATGCTTTTAGTTTGCTGGTTTTTGGAGTTTCCTATACAAAGATATGAATTTTCAAAGTTTTGGGCATTTAATGAATTATTACAATTGCTTAATTAGGGGTATTTTATGGTTTTGATCAAAATCAGCTCCAAACTAATTGGAATCACCTCCAAAGATCATAAATGACCTAATAAAGTGTTCTTGAGTGTTTGGTGAAAATTATAAATTTTAATAATTTTTAATTATCTAATAAGTGCAAAAAGGTAATTTTAAATTATAGTTGGATTAAGTGTCAGATTGAGTTCCAACTAAGAGGCCCTACTTATCTAATTTTAAGGGTCAAATTCTGGAGAGTTTAAGCTATTGTAGGCAATTTTCTGAGTTATAATTGATTTATTAGAATTTTTAGAAGTTATCGGGGCCTAATTAACGTGTAAATTAAGGTTTATTAATTAAGGGGTTTAAAGAGTCCTAAAAATTCCTTAAACATTTTAAGAGGTTTAGAATGTCACTAAATTTTATATTGAAGTTTTCATGCCAATCAGGATTTACCCTAGCTCCTAGAATTTTTCTAAGTTTGCTAGACATGTCTTTAATTATTGTCCTTAGGGTGTCACTACGTTGAATATGTTTAAATCAAGTTTGGAACTAACCTTTGGGGTAACAATGCAGGGAGTACACAAATAAATAAACACATCAAGTCCTTAGATCTAGGAGAGCCTAAACTAGGTGCTCGTACATCCTACACATGCAAAATACGATAAAGGAAAAATTAAGCATGACTAATAATGTGATTAGTGAATGATTGGGACTCAATCATTCACTAATCCACTCCCTTATAAATTCTATTCATATATATAACCTATGTTTAAAATTTCATGAAATGGATCTCCTAAAATTAAGGGATTTAAAATATAAGTAATTTTAAAATAATTTAAAATACTTATAAATATATAAATTTTGAAAAATAATATAATTAAAAATAAATCAATTTGTAATAAATAAATATAGAGAAGATCCACTAGTTACCCGAACTAGAATTGAAAAGGTTTAAAAATAATTTATAATTTCAAAATAATTATTATATTAATTATTTAAATAATAATTAATTAATCAATATATTAAATAATACAAAAAATATGTCATAAAAAATGTTTTGATTTTTGAAGATATTTTTAAATTAAAACTCATAATTGTTTTGAAAAATTTAAGGTATTGTGCATCAAAATCAAATTAAAAATGAATTAGTTATGAATTTTCAAAGTTTAAAGCATTAAAAACTATTTTTAAAATAATCTAAAGTAATCATCATTTAAGAAATAGTTATTAAATTAAATTAAAATATATATTAAAGTTTTTGAAATTTTAAAATGATTTAAAGTATAATAATAATTTTTAAAGAGAATGGTAAAATTTTTAATTTATTAATTAAATAATATTAAATATAATCAAAACAATTAAAATAATTTGAAATAGATGGATAATTATTAATTAATAAATAAATTACATAAAATAAAGTTTAATTTTTAAAATAAATTTTTTATGAGTTTTAGAAAATATTTAAACTAAATATTATTTATTAATTATGAATTTAGATAATTTAATTACTTAAAATAATTTAAAGGAAACAATAATAATAATAATAATAATAATAATAATAATAATAATAATAAACAGTGGTAAAATAATCAAAATAATAATGATTAAACTAATTATGATTAAAAAATTATGATTAAAAATAATAATAATAACAATAATAATTATAATAATAAAACAATGAAATTACTATTTTAATAATAATTTAAAAATATATATAATATTTTTAATAAAAAATAATTTTAAATAATTATTTGAACGTTTCAAGATTTAAAAAATGAATTTAAAACTAAATAAAATTAATTAAACAAAACTCCGGCAGCGATCAGCCACGCGGCGTGAGCGGATTGACTCCCGTAACCCCGGACGTAGTTTGCAATCATGGGCAATATTTGCACCGTCGCGCAATCATTGCCGCATGATTGCAGCATGATTAGGCACAACACTATCTCACTTAACTACATCAGCATGTGGTTTGCACTGTCGAATCAATTGCGAAACAGATTGGACGACCCTAAGCTTGGCAGACGATGGGTGTAACCGCGAGATTCAGTCGTGCTGTTGATTCGAACCATGGAGAGACTAAATCAAGCATGTTGATCGTGGGATCACGATCAACGGGCTTGATTTGTCTCCGACGAATGAAGAACGGAAACCAAACCCTAATGGCATTTTTTGCTTCGGTCTCGCGGTCCAATGAACCAAATCACTTGAAATTTTAAACACATGGTCTACTCATGAAGAGCATTCATGAGGTATGATTTGTTTGGGATAAAAGTGGCTTTTTGAAAAGCTAAAAAGCCCTAAGTGTTGTGACCTATTCTAAGGTTTTAAGGAGTTTTTACCATTGGATCTTTAAATATTTGGCACAGTTGAGCTTGTAGACTGTCATCGTATGTTTTCCTAGTTGAACGCGAGCTTTGATACGCCTTAGATCGAAGGGAATTAATCTAGGAAGCTATCTCGCCTCAGCTCGCCAGAGATCTCGCCACCGACATCTTGGAACGGTGGTGTTCGACTTGGAAAAGGTAGAGGGGGGTCATGGGAGCTCTCTCACAAAATTTTAGGGGCTAGGCAAGTCTAGGGAGAGAATAAGCCAAAAGTCCTCTAAAGGCCCTAATTTTTTCTATTTAAAGGCTCGAATCCATGATGGTTGGTTAAGATCAATCCTAGGACTAATTATGAGGGAAAAACACCTCCCTTGGCCATGGTTTTGAATTAGGGAGGATTTGGAAAGAAATTAACGCATTGAAAGGGTTTAAATTGTATTTAAAGAGGTCAATTTGGCCTATTTAAAACTTGGGTTGACCAAGTCAATGGTTGACCTGGTAAACCCAGTCAAATAGGTCCAAAGTATGGGAGCTTGAGCCTAGGAGAATTTGAAATGGGTTTGGAATTGATATAGGCTCAAAATTGGCCAACCTGAGTTGACCTGGTCAACCAGGTGGACCTAGGGCATGGGCATGGGACCCAGGGGAGGTGAGAGGTTGATCCTAGAAGGTTTAAATTGAATTTGAAATCAAGTATGAAGGGTTTAGGTCAATCTGGGTCAACCCAAGTTGACCTGGTCAACCAGAATGACCTAGGATCTGGGTCTGGGCTCAACAGACTTTGCTTGACTCCCTAAACCCATTGGGAAGGGTCTTGGGGCCTAGCCTGGTCAAATTTGACCAGGTCAACTCTTAGACCTAGGTCTGGGAGAAAAATAAGGTCAACACCCATCACTGGTCACATCAAAATCACTTCAATGCATATGAAAAGAAAGGGCGATAAAGAATATGACATTCATTCATCAAAACATGAAATCCATACCACATTCAAAATAAAATTCATAAAAGAACAATGGACTAGGATATAACAAAAGTTGGTTTCCTAACAAGCAATCTATAATGTGTTAAAGGGGGTTGTATAGTTTGGATATTTTCTAAACTTGATATTGATTTGATTTATCTAACATTTAGATTTCATTTATTTAAGATTAAGAGATTTAGTTTCAAATATAACTCTTAATGTTTTAATATTTATCATTAGGTGAAATTTTAAGTGTTAAAGTTTATTAACATTTAAGTTTTTAAGCTCCAGTATTACAATTAGTTGTTAGATCCTAAAAGCCTTAGAAATCTAATGCACGTTGTTCTTCAAATTGAATCTAACATAAGGTAGGTAGGCTCCCATTATTGGTACTTCATTGTTATTTATTTATGTTAAATAATAATTACCTTTATTTACATCAGGGCTGTGAGATTTATTTCACCATTTTTTTTGTTGAGAAAATGCATATAACATAAAATTTAAAGGAAACTACTAGACACTCCCTTTAAAACAAGGTAAAAGGAGGTCTTATTAGCAAGCAATTTAAGCCTAATGGAAATATTAGAAAAAGAGGAAATGTCATAATGAAAGTAAGAGCCTCTACTTATCATTTTAAACTCATAGGGGTGGCAGGGATACCAAAGATTAAACAACAACCAAAGAGGTTGATTAGTATCCCAAATTTCCCAATTGAGTAAAAAAATAATAGATAGAGTAGATCTTAACTTCCATTATTCTAATTCCTTTTTCCAAATACCACCTTCTGCTTAAAATAAAGAAAGAAATAACAAGTTTGCTAACAAAGTAAAAGAAATGAAGCACATGAGAAAGAAATTCGTCAAGACATAGCCAATGATCTTGACGCCTCCACAAGGCATGTCTTTAAGAAGCTCCACCAACATCAACCAATCCACCAACCACTCTTGAACTTCCCTTTCACCACTCATATCACTAATTAAATAATGTAGTGGCTCCAATGATGCCACCAAGAATGTCCATCTTCCTTCCTCTATGGCTTCCTTTAATAGGACCAAACAACCTTGTATCTTTATTATATTTTTTCTTAATATGAAATGACTTAGAAGGGAGTTGGAATTTCCCATCTTCAAACAAATCTTTTCTTGTATTTATTTTACCAAATTTGGACAAAGGAGTACTTACCTTTTCACTAAAATCTTCTTTGAATTCAGATTCAGATTTAGAGTTTATTTCATTACTATCATCCGGTATTGATGAATCCACATTGTCTTCCTGGAGCTCCACTTTATGAATTGTATCAAAACCTTTATCCACAACACAACCTTCAGCATCTTGAACAATCTCACCATCTCCTAGTTGAATAGGAAATTTATCAGCAACAATGGCAACTTTACACAATCCTGACTCAGAATTTCTATTTCTCCCAGAATTATGAATTCCAGTTTGATCATTTATTGAACATTTTGAAATCTGAGCCATTTTTTCCACACCACTCCCTTCATTGTTTGCATCCACATAATGTAATAACATCTTGCTCACCCAAATTAGGATTTTCTGAATTTTCCACTTCCATTCTATCATCAACCTCAAAGTCAATTATTTCACCATATTTGGAGCTAACTTAAAAAAAAAAATTGTAAGCTTGGGTTACCAAACAATCATCTCTTAATTTATGTTTGGTTGAATTTATTGATTTAGATTAATTCAGTTGCTTAATTAAATAATTTATTGATTAATTATTTAATTTGAACGGTAATTGTTTTTGTTTAAACAAGGGCTATGAAATTATTTCACCCTCTTTAGAGATTAGGGCTAACTTAATAGCCTCGTAGGCCCAGGTTGAAAGTTCAAGTTAGGTTGTTAAACCTTTCTGAAATGCCCAACACACAACAAGAGGGGGTGGGGGAATTGGTTATTTAAAAATTCATTCAATGAAACCTTTTAATTATTTACACTAATCACAAATGGAAGTGGAAGAACTTAATAAAAACAACATAATCTTACTCCTTTGATGTTCACAACAAAAATAAATGACAAAATGTTTTTCTTTATTTAACTTTTGAATTTTTATTTTTTTTCCAACAATAATCACAACAAATAAAGCTTGATAATCCAATCACAAATTTGCATAATAAAAAATATGCAATAAATAAAATTGTAGGAAAAATAAAGTAGAATGACTTCACCAAATTTTATAGTGGTTCGGTCAAAATATGACCTACGTCCACTCCCCGAAGTACTCATCTCTGGGTATTACAATAAACCTTTAGTGATACTCCTTTAGTCCCCACAATAAGATAAAAAAGTCTTACATAATCTCTTCCACCAACCCGATGTGGCGGGGTACCGAAATCCTTCTCACACTCCTAGTGAGGCAAAAAGCCTATGAATCCTTTTTTATGCTCCTGATGAAGGCAAAGAATTTTAGAATCCTTTTTTATCTTCTTAGTGAAGGCATAGAACCATATAATCTTTAGCCTTTAAGCTTTTATCCCTAGAGAAACCCCATGAGATCAACAAAACCATTGGAGGAATGAAGTTGCAAGCCTATTTGGAGTAACCGTATGGAATCCCCTTGCACTACTTCTCCCTCTCTCACAACTTCACTACTTCATTCTTTAGTGCTCTAAGACCTCACAAAGCTCTCTATCAAAATATCTTCAACACCCAAAGATTTTTTAAAAGTTTAATGGAAAAGTTTTTATACAAAGCTTCATAAAACACTAAAAATTTAATTCTCTCAACTCTATTTGTATAGTATAATGAATGATAGTATAGTATGATTATATGGTATGATTAGTTTAAAACTAAAGTTCATTCAGTATAAAGGAACGGTCACATAATGAATTATTCAAGTTTTTATACTGATCGTACAGTATGATATATAGATCGTACGGTATGATTAGTTTAATTGTGTTAAGATTGTACAAGACGATCTCTGGGATGATAAAAAATTGCCTCTACTAGTTGTCCAGTATGATTGAATATATTTCCTCCTAAACTCTCCCACTAAGTGAAGAATTTTAAAAATAGGGGAACAAACCTTTTCTATTTATTATTATTTGTTGTTATTATTTTTATTTAAAATAGAAAAAGCAATAAAAAGGCACAATCAAAGAAGAACAAAAAATAAACCTAAATAGAATAAGAATGAACTACAACCAAATAAACCAAACACTACTCCCTCTTTTGATATCATAAAAAGGTGGAACACAAAATGTAGTAGAAGATATAAAAGGAAACAATTAAACAAAAAGGAAAATACAAGCATAAAATAGAGAATGTAGTAGAAGAAATCAACACAAACTACAAAAAAAAATGCATTCCTAGAAGTAGTATGGCCCCTGATCAAGTTATGGTGGTGGTGGTGGAAAAAAAATATACTAAAAGTAGAAAGATGATCGGTGAAACAGTCCCTATCGGCCTCGTGATGCTATTGTAATTGTTATTGCCGCTATACGAGGGCCTCATTCTGCTGACATATCTCATTCCAATGTCGATTGCACTCATCAACATACGAGGTGATCCTAGTATTCAGGTTGACAAAATTTTGCCAAGGTGTTGTAGAGATCATCTTGGGCTGCTACATGAGCTAGTGTAGGTACGGGTGATGGAACTAGGGATGGAACAAGAAGATCTCCCCATTTTTCACCAAAATTTAGCTCGTC
The DNA here is from genome assembly GCA_022539455.1 of Dendrobium nobile. Classification (NCBI taxonomy): domain Eukaryota; kingdom Viridiplantae; phylum Streptophyta; class Magnoliopsida; order Asparagales; family Orchidaceae; genus Dendrobium; species Dendrobium nobile. The sequence goes on from CM039733.1 coordinate 60,847,663, forward strand.
AATTTGCTCATATTCTTATTGTCGGTGAGAAAGAATGCGGAATGAGTTGTAGGCAGTGGCAGATGCAGTGTGGGGGCCATGGGGGCACCGACCCCCTCTGATTTTGAAAAAAAAAAACAATAATTAATAGTAATTATGATACAGTAAGTACATACTAATTAAATTATTTTTTACTTTTTCATCATAATATACTATATTCCTTCCTTAATCTTTCCCTATTCTGCAGACACAGCAACACTCCAAGGCGCGCGATACTTAACTGCTCGGAGTCGTCGTCCGAACCCCGCTGTCGGCCGCCCATTCACCGTCATCCAAGCTCGAACGCCGCCGACCCATCATCTGTCACCCTCTTTCGAGCCAGAACGATGGTGCGCTAGATTTGGTAGCGTTCTCATTTTCATTTTTGATTTGCCTCTGTTTTTTGTTTATGAAGATCCAGTGACAATTCTTTTGGCTTCAGTTTCTCTCTTGCTCTGAACTCCTCAATCTTTTGATTTATCGTCTTTTTACACTGTTGCCGACTTTTTGTGTTCCTGTTCCTATTTCTGTATCTCTTCTTTTGTTTCTTGTGATTTAGTTGGAAGTTTGATTTCCATTACTTGATCAGTTATCTCTAATTGAGGTTTTCAATCCTGTTGATGAAGTTCTCTTGGCTCTAGGCTCTAACAATTTTTCATTCTTAGGTTTATCATATGGCAGCTCTTCTTTATGATTCTTTTTTCTTGTGATCATTCCTCTTGATGCATCTCTTTCTCTGCTTTTTTTTTTATTTTTGTTGTTTTCCCTCTTCCTTAACTCGTTGAGATGGTTTCTCTGTAGGCTTCTTAAGGCGTTATTTAATTTTTTCCTCGTTCTGATGGTCTTCTTGAGGAACAATTATTAGGTCCAGTGACCGCACGTAGCTCTATTTTCGATCACCACTGAGTTACTCGGTATTTACTCAGTATTTGCTCGGTATTGCTAGGTATTGCTTGGCAATAACAAGAAATACCGCTCTATGAAGACCAATATCGAGTAATACCGAGCAATACAGAGAAATACAGAGTTTTTTTAGAAAAAACTATGTATTTCTCTGTATTGCTCGGTATTGCTCGGTATTTGTCATCACATAATGGTATTTCTCGTTATTGCCGAGCAAAATTGACAAATACGTGGTTTTGTGCCTGCTACGTGGCGCGATCTCAGTGCCGGTCAAACGTAGCTCTACGTTCGGTCACCGGGCCAAATAAAAGTTCCTTCTTGAGACCCTTCCTTTGTTTTAAGTGATGACCTATTTAAAACAGGCTATTTTCTATGTCAGTGCTCGTTAAGGATATATTTCAAATTCAAGTTGCTAACAAGAATAATGTACATAAAAAATGAAGATAAATTATAAAATATATATAAGAAAAATATCAAGATTAATATTCTCAGTTGTAAGTTTTTTGCTTTATTATATATTTTATATTTTTATAATGGTTATAATGATTAAAAAAATATTAAAACCACCAATGTCGGTCGCAAGCCCGGATGAAAAAGGTTGAGATTTTTTTTTACTTCAATATTTTGTGCCCCCACATGAACAAAATCCGGGCTACGCCCCTGGTTGTAGGTGTAAAAGGTAGGAAAATAGCCAGTAGTGCGAGGATACATAAGTTGATATTTTTTGTTGAGGACATAGGCTACTACATGTCCTAAAGTAATATTATGCTTTTGTTTGGTGGAAGGTAGGCAGCTAGAAGTGAGGTTTTAAAGGTAGTTGATAATCATGTGAGCCTCATCAAACTAGGTATCAGACATAATGAAATATGTGACTAAAGATAAAAGTGGGGTGATATTAACTAGATCTCCATCATTAGGTAGAATCAAAGTTATTAGGACATGATAGATTAATCCTATTTTTTGAGGGAGAGAATGTACAAGAGGTTAATGTTGATTTAAGGGAGCATTTCTAATTATGAGGTTCACAATGGTCCAATCATAATCTCCCTTAGAGGACAACAAGTGAGGATTAGGGCCTTTAGTGGATAGGTGAAGATATTAGGCTAGATCTTTTTTGGAGATTTCTACAGGTCTCCTACAAACATATAAATGCATGATGGAGAATTCAGCATTGACCCTAATACTCGAAAATAACTCAAAGAGGAGTTCATAATTGAAAGGAATAGCTAGGGTCAAGAGAGAGTGTAGGGTAGTAGAAGAATAAAGATTCATGACCTTATAGTGGAGGGCAGCCTGGCCTAGGAGATGAGTTGTGATGTGAGCATTTTTAATTGGTGATATGTGGCCTCAGCTTAAGCATTTTGAAACCTATCATCCACAGGATGATGTGAAGAGCTTCTTTTAGTTAGGTGAGCTTTCTTATTGACTCCAACTATTTAGAAGATTAAGGTTATCAATGCAAGTGGAAGAAAAAGGAAGTAAATTAAGTGATTGAATTCCAAGAAATCCCTCTTATTATATATATATTAGTATATTGTACAATTTTGAAAAAGGTGGTCAAATCATACAGTATGATCTGGATAATCCTGTATGATCTTTGAAAAAGCAGTCATCCTGAGGAGTCATCAAGATGTCTTTTTAACTACCGTATCGTACAATACGAAGATCTGTTTATCTATGTTAGATAGTGTAATTATTATTGTATTGATCGATTTGAATTCATCCAACAGCTGTTGACACATGGATCGTATAGAAAGAAGAGTTGGTTGTACATTATAGTCATTAATTATTGGTTAAATAAGGGTCGTTAATTTTATGAGTGGTGAGGATGTGCAGACATGTGAATATCATAAAGTACCAATGTGGTTCATACTGTATGAATAAAGTTCACATAGTATAAATATGGTTCATATATAGTACGATATGAGCAAATTTTATAATTTAATTTTTAATTGAAAAATATATTAGTGTGTGAAGATCTAGGAACATCTATTGACTACAAACATCACAGTAAACTAATCAAACAACTAAAAATAAATAAACATAAGTCAAACAATTTAACACACATTTAAGCACAAACAAAATAGATGATTACAAGTGTTTGATGATTTCACTTTCAGCCTGGATTAAGCACGAATATCAATAACACCTAGTTTAGTTCTCAATATGTTAAAGGTGTCAAAGTTTATTATTTTAGGGGTTTGGTTAAAATATTTGCTAATTGATTTTCAATGGCTACATAATCTCTAATGAAATGATGTCTAATGTCTATATGCTTCGTGTGGGAGTGTTGAATTGGATTTTTTGAAATGTAGATGGTATTTGTGTTATCACATATGATAGGAAAGGTGCCTACAGGTAGTCCAAATCTAGGATATGTTGCTTTAGCCATAAGACTTGAGCAATGTCGTTTCCTACAACTATATATTCTACCTCAGTGGTCGATAGGGATACAGAGTTTTGCTTTACATTGGAACAAGAAACTAATGTTTTTTATATGAATTGACAGGTTCCTGAGGTGCTTTTTCTATCTATCCTATATCCTACAAAGTCTGAGTTTGAATATCTTAGGGTTTCAAATGAAGGGGTATGTCTAGGATATCCAATACCCAAGTTTTGGGTGCTTATAAGGTATATAAGAATTCTCTTAACTGCTACCATATGAGATTCCTTACGGTTATATTAAACATACATTAAACACTATATCAGGTTGGCTAGCAATAAAATATTGAAGTGATCCTATTATTCCCATATATTTTTTATTATACACTTATTTTTCACTTGTATCCTTATCTAATTGAATGGTAGAGCTCATGAATGTATTTACTACCTTATCACCTTCCATCACATACTTCTTTAGGATCTCCTTGACATATTTTCTTTGACTAAGGTTCCATCATCTCTTTGCTTAACACTAAATCCAAGAAAGTATGTAAGCTATCCCATCATACTCATCTCAAATTCTTTACTTATAATTTTGGAAAATTCATCACAAAGATTTTCATTTGTAGATCTAAATTATACATTATCCATATAAATTTGTATAATGAGTAAATCATCTCCTATTTTCTTTAGGAATAGGGTGGTATCTACACTGTCCTTAATGAAGGATCTATCTAGAAGAAATGTGCTAAGCCTTTCATACTAAGCTCTAGGATCTTTTTTCAATCCATATAATACCTTTTTAAATTTATTTACATGATTGGGAAAGGTTGCATTTTCAATTCTAGGGGATTTTTTTACATATAAATATTCCTTTATAACCCCATTTAAGAAAGCACTTTTAAAACCCATCTGTTATAGTTTGAAGCCTCTAAAATATACAAATGCTATTAGAACTCTGATGGCCTCTAACCTAGCTACAAAGGCAAAGGTCTTATCAAAATTAATTCCTTCAATCTAATTATATCCCTTAGCTACTAACCTTGCCTTATTCCTAGTCATTACTCTAGAGTCATTCATCATATTCTTGAACATGAACTTGGTTCCTACAATACTCTAGTCCTTAGTTCTACTAACTAACTCCCATACATCCTTCCTAACAAATTGCTTCTACTCTTCTTGCATAGCTAGGATCCAAAATTTAGTAAATAGGTCTTGATCTATATTAATGGGTTCTACTATAGAGATGAAAGAAGAAAGACTAACCTCCTTCCTAAGTCTATGTGTAGTTCTAACTCCTATAGATGAATCTTCTAAGATAAGTTCTTTAGGATGACTAGATAAATATCTCTAGTGTTTAGGCAACTGGGTGATAATTGGGGTGGAAGGATGAAAAGACCATATTAAAAGTTGGATGTCCTACCTTACAAAATCTTACATTGATGCATACATACATTAATAACATTGATAGATAAACCATATAATATTATTGTGTGTACATAAATATCATATGATATGAATACATGCACTAATAGTATATGATAGATAAGAGGGATTAGACCAATGATTATTGATTTACATGATATAATAGATAATATGACTAATTATTGATGACCATTGAATTTGAATGCTAAATTGAAATTTGATAGATTGATTTGAAACTGAAATGCCACTAAATTATTTAATATGTTACTGAGATGATTGATTATATGATATACATTGATTTTAGTCATATATATTAGTAATTTATTGGGATATCGTACTTATTGTATTACTTTCACATATTTTCAGGAAAAGGTAAGAAAACTTGAGGTTGATCTGTGAATTGATTTCTAGTAGTATTTATATTTCATATTTATGTGTCATTGATATAAGTTAGATTATTTTATATAATGACTATTGTACTTGTATCATTTTGGGCTTGTAGTAGTTGTACATAATAATAAATATAAATAATATGTTTTTTTTTTTCTACTATTTCTATGATATTTATAAGTTCTAGTTTAATGGTTAAATGGTTGTAAATATAAATATAAAAGATATAATTCTTCCAACATAGATCTAGGGGAGTGACAAATCCTTTCACAAATTTCCTATAATAATTAACCATGCCTAAAAAGCTACATACCTCAGATATAGTAGTAGGTAGGCCTCGATCAATCAGTAAATGCTTGAATTTTTTAGGGATCTATAGTTATACCTGTACTACTCATTATGTGTCCCAAAAAAGAAATATTCCTTTGCTAGAACTCACACTTGGAGAACTTAACATATTTCTAATGATGCCTCAAAATCTCTAAAATAATCCTCAAATACATAATATAATCCTCCTCAAAAGAAGAATAAACTAGAATATCATCAATAAAAATAAGAAAAATGTGATCTAAATATTCTTGGAACAACCTATTCATTAGATCCATGAAAATTATTAGTGCATTAAAACCTTCAAAAGGCAATATAACTAAGAACTCATAATGTATATGCCCAGTACTAAAAATAGTCATCATTACATCGTCCTCTTGCACCTTCATGTAATAATACCATAATCACAAATTGATCTTAGAAAACATAAAAGATCCAACAAGCTAAACAAATAAATCATCGATCCTTAGCAGAGGATACTTTTTCTTGATAGTAATCTTATTTATTTATTTATAATCGATACACATGTATTGTACAATTCTTATTCTTTACAAAAGAATAAGTGATCCCCACCAAAAAAATACTAGTATGGAAAAATCCTCGATCAACTAACGCTTGAAGCTCAATTTTAACTTCTGAAGCTCCATAAGTGTCATCCAATACAAAGCCTTAGATATTGGAGCAATACTTAAATATATCATTATAAAACTTAATATATCTATCCAAAGGCAAGCTCACTAACTCCTCAGAAAAACATCCAAAAACTCTCATGCTATTGAGACATCAGAAAGAGAACCAAAATACATACTCATATCTCAAATTGATGCAAAAATATCACAATATTATTTTTCTATAGTTTATCTACTTTCAAAACATAAATCATACATGAAAAAAATACCTCTAACTCCTTAGAGAAGATAGCACTCATTAGATAGAAATAATATAACCTTCTTCTTCAAGCAATCAATCTGAGTCTCATATTGGCTCAACCAGTCCATACCTATAATAACGTCAAAATAATAAATGGGTAACATAATCAAATTAGATCTTTGCTTCATATTAGACATCTCTAATCACAAAAGCATACCCTACTAGCTACCGCATCCTCTCTGATCAATAAAGTAACAAACAAAGTAAAAGGAAGTAATATTGGAGGCAAGTGCAGTAAATAAAAATAATACTCATAAATAAATTAATGACTATCGCCAAAATTAAACAAAATATAATAAGGCAAATCCTAAATGTAATTCATACTTGTAATGATATTTGGTGCATCCCAGACCTTATGTTGAATCTGACTATATAAACATGCTTAAATCGAAGTTAGTGCAACAGAGCTACGAAGCTCTCTCTGATATAAAGACAGTCTCCTAGCTACAGAACCTGTTATAACTCCAGAACTAGAACTACTTCCTCCACCAAAGGATCCCTAAAAAATATAGAAAGTGGAACTGTCCTCAGCTTCCCTACTGATTTAATTAAAGTCTCAAACTTGGGCTCAAAATGTCTGCCAAGTCCTATATGTGGAAACTTAGTTATCTTGTGCCCAATTTACCCATATTGGAAACATTACCTTATCATCATATAACATTGACTAGAATGTCATCTACCATAACTATAACACATAGGTGATCCATTGAAAGAACCAAAACTATACACTATATCACTACTAGAGATAGCCATATAATGTCACCCTCTTTTAGACTCTCCTTGACAAAACCAGCTTCTCTTTCAAAACAAATCACTACTATAAGTGTCACTTCCAAATCTCTTCCTAATATAATTCCATTGTTGATGAATAGTTATCAAATCATTCTTAATCAAATGATCTTTCTCCATAAGCTCAAACAAATCAAATATATGGAATGGGACCAATGATTGCTTCAAACTACCTTGTAATCCCCTTATAAACGTACAACATTTCTCCTATGGATTACTAACCAACTATAGAGCATAAATGACTTAAGAAGTTAACTCCGCCTCATAATGCATGACAGCCTTGCTCTCTTAAAACAATCTCAAATAAGTTTGTTGTGTTTGCTAAGGTGAAGAAGGTGGTATAAACTAAACTTGTAATACATCAAAGAAACTTCTTTCAATTAATTAGAGAATTTAGTCTCCCTTAAAATTTATCCTCCTTCGGGCTCATCCATCAACAATTTACCTCTCCATCTAATAAAAATATTTGCTAATAGTACTTTCTTCCTACAAGGACAATTCATACTATCAAATATCTTCTTTAACCACCTCAACCAATCCTTTGCTTCTTTGGGCTCAATAATACCCTCAAATCTCAGAGGCTTCAATCTTAAAAACATCCATAGATGATGATTTACATCATCAGATTGAATAGTAGGAACTATGCTCTATGCTTCATCTTCAATTGGGCTACCAGACTAGTAAGCAATGAAATAATATCAGAACTAACAATAGTAGTATTATGTATGGGTGCTTCTTGATTAACACTCTATCTATTTGTGATATATGGGTCTGTTGGATCCATAATCATACAAAACACTGAATTCAACATGTATGCTTATGTAAACAAATAAGAATGAATGTACATACATACCCAAAATTACCTACCTGGATTCATAGATCAATCCTTATAGCTCTATTTTAATAATTAATTTTCCAGATCTATTGCTTTGATACCAAAAAAGCTATCTAACAACCCAACTTGATAGGACCCACAAATAGAAGAGGTCCTATCATGTTGGCTTGCAATATGCTAATCCCAAAATCTAAGTTTTGAAACCTTCTAAGAATTTTTCTTCTAATTTAAACTTTAAAATAAATAACAAACCACATAGCTACTAATAACATTTAGTATACTTAAAATGAACTCATCCATAAAACTTCTTTTATTTAAACATCTAAATATATATTCAATAATTACACTATAATATATGGTTACAGACAATAATGTCAAACATAGTATATCAAATAACTTGTCATGATTGTACAAAAGTTAAAAGAAAGACATACTTATATAAAATTATATTAGATCCCGAAACTGCTACACAGCTGGCTCTATACCTTTTCTAGACCCTAAAATAGAAGGCACAATTATTATGAGCTAACACAGCTGAACAACCCATTTTACCAATCTAAATTTCTAAATTATTCATTTATTAAGAATTTAACTGAATATAAAAAAGCATAATAACTCACTATGAGGAGCAAAAAAAGAGTTATAGTTATCATAACTTTAAAAAATAGTACTGAAAAAGTAAATACAAAGTACTTCATATACCAAAGATAACCACCAGACATGATTCAAAGAATTATTATCCTTCTGCCCCCCAACAGATAAAATATAGAGAATTCTAACCCTTATGTCTACCAATTGATAGAGTGTGCATATAACACCAACATGAGCATTTAGCAACAAAACCAAACTTCCTCCACCTACACCAGATCACCTCAGAATCACACATTCATATTGATAAGTATATAATTTGGTAGTACAAGAAGCACAAATAAAATCATTTTAGAAATTGCCAAAATGTCTTTATGGTAAATAACGAAATACTCTATTGAGTAGAAATTCACTTTTCAGAAAATAACTGAATTACTAGATGTTATCTAGAACATTGTTTTGAACTTTAAATGTAATACAACAGTTTTTTTTAGAGTTGGGATTATTCTTTAATCAATTAAAATAATATAATTCCCAAAATCCCTAGCATAAAATTTTTAGAAAAAATATCTAAATGTCCATAATTATTGTTTCTAAAACATACAAGAAGTTACACGATGAAAGTTTAGCGATTATAGAATTATCCCCATTTTTGTAATTCAGAAATATAATTTAAATCAGAAAATTCTCCAAATTCTCATATTTTTAATGACATAAACAAAATACAACCTGCCTCGATCCGAGCAACCAACTTCCAAAAGTAAAGTTATAGACTTTCTCTCTTTAGAAATATAACTGGGTTGTCGATTGAAAATGGACTGAAGTTGCCTAAAATTGACTTCTGGAAATTCCTCTCTCTCTCTCTCTCTCTCTCTCTCTCTCTCTCTCTCTCTCTCACGCACTAACGGGGTGTTGAAGGAAAATGAAATGAATTAAATAGTGATTTTAAATATTTTTATTATTAAAATTCAGCCTAGTGCGACTGCATCCTGAGGCGCTTCCCACGACACTCTCTAAGCCAACCCAATACTTTTGTAGTGCCACCAAACCGCCACAACGCCACCAGTGTGTCTTAGCACTGAATTTGTTTTTTAAGTTCTTTAGAGTTTGGTGTTGGAACAATTATTACGTCCTTTGACCGGACGTAGAGCTACGTTCGGCCGCCAATAACATGTCGCCACGTGCTCTTACTCTTTACCGCGCGACCCGACGACTTGACCCGGAGCGGAACTCAGGAATGCTATGTTCGCGATTTTCTCAGTATTGCTCGGTATTTGCTTGGTATTTGCTAGGTATTGCTTTGCAAAAATGAGAAATACCGCTCTGTGAAGACCAATACCATGCAAATACCGAGTTTTTTTACAACTCGGTACAACTCAGTATTTGCTCGGGATTTGCTCGGTATTGCTAGGGATTTGCTCGGTATTGCTAGGTATTTGCTCGGTATTGCTAGAAAAAACTCGGTACAACTCGGTATTTGCTCGGTATTGCTAGGTATTTGCTCGGTATTGGTTATTGCCGAGCAAAATCGACCAATACCTAGCAATACCGAGCAATTTTGGGTCCGTTCTGGGTCGGGTTGTCGGGGCGCGCGGTAAATAATGAAAACGCGTGGCGCGATTCTATTGACGGCCGAACGTAGAGTTGCGTACGTTCACCGGACCAAATAAAAGTTCTTGGTGTTGAGGCATCACCAACCCCAACATTGTTGGTACGTGTTTTAGGAGAAAATTTTCAAAATTTTCAAACATATAAATTAACCCCCAAAATCCACTCCAGAACGCATGTAGACCTTTACATTCATGCAAAGCACTCTACAAATGTTGAAGTGTTTAAATGCAAAAAAAGTAACAAATTACCTTGAGTCGGTATGGATTAAAACATGTTGTACTATGCACTGACTTAAGAAGTGTTACAATTACTTTCACATGAAATGTAAGAATCCAATGCAATTATCAATAATAATTTTTGGATCTTTTCATAAAAACTTATTTTAATAAATTTCAAATATATATTTAATATTAACAAAAATTAATTTTTGATGTTATTATATTTAAAGACAAAATATAAGTTAAGATATATTCCACAAAAAAAATTAAGAATCTGTTCTAAATGAAAAAAAATCTCTCTTATTTGAATATTTAATAATTTATATCTTTATTGACATATAAATTAATTTAAAATAATAATTCTTGTATTAAAAAATAAACATATAAATTTTTTTATAAAATTATTATTTTTATATTGTTATATACTGTAATATATTTTCTTAATTAAATTATTTATATAAACCTATATAAATAAAGTCAATTGTATAGTTTAATTTAATTAACCATAAAAATTTAACTATACTATACATTCATATATAACTCTTATATATATAAATGTGTAGCTATTAAAGTGTTAATAAACTAAATTAAAGCTAGTGGCTGACACAAAGAGCGACAGGCTAATTTTAAAATTAAAAAAATATTTTAAAATGTTGCTAATCGCTGAAGATGTCAGCCACTATCTCTAAAAAATTAAATTTTCTGCTTTTTCCGCATCAGCTGAACTTGGCCACGTTCCAGTCGGTAGCTTTGCTCGCGACTGTCTGTTATAAACTTTTTTTTTTTTTAATATTTAATTCAACAATATAAATTATTAGCATTCCTATTTATTAAAATACTCCATAATAATCTTGAGCTCGTCCCAATTAATACAAATCTTCTTGTATTTTCCGTAGATCAACAAGCAAATCTGTAACTTTATCAAAGGGTTGTAGGCTTACAGTTGTCTTCTTGCCATTCAAGTTTACTTTGTAATCAACTCTTGTGAGTTTTAGCTGATTGCTTTCCATGCAGAAACTCTAACTCTGGTACATTCTACATTGGAGCTTTGGAAAGATGCTAATTTCACATTTCCAGTTTTCTTTAGCATGACGGAGCACACAGTACATGTGAGAAGGCGGATTTATTATTCTGTGCGGAGTCCGGAAGATGTCCGTAGACCAATAAAAATGCGCCACATGACCCTAAAAATGTACCACGCTCGGTACCCCGCTGGGTACCGCTCAATACCGAGCGTGTAATCGGACTGGAGAGCCATCCGGTGTCCGCATAGAATGATAGCTCGAGAAGGCGGCCCTGCCTTCAGACCTTCCTTGAGAGATTTGCTGAAATGTTTGAGATGGTGGTTTTCAGGGCTAGTAAATTAAGATGTATGTGCTGAACAATTATTAGACGTCTTAATCGAAACAGAAGCATTTTTCGGGAAACATGCATGTTTTCTGATGGAAGCTGCTACATGAAGGATTTAAGGATTTTAGGACGATACCTTAAAAAGGTTTTCATTATTGATAACTATGCTCAGAGTTCGCTCTCTTGATATTGTCTCCTATTACACTCCCATTTTATGTCGGCAAATGTATTTGTTGCAGCTCTGGTAAGTTCGATTAAAGCTTCGTTTGGGACGGCTTTTTTATTTCTTTCTGAAATGGAGTTTTAATACCAAAATAAAAAAAAATTGTACTAAAACTCCATTTTAGAAAGCAATAAAAAAGCCGTCCCAAACGAAGCCTAAATCTGAAATATGGAAAAGCAACATGTGCCACTACAGAAAAATCATCGATTATAGACAGACTTTTCCGGCGGACTATGTTCTGGAAGCTTTCCAATATATTTTCGGCGGAATTTGTCCAACTAATTTTTAATTCTTATATTTTAAATTAAAAAAATGTAACAATTAAACATTTTTGTCTTTCAAGCAAACTGGTTTGGGTTTTTGAAATCATACTCACTTCGAATCCCAGCGCATGCAGGTAGTGAGGTTGTCCAGGCAACGCGGGCTGACGAAAAGCGCAGGAGGCGGGCAAGCAACCGAGCAGCAACTGGCTGCCTGGTGGGCAGCGGGTAACCTGATTTTTTTAATTAATTAATTTTTAAAATTTTCGATAGCATTATTCAGCCAGAAAGCCGCTGGTTGTCGTTTAGTACGCGGCTTTTATCGGCGGAAAAATATCCGTCGAAAATCTTAATTTTTGTCTGAAAAAATTGTCGGTAATAGACAATTTTCCTATAGTGTGCGTTACAAATTAACTAGTTTTCATATTCAAAATTTCATATCTTGTACTTCCATTAACCTTCATAAGAATTTGTCACGTATATATGTTTGAATTTGTTTTGTTTGTCTCATTATATGTTTAGAAGTTTCTATTTAGGGTAGAATTCTTACTATTTTCTAAAGCAACTTTTTAGTTAAAAATTTTGAGTTTAAAAAAAAAATTATGCTAGAAAACAAAGCTTTAATCTCAAATTATGCCAATAGGTTTAATTCAAGTTTTTCCTTCATTTAGTATAATTTTTTATTTGATCTAAAAATTAATCAAACTTTATAACGATTTTCTGATTTGGATGCAATTTTTCCTTCATTCAGTATAATCTTTTCAAGAACTTTTAGTCTTGCTGTCTTTAATTTATCTTTCCATTATAAATCTCTCACATTAGTTTTATCTCGCTTTTTTTAACACTTTGTTTTGCTATACATTGCATTCAGTTCAGTTGAATTATTTTTTCTATAATTTAAGGCTAAAATGAATTTCACTTACTACTTAATATATATCAGCATTTTCAATATTAATAGAACTGATTCCATAAACTATAAAAGCTCTTTAAGGTAATCACTAAGGATCCTCAATCACTACAGGAATCGGCTTTCCAGCGGATATTTTTCCATCAGTAAAAGCCACGTAGGAAATGAGTACCAGCGGTTCATTTCCGGCAAATTTTTTTTCTGGCATTTTTCCGGCGGATATTTTTCAAAGGCTCAACCAGTTTGCTAGACAGGCGAAAGTATTAAAATAGCCATACTTTTTTTATTTAAAATATAATAATGACAATTTGCTGGATAAGCTGTCAAACACGCCAATGGAATCAAAGCCGCCGAAAAAGCTGCATAAAAGTTAGTTGGACATATTTCGTCATAATCTGTCGGAAATCCGCCTAAAAACCACCGAAGAATAGTCCGCCGAAAAGCAACTGGAAAAATCCGAACGTAATAGACGATTTTATTATAGTGAATATGGACTGATAATTTTCGTTCTTCCAGGGCAGGTAACCTGCTCATCTCCTTCAAATATATCTTTTCAGTGGGGATCACAGAACAAATTCAGCAAAAAAAAGAGAACGCTTAACCCCTTTAATGTTATCACAGCCAGCAAGCTCCAAAGAGCTGTAGATTTGAATAATTCACTTAAATCACCCTCCTTCTACGTGATCTTATTGTAATGCCACGTAAGTTCGCAAGGCATATGGTTAAAGGCCAAAAAAATTCTCTGAACCAAGCTAATTTCACCCAGGCTTGCTCTTGCTGAAAATCTCTAGAGAATCTAAGTGAAGGCCCTCATCCGAATTCCCACTGATAGTAGTTGCCGACACGACTAAACACTCAGTTGTGGCTTTCATCCCAATCATGAAAGTTGCTTTTTCTTTAGATTTTTTGAGAGGATGAGGATCATTGAGCAAATTTACATGAACAGCTTCTCATAAAAAAAATCAATGCCAATAAATTTCTTTTTTCATAAATAACAATACGATTTTACATATACAATAAGATGATCACGTTTTATCTTGAAGAGGATTTTTTTTGGCTTCTTTTAGGATAGAATTCTTATTGTTTTCTAAGGCTTCGTTTGGGACGGCTTTCTTTCTGCTTCTTAAAGTGGCTTTCTAGTAAAAAAATTAAAATTTTTGTACAAAAAAAACAGTTTAAGAAGCAGAAAGAAAGCTGTGGCAAACGAAACCTAAAGCTATTGAAGAAGGTAATTTTATAATTCAAATTTTTTCTTAAAGAACCGGAAAGCAATGACCTAAAAAAGTTATAGTTGTGGTATGAAAGCAAACCATCAAGAAAGTTATCTCAAACAAAACCTTAAGCATTGTCTTTTGGTCTGAGGGTTGTTTTTTTACTTATTTTGTGAACAGCTGTTATTTTATTTGAAACAGTCTTAAAATATATATAGATATATTGCAGATTATATATACTATCTCAAATTTTATAAATAATTATCTTGTATTTGAGTTCATTTTTTTATGAGCTTCGGATCTATATTATAACTATAATTCAATAGATTTGATCCACAATGTCCTAAAAGGTTGCCCTTTGTATGGTATAATGAGATCTCCTTGGTGGTAGTTCATGGTAGACTAGCTACATGATTTAAGAAATACAATTTGTTAGTTTTATCATGTATGTTGCTTCTAAATTGTGACGTTTAATTATTTATATTGTTTGGCCAGCCACTCCACTCTATGAGTTAGGCACCTAATTAAATTAAGTAAGTGCCTTTAACTAACACAATAATTAACACATAAAATCCACATTACATAGCCAAAGTTCACATAAATATGATCATAATCTCAAAGATAATACAACATATGAGAATTCCATAAAATAAAATAAAATAAACTTTAATTCTTGATGCCCATTTTCACTTTGCTTCAAATAAGTTATCCTCCTTGTTTTAGTGAAGCCCACCTAGCTATGGATGTTGTAATTGAACCTCTTTTTTCTTGTTAACTCCATATGCTATATCAATTTCCTTTGACCACAAGAACTTTTATATGAAGAGTTGAAGTCCAAGTAGTTTAATTGCAAACTCTAGTGCTTGCTTCTTCGGATCCTCTATAGCATGTCAAGTGTCATCAATGGGTGGCTTGTTGCTCCATCTAACAAGAAATATATATATGATCTTTAATATGGCCTGTTTCATCGATGATGATGTGATCCACCTTAAAAAAAGAGTGTTAGTTTCACATCTGCAAAGAGTGATTTTGTTCCTGCAAAACAATCATCTTATATATTTAGTTTGAAGATTGGCTAACTCATTTATATGATATAAGATCTTTCATATTAAAAATAAGGTTGATAAATATGTCTTTGGGCAATTGAATAACGCATGCATCCACACAAATTTTCTTAATAATTTCATAAGATATATATGTCCTAGCTTGTAATTTTCTAAATTTAGTGTAAGGATGTCTCTCAGAATAGATTCTTATTAACACATTATCACCTTCTCTTTGAATTCTTTAAAGCTTTATTCTTATTCTTAATTTTAATCTATTTTTATTAGTGATTTCCAATTTTTGTTTTACATTCTTCTGAAGATAATCAAAGTCTCATGCAAATGTAAATGTAGAATAAAAAAATTCATGTGACAGGATGCTAGCAAGATTAACTACCTTTCTAGGGTTGTAATTATAGCCTATCTTCGATGGTGTTTTGTTGGTAGCCCTAAAAACCAAACTATTATAACCAAACTCAAATGTAGGTAATGAAGATCCCAATTGTCTAAACTTTTACCCATCAAACTCATAAGAAGATCTTTTAAAGATTTGACCTCAGTTTGGGAGTAAAAGACTAAAGAAAATTTAATTGTTGTACCCATCCACGTTCACAATGTTTTCTCAAAAATAGATTACGAACTTGGCACATCTTTCATAAACAAGTATCTCAAAAGTGACTTATAAATCTTGTTTTATACATAAACCTAAAAGGATATTAATTATAAGGAATGCTAATTAATGTAAATAAAAGATAATTTTAGAAGCACAATGAATATATGTAATTCTTGATTTCACTACCTCCTTGGCCCAATGATGACTTATCCTTCCTTCTAATTAAAGATAACATTGTTTTACTCTCTCAATCAAGCATCCACAAAATCATCAATGATTATTCTATCTTACTTCTCATTCCTTAGCTAGTTGAGATAATGATTTACCTCCCTAACCCAACTTGAATAAAAGTATCCTAGCCAGCCCATGTTAATGTTATAACTAGATTGGGAGTTGGCATAGGTAAGTGGCTATGCATTATCCATTAGGAGGTTAGAAGAAAGTAATTCATAAGAGATGAAAGATGGCCAATTACGGGCAAAAAATTGATTTTACTCCACAAATATTATCATTGAGTTTCCCATTATCGAGATGTTAGTTTTTGGATTTCAATTTGCATTATTATTTATTATGAATTGGACATGGGAGTGTGGTCCAAAGGGTGCAGGGGAATTTATGATGTTGCTATTTTAGGGTTCTTGATCGTCTTAAAAATGCAAGTGATTATCTTGATGTAGCTAGTACAAAATTAGATCTCTTAATTATAATGTTAACTCACAAATTTAATATTGGAACAATGATGTACTTAAAAAGGATAACCAAATCTACATCCCATATTAGTCCCTTTGAATTTGAACCTTATTTAAGCTTTAAAAATGGAATAAAAAGATATACAAATAATCTTTATCCTCTTTATCTTTTGTGTAAAATAATCTTCTACAATGAGCTATGACAAGCTAATGCCTAAGAATAATATTCTTTAATTTTGAAAAAGGGAAGATTGTTCCACCACAAAAGAAAAAACTTCTAAAACTCTAGTGCCTCTTCAACCATTTTTTATTCCTTAATTTGTCATTGAGCTAATATATTTTTTCTTATAACTTCCAATTTATAATACAAAAATAGAACAATAATAATAAATTTTGCTAGATTTTCAAAAAATTTCCTCTTCATGCAAGGTGACTATTATTGAAATGTTGATAAAGAGTTGACCCATCATAGATTAATGGAAATAACCTATAAACTTTTTCATCTTCTTGCAAGGTGATAATTTTTCCTCTTATTGAAATGTTGTCAAAATAGAACAATAATAATAAATTCCATGTAGTGTTATAATTGACCAAAGTTATTATTATTATTATTTGCTATATATATACATTAAAACACATGGAATGCATTGATGCATAGATTGTATGCAATATTTTTTCCTTGGACATTAGTTATTAGAAAATGCATATGAACCTGTTGATGTATAAGATTAATCTACATAATTTTTGTATTTTATGAGATATAATGTAACATTCTAGAATGTACATAAAATTGTTTATTCCACTAATATATATGATTAAATATATATTTTTATTTTGTGATAAAATAATCATGGGTTATATGTTGTTAGTAATTCTTAAACATGAAGTGCTAATATGGTAGTTAGTCTACAAATATCTAATGAAGATTTTGAGCTTTAACTTATGTTATTTTGATGGTTACCATATGTCTACCATTCATAAGGTGGTGAGTTGGAGGATAATAGTTTGCTCACCAAAAAGATGGGTGAATTTGGTAAGCTAGAGGACGATAGCTGCATACAAATAGATCCTGTGTAATGTGTGTACAAATATCAAATGTAATCATGAGATGGTTTAGAGTGTAATAAATTTTACCTCAATTATGGTTGCAATCGACTGAATTGAAACTCTTGGTAAGCTCGTTATAGTGAGATTCTGTAATTGCATAATATGCTAGGGTAACATATTTGTAAAATTTAAATTTGTTGGGTAAGAAGATGCTATGAGGGAGGTGTCAATTATGGAATCAATGAGTTACCAACCTGTTAATGATAACTCACTTGTAACTTGATGATATTTCAATCTTTTTTAGTTTAAGAGTGTTATAGGCATGAATTTGGCTTTGCAAGATGGCTTAAAAGGGATTTAAATTGCTTTTGTAAGGTATTAAGAGTGGTGTATATACTTTTGTGGGATTGGAGTAGAAGTGGGGGTTAACACATGATTTTATATTATACCACATAATGATATTGAGCTAATACATGCATGAATTCTGCCAATTTGGCCAATGAGCATTTATATTACGGGAAATCATAATAGCTCACTAGTTTGTTAACAAGCAACAACATGATGATTACGACATAAGACTAGGAATGTCAATTGTGTTAAAACAAGTGATTATTATAATACATGTGTTTACTAACTACCCTTGGTCATCCCATGAGATTAGGAATGGGTTCTAGAAGTCACCATGCCAATATCGAACAAGTTGCAAGCCATAACAAGCCTTGGCTGGCCACATTGATACCTAACCTTCCTTGATGCTTCTAACATTTCTCCTTGTTCCTTGTGGTGAAATGAACCTTTGATGTCTGATGGACTCATGATACAATCTTACATCCCTTACTTGAGGGAAGAAAGAAAGATATAAAATGATAAATATAATGAATCATATAAAAAAATAATTATCTCAACACATTAACTGCTAATAATAATAAAATACAATAACTATTAAAGTAAAACCAAGAAATATTAAATTATATATGAAATCCTCATGATTTTATCATGTAGAGGAGGCTAATCATCTGCCTTTGAAAGTGAAATCCAATGTTTTTAAAGATCCACCCAATTCATGAGGACGCTTTAGTCTTGCATCAAATAGGGACCGTCAGCTGTATTAATGCAATTGATTATTGAAATAGAGAATTAAAAGCAAATGACGATCTAGTCTTGCATCTCACATGATCATGCATGCCAACCTTGATGTATAGAAATTGATGACATGCATGCTTTTATTTACATGAATGATGTTACTTCTTAGCTTGCATGAAAGCAAATGATGATTTAAGCAGAGAATTGTTACATTGATTATATAATATGAATGCTTGACATGATATGTCATTAAAAGACATGAAGGCACTATGATTGTGCATGTTGATTCTCTCCATTGCTTGGACTCCTTGTGAAATACTAAAGTTATGCTTAGTATTATTGTATGCTCATTGTTTTTAGTTTTAGGAATGGATAATTAGTGGGTTCATAAGGGATTTTTATGATATTTATAATAGAGGCTATCATATTATCTTCATACTGGTATTTTTTGTGTAAAATGAATTTTCTATGGATAAATTTTAATATTGTATATGAAAATAATCACGATGCATCTTTTTTATTATAATGATGATGTATGTGCTTATGTTACTAAAGTTATAGCTTATGATGTTACAAATGAAACTTGATGTTTTTCTTTTATTGTGTAGGTTTTTTTGTCTATTATAGTGGCTCTTTAAATATAAGATAAATTATTAATATGAATGATAAATTATGAACTAATTAATGATTCTAACTTGAAGAAAATAATGATTATCATGATTATTAATATAATATGTTTTAGTGTAGATGATTAGTGTTCTTCTATGTCCACCCTAATTTAGCATTATTTGTTGCAGAGTATGAGTTATTTTAGTTAGGGTGTGACACCCCCATATAAGGTTACTAAGTAGCATGTTTATAACATTTGTTCAAATGAAGAGTTTTGTATTTTTTAGGGGTGGTGATTATTCTAACCAGATTTAAGTGAAGAAACATTATTCATCATAATCTTCACTATGCTTTATGTTATAACTATTATGAGGATTGTGCTGACACAAATAGTCTTAAAAAACCCTCCTCCATCAATGGAAGAAGGTCCAATACTAGCAAGCGTCATGTTTGTACGTGATCAAATGCGAGTAGCCTGCAGGAAAGGAAACCGAGTAATTTCATAAAAATCTACCATTTTGCACGAATTTTGATGACGAGCTAGCTGTAATCATTATTGTTTAGTATTGTGAAGTACCATCCATATTTTACAGGTTGCTTAATTCCTAATCAAAGTTCATAAACAATCTTTTATTTGGAGAATTTTTATTATTTTGCTTACTAAACATCAAGCAATTATGAATTCTAAGGAATCTTGTCGCTTCAAGTATCTTTTATTTTATCCTAAGAGTTGATTTATAGCCTTCCGAGCCTTCCTTGTAGTATAAGAGTTGACTTTCAACCTCTCGAAGGCTTCTTATACAATTCTAAAAGCCAAGTTTTAACATGTAGGAGCCCTCAAGTAGTTTCCTTTGGGAATCCTACTAAGCAATCAAGAATTCAATTTCTAGCTTTTGGAAATCCTTGGAAATTATAGGAATTAAATTTCTACCTCAATAATACTGTTTTAGAAGGCTCCAGCAGGTGAAGGTTTCGTTTGAGATAATTTTTTTACTGCTTCCAAAAGTAGTTTTTAGTATAAAAATTTCTTGTACTAAAACATTTTGTACTAAAACACTACTCTAGGTTTTGTTTGAGATGCCTTTTTAACTACATCTTAAAGCAGCTTTCTAGTACAAAATTTTTAATTTTTATACGAAAAAGTCGTTTTAAGAAGCATGCAAAAAACCATCCCAAACGAAATTTTAGAAAGTAATAAGAAAACCGTCCCAAACGAAACTAAAATTG
The DNA here is from genome assembly GCA_022539455.1 of Dendrobium nobile. Taxonomy (NCBI): domain Eukaryota; kingdom Viridiplantae; phylum Streptophyta; class Magnoliopsida; order Asparagales; family Orchidaceae; genus Dendrobium; species Dendrobium nobile. Next base: position 60,868,341 of record CM039733.1, read on the forward strand.
ACTGTGGAATTGCTGTGGAGAAAGTAACTTTCCTATTATAGTTGTAGAAAACAACTTTCTATAATAAATTTTTTTGAAAAGTAGTAAAAAGTAATAAAAAATACAATAGTCAAAAGAAATTGTAGTTGCTCTCTAAAAGATAAAATAATTAAAAAATTATCCCAAATAAATCCTCAGTATATATTAACTTTACATTAACTTAGGCTAGCTCTAGCTCAAATCGAAGACATTGAATGAATTAGTCCTACAATCATTCATGTTCTGACTCAAATGAATTTGAAATAATCATTGGTCCGGATAAGATCGTCTTCAGATTGGACCTTTCACAGCCGAAGATGCACATGCTGGGAATGGACAAATAGATGCAACTCATATTAAACAATATGCATCAATAATTGCCATTGCAAGTCCAATCAAACGAATACGAGGCAGCCAAGAGCTTCACTTACCCGTCAGATTCTAAGGCCAAAATCGCTTTTCAGGAATGAAAGCTTTCATCTAACTGCTACTAATTATTAGAAAATACTCATCAATCTTCTATTTTTACTCCCTTACAGAAACTTTCATTGTCAAATCTCTGTTTTTACCAAGAATAATACTTTTTAGTTGGGTGAAAGCGCTGGAATGCCCAGCCTAAATGAGACATAATGATGATTAGTAATTTAAACAAAGCAGGAGAAGTTAATTATATGTGAGAAAGAAAGAACTGATCTTGTACAGGTAAATATACGAGAGATCAAAATCTGCTTCTTCAAAAGAGTTAAATCAGTATATGCCCCTTTTTTCCTGGATGATTCGATTGATTCATCATATGCCAGAAGAAAGAAAATATCGCAAAATCTAGTTTTTAGGTGATTTGAGGTAAACGGAGCAGATATTTGATGCAGCCATGAATAAAAGTTAAGGAAATAGATATAAAACAGGGGAAGGTTAAAGAAAAGGAAAGAGAAGTTACAGAAACCATGATGTTTTTGGTTAGATGGAAGAACAATCACAAATGGCATATACAAAAGTGTCAGATTTACATGAATATGATGAAGAAGAAAAAGTAATACAACAACCTTCTAAAAATCTCCACGGATAAAGTTTTATTACTCGATTGCAGACATAAAAATACCAAATTCCTCATTCAACTCTCCACGGTGGGAGCAGATTCGCCGGCCGGCGAGGAAAGGGCTGCCGCTGATAGAGCATCAGCGAGCGCGCGCATCGTCTTGACCTGCATCTCGAGGGCCGCCACGTAATCCGCGGTTTCTTCCAAAAGGATCGGCGCCGACAGCTTCCGGCAGCCGGGGACGAGCCTCGACAACACGCGGAGGCGGTCCCTCACCTTCTTACCCTTCAGCACCGGTGGCTGCGGCTCAATCCCCGCCTCCGATACAAACTTGCGGGTCGGACGCGGAGGTCTCCGTCGCCGGATCTTACCTCCAGACTTGAGGAGCACTTTCCGACGGCGGCAACGGCCGAAGAGGAGGGAGCGACTCCATCGGGTCTGACCCCGGGCCGTAAGAGCAAGGGCTGAGTCAGCAGCGTCTTTGATGGCCCGCGGACCTGCGGGCGGTGTGCCGCGGGTGGCGCGTAGAGCTTCGAGGAGACGACGGCCGTAGATCCGTTGCTGGGCCCCGCTTCGCCACTTGGACTCCTGCGGCGATCTAAGGTCGGACTTGGGCTTCTTCCTGGCGGCAGCAGCGGAAGTGGAGGCAGAGGAGATCATTTCTGGGGCAGTATAATGGCTGGAGAAGTGGAGATGGAAGGGGAACGGAAAGAAGGAAGGCGAGGGATGGGCTGAGAGGGGAGAAGAATATTGATTTATGAAAGAAAAAATTGCTTTGCGATTTCTTTATTTATAAATAAAATAAACGGGCCTGTAATTATGCTTTATTTAATTAATTTTTAAAAGAAACTCCTTTAAAAAAAAAAAAAAAAAAGAGTATTATTGGATGATGGACTGTAACGTGATGGAGCCAGAAACGAGAAAAGGCGTGGGCTCCACAAAGCACCCACCCATAGATAACCCATGTGATTTTCTTCCATAATGATAGTATTTTTTTAGTTCTTTTTTCTTAAGAAAGAAAATGAGAAATTCTCCTCGCAAAGCTCACAACTCACAAGTGTCTGGATGTCTGATATCTACAACCTAAAGTCTTTTGTCTGTGCACTGTGTTTGTATTCATATTTGTTTAGATTGGACCCAAAAATAATAAAAAAAAAAATTAGAGATTAAGGTCATGTTTGGGACGTCTTTCTTATTGCTTTTTAAAATAAATTTTTAGTACAAAAATTTAAATTTACGTACTAAAAAATTGTTTTAATTAGCAGAAAGAAAACCGTCTCAAATGAAGCCTAAATGAGTTTCAATAATTATTGACTGTGGATCAAATTGAACAGGTTGCAACATAAAACTTAGAACATTTTAAGTTGGATAAAAACTCGAGTCACCCATTACTAAATCTTGTTAAGTTGTATACGAATCAACTAACTCGAGTTCAATACTCAACTAATGAACTCGTTTAGAACTCATGTAGTTATTTGTAGTGCAATAAATCTGGACTTTAATCTGTATGTGCCATGGCTACTCACTCAAGACTCATCAGCCAATTAGTGGTTCCCAATAGAAGATGTTATGCAGGAGTAGTCGATAAAATGTAAAAGAAAAAAAAAATGAAAAAAAAAAAACAAAATCTATAAATCGGTTTATTGTAGTTCGGCCAATAGGCCTACGTAAACTTCCCAAGTCTACTAATTGAGATTTCCACTAGCACTCTATTCTTCTGATCTTAGCAAGCAAAGAAGCCTCTGTCCTTCATAGGATAAGGGAGAAACCCATTACACAATTCTCAACTTCAACTCCTCACAAGGCAGAGGCACCTCTCTCCTTCATAGGTAATGGGGAGGCCCTAAATGCCACTTTTTTATTCGAAAATTATACATCTCTAGTCACTCCAGCTAGAACCACAAGATACACAAGAACTCCTTGAGATCTTCACATTCCTTATAACAAGACTAAAAAAACCTCTCAACAAAGCTACAAACTATCAACATAGAGAAATAAGGATATTACTAGAGAAATAATTAAACTGAAGCCTCACACAATTTTCTTCAAGAACTTTCATGAAATTTCATGCGATCTTCTCAAATATCTCACACATGAAATAGTTCAAGTAAATAAAATGTAAAAGATAAGTACAAAAATAAAATTACATAAACTGATTTATAGTAGTTCGACCAACAGGCCTACGTCAACTTCTGAAGTTTGTTGATTGAGATTTCCAATAGTACTCCTTTCTTATGGTCTCATCAAAGTGAAGAAGCCTCTGTCCTTTGCATGATAATTGAGAAAACCATTACATAATTCTCTCCTTCAAGTTTTCACAAGGTAGAGACTCCTCTCTTCTTCTAATGTAATGGGGACATTCTTAACTCCACTTTTCTGTTCGAAAAGTATACAATGCTAGTTGCTCCAGCTAGATCCAGAAGATACACAAGCCTTGCATGAGATCTTCACATCCCTTATAAAAAGACTCAAAAAGCTCTCAACCAAATGCTACAAACTATCTATATAGGAAAATAATGATATTATTAGAGAAATAGTTAAATTGAAGCCTCATATTAGTTTCTTCAAGAACTCTCATGAAATTTCATGCAAGCTTCTCAAATATCTCAAAAGCCCTTACAAATCTATCAAAAAATCTATCAAAGACTAATTAGGATTTCTTATATATATATATATATATATATATATATATATATATATATATATATATATATATATATATATATATATATATATATATATATATATATATATAAGATGGCTCCCATAGAAACCCTAAAAAATCAATGTAATAGAATTATCGGCCTAATAGTTAAAAAAAAAATCAGCCTGATAATACAGTCTAATCATGAGATTATATAGCATGATTAGTACAACCATCTTAAAATCCTAAAAAAAACTACATGAATATAAAATGCTCATGAGTACAACATATAAATACCACTTTAGCTAAATACTCATTAATACACATACAACCAAAAAACACTTTTAAAGCAAAGATAAAACAAAGTGAATAGTTAGGCAATCCTGGTTTGATGTTCGTTGTGGTAGATGGTGATAACCATATAGAAGTGAAGAATGTTTCTGAAACTAGGAGTGATCCTCCACGAGTTGCACCATAGTAGCTCTCACCTGATATTCTTCTACTACACAAACCTGGTCTATGAAGGTGGCATGTGGTCTAGTAGTTGAGGATAGGAAATAGTATACTTGGCTTCTAATACATAAGTAATAATGTGACCGAGTGATCTATTTTATTTTTGGTAGACTATAGGATACTTAATAGAAGTGAGTTTTCTATGTACTAGATCAAAATATTTGTTAAATTTAATTATATAATATTCATGCAATAATATGTATCTATGGAGACCTGTGGGGTAATATTAATCTTTTCAGTGGCTTTTTGGATGTACATTATGTCAAAACATGAGTAGGATGACATGAATGTTTAACACATCTACTAAGCCTAGTGGTGCTTAAAAGGTAAGCTTCTTAAGTTCATATTAATGGTGGACAATTATAATGCAAGTTTATGGTTATGTCGTGAGGTGAGATAATGGAATATATGTGATACGTGAAGGTACTCGTGTAAATCTAGATCAATGATAATACTAGGGATTGAATAGTTGTCCTATCCACATTAATCCTAAGGTGGGAATAGAATTTAAATAAAAATTTTGAATTATAGGGAAAGTCAAGAGAGATAAGGAATTGAAGTTAGGTACTAATGAAACAATCATAGATTTAATATGAATGCTGCTCTTGTATGACAACTTTCAAGTTAATGATGTACGCCTTCCTATATTTTGCATATATAGCTTTATCTTCCTTTATTCTCAATCTTTCATCTCTTTGTTGATGGATTGAATTTTCTATGGCTCATGCTCTTTTAAAGGGAAAGAAAGTGAGAGAAGGCTTTAGAATTTTTATAACTCACATAAGAGGGATCTTGGAGCTTAGTGGAAAGTGTGGATGGAAGGGAGAAATGGAGCCCATACTTATAGATTTTCTCCATTGACAAATTATACAATATTATATAAATCTTCTAGTATGATTAGTAATGTGCTAGATCATCCTAACAACTTTATGACATCTACTTTAATTGGGTTAAATGTATAGAATGATAAGTATCCATATTACGATCTTCAACATTTTTATCATCCCAATAGTTATCCTAAATGGCTGGTTAACTAACCCAACTTATATAGTTAAAAGTTAAATAATACAATATAAGGTTTTTTATAGTTCGTTCTAAATACGTATTGTTTTAATTAATTTCCAAAAAATTGTAAAATTATATGTATATTGTATAGTACAATGTTGATCATATAGTATGAAATGGTCTTTATCTATTTTAAATTATTATTTATTTTTTTTAATAAAAATTCCTAGCACATGAAATTATATGACAATAATAATAATAATAATACATAATAATCACAGGTAAACACTAGAATTACAAAAGCATCAAACACATGAATAAGTTCACTATAGTGGTCCATATGTGATGTTAAATAATTCAAGAGGGGTTTTGACTTAATTTGGGGTTTTGATGTTTTTATAAAATACTAGATTTTTATTAAAGTTGAATGACTATGAGTTTGATTAAATTGGATTTTTCTAAAATTATTGGTAATTTTCCAAAGTTTGGGCATTTTTTTAATATTTAAATATTATCTAATTAAGGGGATTTTTAGATTTTGATCCAAATCAGTCTCAAACCTCTTAGAATCACCCCCAAAGGTCAGGAATGACCTAAGGGGATGATTACAAGCATTTAGGGATTTTTTAGAATTTTAAATATTTTTAATTAATTAATTGATTAACTAACAATTTTATGTAGAAATTAAATTAAAGTTAGATTAGGGGTGATTTGATGGGGCATTTATTTTTCATGGATTAAGGGTTTAATTAGGGTCAATTAGATTCCTTATGTGAATTTTTTGAATTTAATACTAATTAATAGTGAATTAATTAAGGTTCTAGGCTAAATCTGGGAAGGGATTTTGGGGTTCCTAGTTGGTGGACCAAATGGGCACTAAATTTAGTGAATTTTGGATCATGGGATCACCTAATCTCAAGGTTCAATCCCCTTGAATTTGGGACTAAATGGAGCTCTCCAAGGTTGCTAACTAAACCACCTAAGTTAACCTCTACGTTACCTTCAAAAATTCTTAAGTCACTATCATAAGCTTGGATGGTGATGCAATCAGGGGCTCTAAACTCCTTAAACTAAGCATAATTAACATAGAAACACCCAATTGCTAATTCTCAATGGAGAGATCATTGAACCAATTTGAAAATAGTGGTCAAACCATGACCCCTAAGCCTAAATTGGCATAGACATGCCCTTAAACACCTCAAACAGGGGGGGGGGGGGGGTTGGGATAAAGTTTGGACGTGTCAAAGACATTTCCAATTCAATCCCCCTAAATATGAAACCATGGGGATACCAATTAAGCACACAAATTCAATAATGCCATAAACTTTCAAATTAAAATTCACATTAACATAAAATTAAATAGGGCTTGAGACCCTAGGTCTTTGATAGGTCTCCTCAAGACCTTTACAATGATCCTAAGAACACCTAAATCGGACAAGTGTGTGAGGAGATTTGATTTTTTGAAGTTTTTCTTAATTTCCTAGGGAATTAAATACAGGATTTACACAATCAGCTGTGATTTCCATACGGGCACCTCCATATTGGTCAGCTAATTATTGGTGGATGACTATGAAAAATGGTGTTTATCGTAGCCATCAAATGAGTGATTAGACGGACGTGATTAAATGAGGTTTAAAATTACAGGATCTAATTAGAGCTATTGATTGAGATGAATGGCTCGAATTACATCTTCAACCTCCCCTTGTCTTTCAAATTCTTTAAATTTTTTTAGTGTGATCCAGATGATCTTGCAGAAAAATTTGCATCAAATTTCAGAGGAAAGATCGGGAATATAAAAAATGCTAATCCAATGGGGTAATAGTTTTTTTCACACATGACCAAGGCTAGCTGACCAAGGGCTCGGGCTAGAGTTTATTCCTCAGAGAAGGTCTCAATGAATGAGCTTTTATATCATGAAGCTTGAGAGGGGGATGACAATCACATCTCCTTCAGTTGTCGCACCTAGAGGATGGCTGAAGCTACAACTTTGAGCGGAGTGCAGAAGGATTTCACTGGAGCTCCCTCGAACTGCTGGCAGGAAAGGGCTAGGATGTTAGAGATTAAGAGGGAAATGCTTAGGAAGCTATAGGAAATGTTTTTGAAATGTTAGAATTGAATGTGGATGTCTAGGTGAGGTGAGCTATTCAAGCTATTCTCGTGGCCATGGACGATCGAGATTGATTAGGCTAGCCATTATATGGCTACAAACTGGAAGGGGAAACATTGGGGCGGCTTCCTAAGCTCAAAAGGAGTAAATTTGGACCTTGGAGAAGGTTCTATTCTGGCTCGTGAAGGGGGGGGGGGGGGGGGGGGGGGGTACCTTGAAGCTCATTTTAGTTTTCTCAACTCGCCGTCGGCCATTGACTGGGTCAGGCTAAGTTAGAAAGGTTGTTGGGGGTCTGATAAACTTGAGGGTGAGCTCAATTAGGTCCATGGATTGCATTTGCTATGGGGTGGATGAAGTCCCAAAAATAGCTCGAGTTGACCAAGTTCTGGGTAGGTTTCGGTCCATTTGGATTGGACCCTATTCAAGCTAGTTCAAGGGGTTGATCGGGAAGATGAATTGGGTCAAGGACCACCCAATGAAAGTGTCAATTGGGTTTAGTCTGGTCTATGGTGGGAACTGGCTCAGGTCAAGGTGCTTTTGACCACTTTGGGCTAGCTTAGAGGTTAACCTAAGCCAACCCAAGGTTGGGCTGATTAGGGTAGGTGTGTTGAACCTTTGTCCACCTAATGGAGGTGTTGGTTTGGTTTAATTGGACTTATATTGAGAAATGGCTCAACCCATTTTACCACTTTGGGTTATCCTAATTCCTAACCCAAGTTGACCCAAGGTTGGGTTAGCTATGGAAGATGTACAGGGTAATGAGGAACCCAATGCCACCATTAGTTTGATCCAATTTAGCTAGGGTTAGAATTTGGCTCAAGGAAGATATCCTTTGGACACTTGGGTCAAACCAAGTGGCTAACCAAAGTGGACCGAAGGCTTGGGTCCACCTAATCCCTAAGGGCTTTATGGGTGCTATTAGGGGTTTGAATTGGCTTGAGAAAGCCTTTGTCAAATGGTTTGAATGGGTAGAAGTGTATGAGAGGTTTAGTCAAACTTAATTGACTTGGTCAATCAAATTGACCTAGGGTCAAGTGTTGGGTCGATTGGGTTCAAATTGATCATATGAACTCAATTTAGGAGGTCCCAAGCCATGGGGAGGTCATTTGGTTTGAAATGAGTGTTTAAACCCTTAAGAGGCACTTTGGTCAACTGAGTCAAACCCAAGTGTGGGTTTGGGTCCAATGTGTTCCTAATGACATTTAGGATCCATTGGTGTTAGTTTTGAAGATTGATATGGGAAGGCCGTGTTGAATTTTGGGGAAAAGACCAAAAACCCCTTTAAAGGACATTTTGGTCATTTTGACCCCAGGTCATCCCTGGGTCAAATTAGATGCATGAAATTGTAGGTTATTTCCCAACAAGTCATGATAAAGGTCATGGGTATGGTTGGGAGTTTTGAAAAGAATCCCATGGTCAAATTCTACTGAATGGCATGTTCAGTGGCATAGGTTGTAAATATTTGAATATTTTGAAACATGTGGAAAAGATTTAGTTTATGGGGTTAAAGACTTTAGAATAAGCTCAAATTTGGAGGGTTGACTATAGAGACATGCTTGCTCAATATGCAACTAAAAAATCATGAATCAGAGATCATTTGATTGGGTTTTCAGGTGATAGAAAATTCACCCATAAAGGGTTTCAAGACTTAGGCGTTTGGCTTTGAATTTTGAATTGAAAGTATGAGTTTGAGCTAGATTTTGGGTTTGATTTCTTGAGTCTTGGAATATCCAAATCAATCAAAATTAGATAAATGATTGGGATTGATTGTATAAGATAAAGGTTTGATTGAAGATTGGATTGAATTATGATTATAGGCATGATAGGAGTCTAGAGTGGGAATTAGATTGAAGGCTAGATTGAAATTTGATTGGGGTCTTTGTGATTGGCAAGTGGACATCTGTCAAGCATAGGATCACCAAGCAGGAGTCTAGAGAAGTCTTGATGACCTCATACAAAAATGAGTTCAAGAATCCACTCCATAATGATTCTCCTATTTAGGTATTACATTAAATAGTGTCTCCTTTAGCAGGAATCTAGGTAGAGAAGCCCTTCTCCATTACTACAGGTGAAGAATCCCCCTTACAAACTCTTCACACTCAAATAATATCCTTCTCTAACATGCACGACTCAACGGAGCTGCCAGTCCTCCATTTGCCTCTAAGCTAGGCAAAGATGTCGATCCCTCCTTTCACCTCCAAGCTCGGCGGAGATGTTGATCCCTTCTTTCCCTTCCAAGTATGGCAAAGATACAGAATCTCTTGCCTCCTCGACTAGCATGCATCTAGCCCTAAATACTCTCATACCCTAGAGCTTTTCCCTAAGATCTCCACACACACAACCAGAGGACCTAAGGTGCAGGCCAGCCAGAGCAACTGTATGAATCCCCTCACACTCCATTGACTCCCTTAAGTCTTTTCTACCTCTTATAAACTCACGTCCTTTATCCCTTGTGAAGTGGACACTTTAGCATCTTTCGCAGAAAAGAAAATGTCACATGGCTACCTAAAGACTTTCTCCTCAATAAAAGAAAGAGTTAATAAAGATGGCTCTAAAAATCATAAATTTCAATTTAACTTCCTCTAATCATACAATATGGAGGTATCCTCCCATCTTGAGGTATCCTCCTATCAAAACTATGCAAACTACTCAATTTGTGTGTAGATCTTTAATTTTAACTGGGAAAATTCCTCAGTTCATTCTTCCTATGAATAATCATAAGGAAGGAGAGGAGGAGATTGTGCTAATGCTCCCACTACTGCTCCTTACTCAAAATACAATGTAGCTACTCTTGGGGATACCCTATGCCAAAATTTGATGTAGTTACTCCGGGGGTTACCCTACACCTCTCAATATAGATAGTGTGGAAATAATTGTTAGTAAAGAAGGTGGGCTGTTTTTTTGGTCTTACAAGAAAGGTCATGTTGTATTTTGATTTTAAGATACTTACAATGATATGTCCAAGATCTAAAGTTTTTTTTTCTATAGGCTCTATAGTTCTTGATAGAGGTAAGATTATCTATGCATCTAATGATTATGTCAACTACATTAAATTGGGTACAATACATAAAGTAGCAAGTGGTTAAGGAAAGTAAGATAGTTATGTTCATATGGTCATCAACTTTTGAACTAATAATATTTCAATGAATGTGTTGGATAAGACGTGCATTTAGAACTATTGTGCTTGCTACGGGTTAATATTGTGGTAAAGGAGAGTTCATAATTATAGTATTGATGACATTCTAATTATAATCTTGGGATTGAGAATCAAAATGTGGTGATTGGCCAGTGTTTAAAAGGTGAATATATTCATGCAAATCATTCGAAGTGATAGCGATTTGGCTTTGACATACAAAAGACTACATAGTGGTATGATCGGTAGTAGTTTCAAGATATGAAAAGAACTCTATGAGGAGTTTAGTGTTCTGGAATTGCACGATAAAGTACAAACTAAAGGGTGGTGGCAATGAAGAGATCAAGTACATGATATGATAAGAGTCCTTAATTTAGTACTTCAGAGTTAGTAATGGAAGTTCCTATATGTCATTTCTATGCTAGCTCGTCTTTAAAATCTATAATTTACCCTTTGGTAGATACCTAATTGATCATGCTTACGAGTTATGCAGAGGAGAGTTGGTTAGTGATGTGAGAAAAATGGAATGAAATCCTCTCTAGCTATAGCTCGAGTTATTCATATAATATGATTTGGAGATCATACTATCTGATGACTTATGATCAAAATATCTCATCAAGAATATATAGTCAAAGGTCAAATCATATTGTATGATCGATGATCATCCAGTACAATATGATTAAAATTGATTATCCCAAAGAGTAATTTGTACAACTAGATGGCCAAATGGATCATATAGAATGATGAATCAATCATACAACATAATTAGTGATAATTATTCATCATAAATAATTAGTGTGATGATTATTGGGCTATAACAATCCAATATGATGTATAACATACAATATGATGAGTATATTGTATTGTATGATGTGAATAAAAACTAATGATTGTGTATGATGATCAGGGAAAATCGTTATGTATAACTACACCCAAAATTTAACAACAAATAAAAAAATAAAAATATTGAAAATAAATATGGAATAATATTAAAAGCACCTTATCATTTAACATGCTAAACCTGTATGGAAAAAACTAAAACATATAATTATGCATAAAGCTAAAAAACAAACAAATAAACAAACAAACCAATAATAACAACAACAACAACATACAAAGAACACAACTACTTATGACAATAAACCAATTTTCTAAGCACTTATGTTAATGACACCAAGTCTAGTCCTGAGTGTGCTAAACGTATCATAGTACAGGGGTTTGGTGTAAATATATGCCAATTAATTTTTAGTTTTCACATGTAGTAATTCTACATCACCATTGGATACATGATTCCTAATGATGCAATATCTAATATTTATATGCTTAGTACTATAATGTTGAATGAGATTTTTTGAGATACAAATTAGACTAATTGTCGCACATAATAAGAATTGTTATAATGAGGAGTCTAAAATATAACATCTATTGCTTACGCCAAAGGACTTGGGCAATAAGTTTCCTAAAGAACCATACTTTTCTTCCTATGGTGGATAGGTTATGATGTTTTGCTTCCTATTAGACTGGGAAACTAAAGATTGTTCTATAAATTGAAAAGTTCATAATGTGGTCTTCCTATCTACTCTACACCTAATAAAATCCAATTATGAATATCCAACTACGTTAAAAGTAAAAAAAATTCCTAGGATACTAGATACCTAAGTTTTATTTAGCAATGATATATCTTAAAATTCTTTTAACTGTGGTCATTTAAGATTCCTTAGGCTCAACCTAAAATCTAGCACATAAGTAAACTTTGAACATAATATTAGGCCTACTAGTGACCATGTAGAGTAAGGAGCCTATAATCCCACTATATTTCTTTTTATCAACAAATTTGTCATCTAAATATTTGTTTAAATAGCTGGTCAAGGTCATCAGTGTATTTATGCTTTAAAACATTTCATATCAATTTTTTTTTTTCAATATTTCTTGTTGTGTTTGTTTGGCTTAGGAAAGTACCATCTTACCCTAGAAAATAAGTTAACTCACTTATCATGCTTATCTCAAATTCACTACTTATAGTAGCAAAAAATGTATTACATAATTCCATTTGAAAATCCAAAGAGAATGTCATCAACATACATTTATTCCTATGAGCATATCTTCTCCAACTTTCTTAAAGAATAATGTGGTGTCTACATTATCCTTAACAAATAATTTCTCTAATAAAAGGTTTCTAAGTACATCGTACCATTCCCTAAGATCTTTCTTAAGGCCATAAAATACTTTCTTAACCTTATGTACATGATTAGAAAAAGTTGATTTTTTAAAACCTAGGGGCTGTTCAACATAGACATCATCTTTAAAAACTCCATTTAAAAGGCACTTTTAAAATCCATTTGATATAATTTAAATCCTCTAAAATATCCAAATGCTAACAACACTCTTATTGCCTCTAACCTATCTAAGCGGCAAAGGTTTCTTCAAAATCTGTTCCTTTCATTTGGTTGTACCCCTTAGCTATTAACTAAATTTATTTTAAACTACTGATCCATAGTCTTTTAATTTATTATTAAATACCTATTTTGTCCCAATTTTGCTATGATTAGAGAGTCTTTTACTAATTCTCATACATCATTTCTAATAAATTAATTAAGCTCTTCTTACATTGCTAAAATCTAAAATCCATCAGCTAAAGCTTGATCTATACTAGTGAGTTCGTTCATCAAAATAAATGTTGTGTGGCTAACCTCCTTTTTAACACCTTGCCTATTCTTAACCCTATAGATGTATCTTCTAAGATGATCTCTCTATGGTGACTAGTTGAGTATTTATATTCTCCAAGCAAAGGATTCTGAGCTTTTTCTCTATTTTTTAGATCAACATTCTCTATTCTATAGGTTATTTCAACTTCATCATCATCACCTATCATAGTCTTAGTGATTTTATTTGATTCATCAAATACTACATGGTAGATTCCTCCACCATTAAGGTTTTCTTAATTAAATGTTCTATAAATATTTCCTACTAAAGAATACCCTAAAAATACCACTTCATCTACCTTAACATCAAACTTTGCTAAATGAAATATTTTCCATTAATAAGAAAAAAAACATTTAAACTTAAAAATAAAGAGAAGATATTGATTTGGTGTTTTACCCTTTAGTAATTCATAGGGTGTTTTATTTAATTTAGATCTAATGTTCATTCAATTTATCACATAGCAGGCAATATTAATAGCCTCTGGCCAAAACTATTTTAGTAATTTATATTCCTCTAACATTGCTCTAGCTACCTCTACCAATATTCTATTTTTTTTCTTTAAGCCACTCCATTCTATTATGGGATCCCATATTTTTGACAAAATAAATCAAATTTGTCATTTTTGAACTCATGACCTCCGTGATCACTATGAATGGTTGATATTACACAACTTATTTTTTGTTAAATCTAAAAAATAAGATCATAAACTTTACAAAATATTCACTTTTATTTGCTAAGAATTTGACCTTGGTGAACCTAGAGTAATCATCTATAATTACAAATCCAAATATCGTACCACCTAGATTAGTTATATTGATGGGTCAAAATAAGGCCATGTGAAGCCTTTTTAATGGTCTACTGGTTACAATATCCTTAATTGAGTGAAAAGATGACCTAGTATGCTTCCTTAATTGGCAAGCTTCATATAAATGATCTTTAGAGAATTCTAATTTAGGGATGTCTCTAACCAAATTTAATTGAGTAATTTTCCTTAGTATTTCATACTTGCATTGTTGCAAACCTGGATTCAAGGATTATAATTTTGATGATAACAAATAATTCTAGCATTTTCTGTTTTCCTACTATTGCCCTTCTTATTAATGTTTCAAGTCTACAAGGTCAATTGTAAATCAAGCCAGCACAAGATTGGGTAGACTAAGATTAAGTTAGTCTATAAGTATAATTCTAGTATTTTTATTTTTTCTTGAGTAAAATGTAATAATGTGGTTCCTTATACTAAGTAACCTTACATACACACACTCAAGGGAAGAAATTCTGCATGTTTTAGAGTTTTTTTATTTTTTATCATATCATTCGAGACAAACTAAAATCATCCTGGTTGATCCGATAAAAACAGAAACCCTAATTAGGGCTCCTATGGTAAGATAACCAAATTAAGAAAATTGTCCTGGATAATATTTACATCGTCTTGGATAATAGGCTCAAATCAGAAAGAATCAACTGCCAAACTCTTTTAGGTATGATTTTATTTTTGGTAATCGTACAAGATGATCTTATATCATCCTGGATGATTTATTACGATCATGCATAAATTAGTCAGGTGATTAAGGAAAGTAATTAAGGTTTGATTGATCAGTCATATCATCCTGAATTATTGCAGGATCGTCTTGGATGACCAGTTAGAAAAACCTTAGTCTTCTTCTGGGTCACCTGGATGACTCGAACAATATGCTGGATGATTAGTTGAAATTCTCCATCATCCAGGTGTATCACTTGGACAACCATAATGATGTGTTGGATGAAAATCTCTGATTTCGAACTAATCGTACTGGACAATTCAAGAATTATCTTGAATGATAACTTATATTTCTTCATCTTCCAACATATGTCCTATGGATGACTAAAATGATGTACTGGATGATATGCATGGTTTTGAACTAATCATACAAGATGATGTTCACATCTTCTTGAATGATCTGAATAAATAAGGCTTCTAATTGTCTACCTTCCCAGATCGTCCTAGTTGAAAGGGCCAAAAATACACTGATCGTACAGGATGATCTATCGATCGTCCTGGATGATCTTTGACAGCATGTTGCAAATTAGGGAAAATTTTAAGCCATTCTTGATAAGATCTCTTATTTATTCAACATGAAATCTTTTGCTACTATCCTGACTTGAGAGAGCCAAGAGAAGGAGAGGGAGAGCTTGGGTGAGAGAGAGAGGATTTTGTGAGGGGGAGTTTATGAGGGGTTCACAAAGGTTACTCCAAGAAATGACTTGAGTCGTCTTCTCCAATCATCTTCCCTGGTTCCTTGGAGGCTCTAGGGAGATCTTCTTTAACAATTGATCAAGGTTCTCTGCCTGCTTTAGGAGGAAGAAAAAGGAGGTCAGGTTCTCTATCGCATCTGGGTCAGTGGAAAGGAGTTTATATAGGCTTCTTCGCCTTACTATGGTAGCAAAAGGAGAGTCATTGTGTGTTAGTGCAATACCCGGAGGAGAGGCTCCGGGGAGTAGATGTAGGTCTTGTTGACCGAACCACTATAAAATCTAGTGTATTCTTTCTCTATTACTTCCACACTTTAATTTTCACACTTTACTTTCTTGTGGATGATCGTATAGTTTAATGTTTTAAAATATTTAAAAAAGATCATGTTTTTTTTGTTTAAGAATTTTTAAAACTACCAATTCACCCCTCTCTCGGTTAGCTAAAGGCTAGTTCGTAAGGGCTTAACAATCCTAACGAACTTTCAAGTAGTATTAGAGCTGGATTTATAAAATCTAGTTCTTGAAAACTTTTGAATTCTGATCAGTGGCTAACTTTGGTTACTAAAATACTATGAAAGGATATTCAATTACCCGACCACCATTATTTGATAATATACCTTTTAATTTTTGGAAAATATGGATGTCCACATTTTAATAATATATAAATTATCATATGTGGATGCTTATTAAAGATGGATATTCTACACCAATACATGAAATCAATGGCATTAAAACTGAACTTCCATTTATCGAATGAACTTTTGATGATAGGGATCTAGAACAACTTAATGCTAAATGTTTAAATTATTTTTTCTGTGCACTAAAATCTTAAGACTACAAGCATGTCTCAACTTGTGCTACTGGTAAAGAAATCTATGATAGATTTTGCATTACTTATGAAGGAAGTGAAGTTAAGTAATCTAGGTTGAATATTTTACTTCATGACTATGAACTCTTTCGCATGAAACCTATTGAGTTAATATCTAAAATGTATACTAGGTTTACATAAATTGTCACCTCTCTACATGCCTTAGGAAGAGAGCTCACTAACTACAAGAAAGTTCATAAAATTTTGAGATGTTTACTATCTTTCTTTGATGGTAAGATAACTATTATTACTGAATCTAAGGATTTGAATACTTATTCTATTAATAAGTTACTTGGATCACTCATTACATGTGAGTAAGGAGTGAACCAAAGACAACTTGATGCAGGTGAGAAAAAGAAGCATAAAATATGGAATTGAAGGCTAATGATATAGATACTAATTCTTTCAGGGCTTAAAGTGATGATATTTCCTTAATCACTTGGCAACTCAAAAGCTTTCTAAGGAAGAACAGAAGCACCATTATAATTGGAACAAAGGTAAAAGTAGCAAGAATTCTAAAGGTTCTTTTAATATTATTTGCTTTAAATGCAGGAAGCTAGGACATATAAAAGTTAATTGTCCTACACTTAAGGCTCACCCAAGCAAGGAGAAGGGTGAGGAGAAATCCAAGTTTAGGGAGGATAAGAAGCAAATTTTGAAGGCTTTCTGGGCAGATTCTATATCTGACTCCTTTGAGACTGAAGCTAAAGAGGAGACTACAAACTTGTTTTTGATGGCGGATGAACATCTTGGTCATCTTGATCAAGAAGAGGTATGCAAACAAACCTACGATTAATTATTTGATGTTTCTGATAAAATGCATTCATCATATAGGAAACTTAAGTAATCGTATGCTAGTCTTAAATTAGAAATTTTAAACTTGCAAAAAGAGCATGAAGTTTTACTTAAAGATCACTCTACACTTGATACTAATCACATGAAACTTTTGGATGAGTTTGATGAATTGAACAAACAATAAGAATTGTTGAAATCATCCCACACTGAACTTTAAAATGATTTTAAAATATTTATTGATGAATCTGAGAGTAGAGAGCACTATTTAAAAGTTGATAATGTTGTTTTAGAATGTGCTAACTCATTTTTTAAAGCTAAATTGAAAGGACATGAGGAAAATAAGAACCAAAGCTAAAAGTTTTAAAACCTAGAAAGTAGCACTATAACTCTAATAGAATAGTAACCCTTTTTCTGGTGTTAGATATTTTTTATATGCCATGTTAGGACACATCTCCTATTGAAACTTGTTCACTATGAATTAGGTTGTTAAACCTAAGCATATGTCCCAGCGACTAACCAAGAGGGCGGGGGGGGGGGGGGGGTGAATTGATAATTAAAAATTTTACCCCTCTTTTTAAAATTTAAAGCCAAGAAAATTAACTTTAGTGAATTTTATAGAAAATATTTTTCAACCACAAGTTAAAAATAGTAAAGCAAAAATAAAAGCAGCGTGAAAAATAAAAGATACGAGATTTATAGTGGTTCGGTCAAACACGACATACATCCACTCCCCGGAGGCACTCTCCGAGTATTGCACTAATACCACTAGTGACTCTTCTTTTGCACCCACAACAAGGCGGAGAAGCCTTTACAAAGACTCTCTTCCATAACTACCCGGTGTGGTAGAGAACTGTCGTCCTTTTACACTCTTTCTAGTGTTGGCAGAGAACCGTCAGTCCTTTCACACTCTCCCGGTGTAAGCAGAGAACCCTTCGTCCTTTCATACTCTCCTAGTGTGGGCAGAGAACCCTTCGACTGTTCACACTCTTTAAGTATGGGCAGAGAACCCTTTGACTGTTCACACTCTCCAAGTGTCGGTAGAGAACCCTTCGACTGTTCACACTCTCCAAGTGTGGGCAGAGAACCCTTTCATCCTTTCACACTCTCCTAGTGTGGGCAGAGAACCCTTCAGCTGTTCAAACTCTCCAAGTGTGGGTAGAGAACCCTTCGGCTATTCACACTCTCCAAGTGTGGGTAGAGAATCCTTCAGCTATTCACACTCTCCTAGTGTCGGCAGAGAACTGGATCTCCTTGACAGATCTTTTCACAAGAAATCTAGAAGGAAGAAAGAAAAGAGTAAAGTAATCATAAATCAAAAGTAAGGACTCTTACCTTTAAATACCAAGTGAAGGCTTCACGCTCTAGTAGTAAGAAATCTCCTACAAACACTCTCTCACACTCTCTCCTTGACTCTCCTTTCAATTGGCACAAAGATCAGTGTGCAAAAAGATTAAGTAGCAGTCAAAATTGGACTATTTATATGAAATATAAGAAAAACCGTCCAAAAACTGCAAATTTTCAAGTCAACATGTAGTTGATCGTCCTGTACGATCGTGGATCATCCTTGACGATTTTACTTAAATGTGTTGAAAACGAACCAAACATATATTAGTACGAACTGAATTCATACCCGATCATTGCCTATATGAACTAGGTTCGTCCGGTATGAACAGTTATACCATAGGTCGGTTCCCAAAAACTGCAGGACGTCGCCAAAATTTGAAAGTCAGTTCACTTTGTCCTGGGACGAATATGAGTTTGTCCGGATGAAATTTTTGTAGAGAACAAATTGTCCTGGGAAGAATTTTGCTTTCGTTTGGACGAAATTTTTCCAGAGAGCATTTCGTCCTGGCACGAATATGAATTTCATCTGAATGAAAATTTTCCAGAGTACATTTCGTCCTGGGATGAATTTGAGTTCGTCTGGATGAAAATTTTCTAGAGAGCATTTCGTCCTGGCATGAATATGAATTTCATATGAACGAAAATTTTCCAGAGAACATTTCATCCTGGGATGATTAAACATTCGTCTTGGACGATCAGGACTAAGAAAAATTTTCTTCAACTCCTATTCGTTCCATTGCTCTTTAGAGGAGATAACTGACATGATCGTCCCGTACGAACTATGTTCGTCCCATACGATCAGTATAAATTTTTAAAGATCTCCTTAAGTGTGTGTGTGTTTATTCACTCAATTACAACCACTCCCTCTCAAACTTTATTCAAAGAAAAGTACAAGCTTCAATTCACGAAATCTCTTATGCTAAATTTGATTTGAAGTCTTCAGTAGTCTGGAGTTTGATTTTCCTGAAATGTTATTTCACACAAGAGAAAAAAAAAATCTTCCAAAAAGGGTTAGGAGATATCAATACATAAAACAATAATATTTGGAATCATCAAAACTATACAAGTTGCAAGAATGTAAAACATGCAAATAGCAACTCTCTTAACAATCTCCCCCTTTTTGATGATATCAAAATAATTATTGTTTGTATAATTTCAAATTCTAAGAATCTCCTAAACTCCCCCTGAATTGATGAACACGTAAAAATAAGGAGGCAATTTAATCATAATTTTTTATTTTTCAAAAATTTTCAGAGATACAAAACAAAACAAAAACACATCAAAACAAAATAAAAACACATAAAATTAAAACACATACGAACAAATAATTTCTCCCCCTTTTTGACAACAGCAAAAAGTGAAGAAGAAAAAAGACCTGAAATGTAAGCAGTCATATGAAAATTATTTGATAACTGAACCTTGAAAGTGATTGAAATAATTTTGCAAAAAAAATCAAAACAATAGGCAAATCATAGTAATTCATAGAATTTAAGAAGAGATATAACATTGATAATAAAAAGTATTTATAAAAAATATGAGTCAATTTTGACACTAAGATAGAAAAAATCATTGCAAAAAGGATGAATAGAAAATTTGTATATTTCAAATTTTAATACGGAATATAAATATACAGAAGATCAATTTGAATTAAGAGATTATATGAAAAGAAATAACTACCACATGTGATGCTTTGCACATCTTTTTCAAATTTGTAGCACATTTTTATGCATCTTTTCACTTGTGGGCTTAATTTGTGCCTCTTTTTCAACTTGCGAACTATTGCGCATTCCTTTTGATTTTTATACATTTATATATTTTTCAAGAGTAATTTGATCTTTCCAAAATCAATAATAAAAAATTTTAAATTTTTCTAAGTGTATAAATATTTATTGATAAGTGAAATACAAAACAAGAAAATATCACAATTACAATAATAATATTAGATATTAATGTAGTCTAAATAAGAGATATGAAATTGACAATCTTAATTACATCAAATTATAAGCAATACTTAAATTTAAAAAAAAATTAGATTTTCTAATGAATTTAATTTTAACTTGTATTTCAAAGTATATCACTTTTAAGATCAAAAATTATAATGATTGTCATATAGACTAACACACATTTCAAAAATAAGATTAAAGCTAAAATAGGATAACTTATATTGATATCAAAATTAAAGATATTACAATCTAAGAATATGATATTAATACATCATAAGATTTAAAAACAAAACATCTAAGGAAAAGAAAATACAACACATTTTCCTAACCCACAAAAATGAAAATAACAGCTAAAGAAATATATAAAATCAAGTGCAGCTGTCACTCAGAAGGACCCTGATCTGGAGGAGGAGGAGGAGGTGCAGCACCAAAGAAGTTATAGTAGCTACTAATCATGATCATGTTGGAGTTAATACCGTCTATCTGCTCCCTCATCCATCCCATGTCATGCTGATACTATACAGCTTGCTGCTGAAGATGAGTCTCAATTTGATCAAAACATTGATCAACATGAGTCTCAAGGCGATCAAATCTTTGAACCAAATCCTGATAATTTGATTCATTTGTAGGTGCAGGTGCAGCTTCATGTTCTTCCTCAGTATCACTAATGACATGTGTTTTACTTTGTTCTTCTTTATTGAAGATTGCTCTAAATGATCCGTCATTGTAGTAGAGCGGTTCTTCAAACTCTTGATCTGGATGAACCAAATTGTATTTCTTCTCCAGAATGTAGGCAATTAGATGTCCTAAGGCGATGTTCTTCTTTCTTTTATGCTCGACATGACTAATTTCAGAAAGTCCATAAAGACAGTTAAGGATTAGTTGGGCTTCATCTATAGGTTCTATAGTAATGATAAAAAAGGTCACCATAGAAAGAAGAGGAGTAATGTTGATTCTAACACCAGCTTTAGGAACTATTGAAGTTCTAAGAACATGCTGGATGATACGAGCATTACAAACGAGATCGGATACTTTAGGCATATGCTCGTTAAAAATGATTCCTCTAAGCACTTTATTAATTTCAAACCATTCATGTTTAGTTGAGGAGATCAAGGTATGTGCTCTAGCTCCCTCAGTCCTTAAGTTCAGAAAGGCTCCTAAGTTAGCTTTGGTGATTTCAACTTTTTTCTTAAAGACAAAGGAACAGATAACAGTATGGTCGGAGTTAAAAGCATGTTTGCCAGGAAGTAGTGAAAGGTTTCTTTGTTGTAGAGATAAACTAGGGTGAGGATAAAACCATACTGAATTGAAGCAAATAAGTTCATCACCTGAAAGGTTAGTTGCTCCTGGACAAAAATTCTAGAGGGTGTGATCTTAGCGGAGACAAACCTAGGGAAGGATTCTTCATTGGCTTTAAAAAGAAAGTCTCAGATGAATTCTTAGGTGGACCACTGGACAGAGTCTTTTGACGCTTGCTAGAACTTGCTATTGAAAAAATGATCTAAAGTACGAAAGAGTTTGAAAGTGAACTGAGAATGTGACTGTTGAATTCAAAAGCCCGTCTATTTATTAAAAAATGATCAGACTATTCGTACCAGACGAAATCACTTTCATCCCGTACAAATTTTAGTTCGCCCACGATGAAAATATTTCGTATGGATAAACGAATGAGTCCAAAATAAAACAAGTTTTCATAATCACACAATTTATGAAGTGTCCTTTCATACAGACGTTTGACCAAAATGATCGTACAGATGAACATGTGTTCATCCTGGGACGTTCAGAACTTATGATCATTTTAATGACAGTTGAATCCGTCCCCGCATCGAACCGCCATGTGTTCGTTTGGACGAACCAAAGATTCATACGTATGAACAGGCATATTAAAAATGATCTTATCCATTTAATTGACATTCAATCATCCCGTCATTTGAACAAGTTCATCTTGGACGATCATGAAGATTGTACAGACGAAGTGAAATTTTTTTTAAAAAATTAACTGAAAAACTGCACCCAAACAGTTCAAAATCTGACAGTTTGACACACTACACAATTTGTCCCGTATGAAAACATTTCATCCAGGATGATTGTCACTTAAAAAAATTTTAAATCATGCACTCAATCAAAACTAAAACACAAGTACACTAAAAACACAATGAAAAAAAAAAACAAACATAAAATACAGAACAAGTCACAAACACAAGGATAAACAGAAAAAAAAATACTAACTAGAAATAAACATCAATGTTGCAGAAAAATATTTTTATTAAGCATTCAGATCGATTACCCCAAGCCTTATTCTTAATGCACTAAAAGTATCAAAGGCTAAAGTTTTTGTAAAAATGTCTGCAAGTTGATTTTCAGTAGAACATGAATGAGTTCAATTTCTTCTTTGGATACATAATCCCTTATGAAATGATGCATGATGTCTATATGTTGGGTTCTTGAATGTTGAATAGAATTTTTAGAAATGCAAATAGCACTAGTATTATCACAATAAATTAGAATAGTGTCTATAATTAATCATAAATCAATCAACTATTTTTTTAACCAAAGTACTTGTGCCACACAACTTCCTAATGTAATGTATTCATCTTCAACAGTAGATAAAGCTACTGAATTTTGTTTTCTACTGGACCAAGAGACTAAAGAATTTTTAATAAACTGACATGTTCCAGAAGTGCTTTTCCTATCCACCCTATATCCTGTAAAGTCAGAATCTGAATAACTAATTATTTCAAATGAAGAGTTAAACTTAGGATACCAAATTCCTAAGTTCTGAGTTCCTAACAGATATCTTAGAATCCTTTTTACTGCTATCAAATGTGATTCTTTTGGATATGATTGAAATCTAGCACACAAGTAAACACTAAACATGATATCGGGGTGGCTAGCTGTCAAGTAAAGCAAAGATCCAATTATCCATCTAATTTTTTTTTATCAACAGATTTTTCCTTAAGGTCATTATCTAACTGAATTGAGGAACTCATCGGTGTACTAACAGGTTTAGTATTGTCCATTTCATGCTTTTTGAGGATATCCTTAACATATTTTGACTGACTAAGAAATGTACATTCCTTAAATTGTTTAATACTAAAGCCTAGAAAGTAACTTAAATCTCCCATTAGACTCATCTCAAATTCACTACTCATTATTTTAGAAAAATCATCACAAAGCTTTTTATTTAAAAATCCAAAAATGATATCATCCACATAAATTTAAACAATGAGTATATCATTTCCACATTTCTTCAAAAAGAGAGTTGTATCCGCACTTCCTTTTTCAAAAGATCTTTCAAGTACAAAGGTGCTCAACCTCTCATACTAAGCTTTAGGTGCCTGTTTCAATCCATATAATCCCTTTTTCAATTTGAAAACATGATTTGGGAATTTAGAATTTTCGAAACCTGGAGGTTGTTTTACAAAAATATCCTCTTGAGTTATCCCATTTTAAAAGGCACTTTTTACATCCATTTGATATAGTTTAAATCCTCTAAAATAGGCAAAGGCTAGCAAAACCCTAATTGCTTCAAGTCTAGCTACAAGGGGCAAAGGTCTCCTCAAAATCAATCCCTTCAATCTGATTATACCCCTTAGCAACTAATCTAGCCTTATTTATAATGACTACTCCTGAGTCATTCATTTTATTTTTGAATACCCACTTAGTTCCAACTACACTTTGATCATTTGGCCTTGTAGTTAATTCCCAAACTTTATTTCTTACAAATTGATTTAACTCTTCTTGCATGACAAAAATCCAAAATTTATCCAAAAGTGCTTAATCAATATTAGTGGGTTCTATAGTTGAAATGAAGGCTAAATGATTGACTTCTTTATTTAATCCATGCCTAGTACTTACACCCTCACTAGGTTCACCAATTATCAACTCCTTTGGGTGGTTGTTAGAAAATCTCAAATCTCTAGGTAAAGGGTTTTCTATTTCCAAATTTTCTTCGACATTTTCTTCCAAATTTTCTTCCAAATTCATTTTATCAATCTTTAGGGAGTTAACCTCAATCTCATCTTCTATAACATTTGGCTCTTCCAAATTTCAAGACTCATCAAATACAACATGTGTGGTCTCCTCAATTACCAAAGTTCTTTTATTGAATATTCTATAAGATTTTCCAACACTTAAGTATCCAACAAAAATTCATTCATCTGATTTTGTATCAAATTTTTTTAAGGCAGATTTTCCATTGTTATTAATGAACACCTTGCAAACAAAAACATACAAATGAGACAAATTAGGTGTTCTTTCTTTTAGCAACTCATAGGGTGTTTTATTTAATTTAGATCTCATATTCACCATATTTAGAACATAACATACAGTACTAACCGCCTCAGCCCAAAAATATTTTGGAAGTGAGTATTCGTCTAATATTGCTCGGGCGGCTTCTATTAATGTTCTGTTTTTCCTTTCAACTATCCCATTCTGCTGAGGGGTTTTAGGTGCAGAAAAGTTGTGATCAATTCCTTTCTCCTTACAAAATTCCTCAAATATCTCATTTTCAAATTCTCCTCCATGATCACTTTGTATAGAAATAATTTCACACCCAAGTTTTCTTTGAATCCAAGTCGAAAAATTTCTAAATTCCTCAAATGATTCACTCTTATGAAATAAAAATCTAACCCATGTGAATCTTGAGTAATCATCCACAATATACCTTCCCTCCTAGCTTACAGTTCCAACTGGTCCAAAAAGATCCATATATAAAATCTCCAATGGTTTACTCATTCTAAGATCCTTATTGGACTAAAAAGAGGACTTTACTTATTTTCCTAATTGACATGCATCACAAAGGTGGTCCTTAGTAAAGTCTAGTTTTTGTATACCTCTCACTAAGTTCTTTTGGATAATCCTCCTAAGATTTTTCATGCTATAATGACAAAGTCTCCTATGCGAAAGCTATGACTCATTAGATACTGTTTTCAAACAAAAAGTAGTAGGAGTTTGAATGCAATTCAAGTCTAGCATATAAATATTATTTACATTTTACCATTCAAAACATCATTTCCATTTAGGATTAATATGCAGCTAGTAGGAAAATTTTTTACACAATATCCTTTATCACATAGCTGACTTATACTTAACAAGTTATGCTTCAAGCCTTCTACCAATAATATATTTTCAATGTAAAATTTCTTGAGATTTCTAATCATACCTGATCCAAACACGTTCCTTGTGGTATTATCTGCAAAACTTTGCCTCCACTCCTAGCTTCCAGCGTTATGAATTGTACTGTATCTCCAATCACATGCTTTGAGCATCTGCTGTCTAGGTACCATATGCTCTCACAAGGTCTTGTGTGAGAGAGACCCTCTTCTTAATCTGACTGATCAAGACTATCGGCCATTAAGAATAAATTAGTGACTTCCTCTTTCTTTTCAATCTCTGATGAATCTGAAGCTGAGTCCGCCTAGAAAGCTCTTTGAAATTTCTTCTTGCCCTTCTTTACAGTTGGTTTCTCCTCTATCATCTCCTTGCTAGGAGTGGCTTTGAGTTTTGAGCATTCAGTGTTGATATGTCAAGGTTTCTTGCACTTATAGCAAATTACATCATTTGAAACCTTGACCTTTCTATTAAATTTACCTCTATTCCATTGCTGGCATCTCTTCTGCTTCCTCTTCAGAAAGCTTCTGAATTGTCTAGTCATTAGAGCAATGTCGTCTTCATCCTCAGGCTGTGAGTGTTCACTTTCAGATTCCTCTACTTTCAGTGCTATATTCTTCTCCCTCCATGGTTCACCTGCATCAATCTTTCTTTGGCTAACTCCTTGCTCGTAAGCAATTAGCGAACTAAGAAGATTGTCAATAGAGTAAATGTTTAGATCTTTAGACTTTGTAATTGTAGTAATTTTAGCATCATAAGCAGTAGGCTAACAATGAAGAATTTTATTAACTATTTCAGCATTCGTTAGTTCCCTACACAATGCATGTAAAGAGGTGAAAATTTGTGTGAATCATATGTATATATTAGAAATGGATTCATTTGGTTTCATGCAAAACAGTTCATAATCATGCAACAAGATATTAAGTCTAGATTGCTTAACCTCTTTAGTCCCATCATAAGTTATACAAAGTCTATCCCATATGTCCTTTCCACTTTTGCAAGTAGAAACCCGCACGTAATCCTCTGATTTAAAAGCATAAAAGAAACTATTCAAGCATTTGGCATTTAGTTGTGCTAAGTCACATTCTTCTACTGTCCAGTCTGCAAAAAGTATTTCAACTCTAACTCCGTCAACTAGTCTAGTTAGTTTTATATACCCTTCCTGAACTAAGATCCACATACAATAATCAAGTGATTGTATAATGTAGACAAGCATTTTTTTCAAAAATCAAAAGGTATATTATCAAACAGTGGAGGTCTAGTTATAGAGTAACCCTCAGGTGTATTTCAGTTTCCAAATGTAGCCATCTACGTTAATAAAAAAGTAGTCTAAACTTATAATTTTGAAACAAAGCTATGATACAACTTGTTGAAACCTGTTCACTATGAATTAGGTTGTTAAACCTAAGCTTATGTCCCAGTGGCTAACCAAGAGGGGTGGGGGGGGGGGGAATTGGTAATTAAAACTTTTACCCCTCTTTTTAAAATTTAAAACCGAGAAAATTAACTTTAGTGAGTTTTATAGAAAATATTTTTCAACCACAAGTTAAAAACAATAAAATAAAAATAAAAGCAGCGAAAAAATAAAAGACACGAGATTTATAGTGGTTCGATCAAACACGACCTACATCCACTCCTTGAAGGCACTCTCCGAGTATTGCACTAATAGCACTAGTGACTCTCCTTTTGCGCCCACAGCAAGACGGAGAAGCCTTCAAAAAAAATCTCTTCCACCACTACCCTGTGTGACAAAGAACCGTCAACCTTTTACACTCTTCCCAGTGTTGGCAGAGAACCGTCCATCCGTTCACACTCTCCCGGTGTAGGCAGAGAACCCTTCATCCTTTCACACTCTCCTAGTGTGGGTAGAGAACCCTTCGGCTGTTCACACTCTCCAAGTGTGGGCAGATAACCCTTCGGCTATTCACACTCTCCAAGTGAGGGCAGAGAACCCTTCGGCTGTTCACACTCTCCAAGTGTCGGTAGAGAACCCTTCGGCTGTTCACACTCTCCAAGTATGGGCAGAGAATCCTTCATCCTTTCGCACTCTCCTAGTGTGGGCAGAGAACCCTTTGGCTGTTCACACTCTCCAAGTGTGGCCAGAGAACCCTTCGGCTATTCACACTCTTCAAGTGTCAGCATAGAACCGGATCTCCTTGACATATTTTCTCACAAGAAATCTGAAGCAAGAAAGAAAAGAGTGAAGTAATCACAAATCAAAAGTAAAGACTCTTACCTTTAAACACCAAGTGAAGCCTTCACGCTCTATAATAAGAAGTCTCCTATAAACTCTCTCTCACACTCTCTTCTTGACTCTCCTTTCAATTGGCATGAAGATCAATAAGCGAAAAGATTAAGTGGTAGTCTAAATTGGACTATTTATATAAAAAACAAGAAAAACTATCCAAAAACTACAAATTTTTAAGTCAACATGTAGTTGATCGTCCCGTATGATCGTGGATCGTCCTGGACGAATTTACTTAAATGTGTTGGAAATGAACCAAATGTATATTGGTACGAATTGAATCTGTACCCGATCATCATCCTGTATAAACTAGGTTCGTCTGGTACGAATAGTTATACCATAGGTCGGTTCCTAAAAACTGCAGGACGTCGCTAAAATTTGAAGGGTCGGTTTACTTCATCCTTGGACTAATATAAGTTCTTCCGGATGAAGTTTTTACCAGAGAACAATTCATCCTGGGACGAATTTTGCTTTCATCTGGACGAAATTTTTCCAGAGAGCATTTCATCCTGACACGAATATGAATTTCGTCTGAACAAAATTTTTCTATAGGATATTTCATCCTGGGATGAATTTGAGTTCGTCTGGACAAAAATATTCCAGAGAGCATTTTATCCTGGCACGAATATGAATTTCGTCTGAACGAAAATTTTTTAGAGAACATTTCATCCTGGGATGATTAAACATTCGTCCTAGACGATCAGGACTTAGAAAAATTTTCTTCAACTCCTATTCATTCCATTGCTCTTTAGAGGAGATAACTGACTTGATCATCCCGTACAAACTATGTTTGTCCTGTACAATTAGTATAAATTTTTAAAGATCTCCTTAAGTGTGTGTGTGTTTATTCACTCAATTACAATCACTCCCTCTCAAACTTAATTCAAAGAAAAGTACAAGCTTCAATTCATAAAATCTCTCATGCTAAATTTGATTTGAAGTCTTCAGTAGTCTGGAGTTTGATTTTTCTGAAATATTAGTTCACACAAGAGTAAAAATAAATCTTCCCAAAAGTGTTAGGAGATATCAATACATAAAACAATAATATTTAGAATCATCAAAACTATACAAGTTACAAGAATGTAAAACATGCTAATAGCAACTCTCTTAACATCTCCCATTCATGCACTCTTCACCGTAGTACACATTGAGTGTGGAGACCCAAATTGATTAAATTACAACAAAACACACATGAATTTCATTCTAATTTCCATAAGAAGGGGCTCAAACTTGTTTGGGTTTCTAAATATGATGTTTGATGATTTTGTAGGTGTTTTCTCACTAAAGATCTTGTGAGAGCATATTGTACTTGGACAGTGGATGCTCACGACACATGACTGGAAACCCTAATCAATTCATTTTACTGGAGGCCAAGGCTGGAGGCAAGGTCACTCTTGGATACAACACCACCAGGAAAGTGGTGGGCGCAGGTGTAATAAAAAACTCTAAGAATCTTTTAATTGAAAAATTTTTACTTGTTGATGGCTTAAAAAATAAATTGCTCAGCATTAGTCAGCTTTGTGATAATTGCTTTATCATAAAAGTTTTCAAACACATGTATAATTAGCTTGAATAATAACACTATTTTGTAGGAAAAATGATCAACAATATTTACATGCTTGATTTAAATAACATTGAATATGCTGGTTCATTTTGCTTAAAAATTACTATTGATGAGTCTTGGTATTGGCATAAAAGGTTATGTCATGCCAGCATGAAAATTCTTAGGAGAGTAACCCAAAAGGACCTAATTAGAAGTGTCCCCAAGCTTAAGTTCACTAAGGACCACGTAAAATGATGTCTGTCAACTAGATAAACATTTTCAATCAACTTTTAATTCCATTAAGGACATTAACACCTCTAGACCTTTAGAAGTCATTCACATGGATTTGTTTGGACCCATTAGCACTGCCAGCTTAGGGGAAAAAGTCCATGAATTTGTGATTATCGATGACTACTCGAGATTCACTTAGATTAGATTTCTGTTACATCAAAGTGAGTCTTTTGATAAATTTTTATCCTTCTCTACTTGGATTCAGAAAAAGCTAGGTTGTGAGATTTTGTCTATTCATAATGACCATGACGGAGAGTTTGAATATGTGAGATTTAGAATTTTTTATGAGGATCAAGGGATTAATCATAACTTCTCAGCTCCTAGGACCCCTTAGTAGAATGAGGTAGCTGAAAGGAAGAACTGTAATTTAATTGAAGCTAAAAAAGCTATACTTGTTGTGTATTCACTTTCAAAATACTTTTGGGCTAAAGTCATAAACACAGTTTGTTATATATTAAATAAGATGAATGTTAAATCTAAACTGAATAAGACATCCTATGAGATCATTAAGGTTAGTGTTGGGACTATTGTAACTTAGTTCTTTATTGTTAATATTATTATAATATATTTATTTTTTTTGATTCCAAATATTATTATTTTAATTATTATTTCTCATAATATATTTTGGATGCACTGCTTTGTTGTTTGTATATACTAACATTTCAGGGAAATCATACTCTGGATTGTTGAAGACTTTAAATCAGATTAGATTAAAAATTTTATCATATATGAAGTCTATATTTTTTATTTTATTGAGTCTGAGAGAGTGTGATTATAATTGAGTAATTGTGCACACACAAACATGGGGAGAGATTAAAACTTGAATTTGTAAAACTGATCGTACTGTATGATATTTGTTCGTATGGAACGATCTGATTAGTTATTTTCCCTGACGAGCAGTTAAATGAATAGAAATAAAAATATTTCTAAGTATGGATCGTATTGTACGAACCTAGTTCGCACATGCCTTTTAGAGTACGAAATGGATGGGTCCTTGTTCGCTCAAAAATAATTTTTTTCAAAGTATGGATTATATTGTACGAACCTAATTCATACATGCCTTCCAGAGTACAAAATGGAAAGGTCCTTATTCACTTAAAAATAATTTTTTCTAAGTATGAATCATACGAGAAGATCATAGTTCATAAATGCTTTCATGAGTATGATATTGACGGGTCCGTTTTTGCTCAAAAATATTTTTTTAGTATGGATCGTACTGTACGAACCCGTTTGTACATGCTTTCCAAAGTACGAAATTGTGAGGTCCCATTTCATCCCAACATTTCATTCGACAAAATTAAAATTTTTTTATAACTGATCATACCGGATGATGATGTCATCGTACGTACGCCATCCAGAGTACAAAATATTGGGGTTCTTTTTCATAAATATGAATTTTAAAAATTTTCTAATTGTTCATACCAAACGAACTTGGTTTGTACCAGATGATGAATGGGTATGAAATGATTTCGTACTGATTCATAATATATTCATACACAATAGTATTTGAACTATTCATACATATGAAATTCGATCATACTGTACAATCGTGTACATTCAAAATTATCAAATTCAGTTTTCTGGACAGTTTTTTTAAGTCTTTTGTATAAAAGTTCCACTAAAAACTAACGTAAAAAAATATTGTCTTCATTATTTTTTAATGGCAATTGAAAGAGAGAGTATGAGAGAGATTTTTTTTCAACTAGAGTGTAAAGGGTTCACAAGGTTACTCAAAGGTAAGCTCTCCGTGTGATTTATATTTTTCACTCTTTATCTTATCTTTCTAGATTACTTGTGAGAAGATCTTTTAAGAAGATACGAATCTCTACCGACACTTAGAGGGTGTGAAAGGACGATGGTTCTCTGCTAATACTTGGAGGGTGTGGAAGGACGATGATTCTCTGCCAATACTTAGAGAGTGTGGAAGGACGATGGTTCTCTGATGACATTTGGAGAGTGTGAACAGCCGACAATTCTCTGCCGACACTTAGAGAGTATAAAAGGATGACAGTTATCTACTACGCTGGGATTAGTGGAAGAGAGTTTTGTAAAGGCTTCTCCTCCTTACTTTGGGGGCAAAATGAGAGTCACTTTTGATAATAGTGCAATACGTGAAGAGGGAGTCTTCAGGGATAGGTCGTGTTTGACCGAACCACTATAAATCTTTGTCTCATTTAAATTTCTACATTTTATTTATTGTAAGTTTTTTTTTATTCTATGGTTAAAAAATTTGTTTTCAAAAATTATCAATTAACTTGCTACGAATCTTTAAAGGTTTTCAATTTTTAAAATCCAGGACTAATTTTTTAAAATTACTAATTAATCCCTCATCTTGGTTAGCCTTGGGACATTAGCTTAGGTTTAACTTCCTAATCAAGATTCAAAAGTTAGGATACCTAACCTTTCAACCTCCATGTCTTTGACTGTAAGGTTTTCATTATTAACAATGTGAAATCATTCTTAGGAAAATTTAACCAAAAATTTGTTGAAGGAGTGTTCTTAGGATATTCAAGTGTGGGGAAATCCTTTAGAGTGTTTAATACGAGGATATTGGTGGTGGAGAAGACTTCTAATATAGTGTTTGATGTATCTGATCCTAAGAAGTCTAGAGTTTAGGAAGAAGGTAAAGTAAGACAGATTACCTAAGGAGTAAAAACTACCAATATGGAGAAAAGGGTAGAGCCTCAAAGCATTTGTAGTAGGTGAGATTACCCAAGGAGTAGAACCTACAAATATGGAGAAAAGGGTAGAACCTCAACACACTTTGCCTAGAGATTAGAGATATTCTTTGATTCATCCTAAAAAATTGATATTTGGAGACCCTTCTTAAGGTGTTAGAACTAGGCATGAACTTAGAAAGGAAGTAAATCACTCTACCTTTATCTCAATGACTGAACTCACCAACATCAATCAAGTCATTTCTGATGAATTTTGAATCTTAACAATGTAAGAAGAACTTAATCTATTTATTAAAAATAATATTTGGGAGTTAGTAGAAGTACCTAAAAATCAAAGTGTAGAAGGAACCAAATGGGTCTTTAAGAATAAAATGAATGATTATGGTGTGTTTGTTAGGAATAAGGAAAAATTGGTGGATAAGGGGTATAACTAAATATAAAGGATTGATTTTGAGGAGACCTTTGCCCCTGTTACTAGATTGGAAGCTATTAGAGTACTACTAGCCTTTGCTTGTTATAAAGGATTTAAGCTTTTTAAAATGGATGTCAAGAGTGCCTATTTAAATGGGGTAATAAAAGAAGATGTGTTTGTAGAGTAACCCCTAGGTTTTGAGAGTTCCCAATTTTTAAACCATGTTTACAAATTAAAAAGGGTCTTATATGGATTAAAAAAAACACCCAAAGATTAGTATAAGAGGCTTAGAACATTCTTACTAGAGAGGGAGTTTGTTAAGGGGAGCATAGAGACCACCCTTTTTTTTAGGAAAGTAAGAGATGAGTTACTCATCATTCAGATCTATATTGATGATATACTTTTTGGATATTCTAATAAAAAGTTATATGATAATTTTTCTAAAATAATGAGTAAAAAATTTGAGATGAGTATGATGAGAGAATTGTCCTACGTTTTTGGGTGTAACATAAAATAAATGGATGATGGAACCTTTCTTAATCAATCAAAGTATATTAAAGACATCTTAAAGAAATATGAAATGAATAAACTCAAGCTAATAAACACTCCCATGAGCTCTAATGTTCAGTTAGATAAGGACTCAAATGAAAAATCTATTATTCAAAAGAAGTACATATGAATGATTAGATCACTACTTTACTTGACTTCTATCTGACCTGATATAGTGTTTAGTGTTTGTCTCTATACTATATTTCAAGCTAATCCAGAAGAATCCCACATAACTGTAGTTAAGAGAATCCTTAGATCTCTTATAAACCCAAAACTTAGGAATCTGGTATCCTAGGCACAACACTTCTTTTGAAATTATTGGATATTTTGATTCTGATTTTACAGGGTGTGGAGCTTGCCAATTCATAGGATAGTCCTTAGTCTCTTAATCCAATAAAAAATAAAGCTTTATTGTACCTTCCACTATTAAAGCTGAGTACATTACCTTAGGAAGTTGTGTGGCCCAAGTCCTTTGGTTGAAGCAACAAATTCTATATTTATAATTACCTGTTGACGTAATTTCAATTCTATGCGGCAACACCAGTGTCATCTGCATCTCTAAAAATCCTATCCAACATTCAATGACCAAACACATTAACATAAGGCATCATTTTATTAGGAACCATATTACCAAAGGAGACATTTAGTTACACCATATAAAAACTAAAAATCAATTGGCTGACATCTTCACTAAACCACTGGCCTTTGACACGTTCAGCATCTTAAGGACCAGATTGGGTGTGATTGACATAAATACATGAACTTGATGATTACTGAACTTTGAACTTTATATTTTCTAGTTTTTTTTTTCTGATCTTTCTTTGTTTTAGTTTTATGATCTTTCTTTTGTTTCTATCATTTTATATGTTTTTTGCTTAGATTGTTGATTTTTATTTATTTGCTTTCATTTTTCATGTTTTTATTTTTTATGTCTTTATTTTTATTCTTTATGTTATTCTTTCGGTCACTATTAAAATAATATTTTATGTCTTACTTTTATTTTTAAAAATTTGTAATCAAAGATTGCCATCCCTAAACCAGTTAAAGGGAGAAACACCTTTGATTATTTCCCTTCCTGTAACTCCTCTTAGTGGTGTAATTTTCTTTTTTTTTTTAAGTCTATCTTGAATTAATAACTGGACTTTGTAATTGAGATATTTTCTATCTTATTATATTAATCTATCTTATAAATAATGTTTAAAGTTATTAAATTATTTTCAAGCTTTCTTAATATTGTTGTTGCATTTATCATATGAATTTGATTATACTTTATAGTTTACTCTTCCTTATATTAGAGAGTGAGTTTTTCTTATCTAATATTTAGAAATTATTCTCACAACTGAGAGTATTTAAAAGTTTTGAAAGAGAGCTAGCTTTTAAAAATGACAAGAGGTATAAAATGTGCCCAAAAAGAAAAACTAAAAAAATGTGTAATTATTGTCAAAAAATAAAAGATACACAAAGTGTATAAAAAATCAAAAGATGCAGAAAGTGCACAAACCAATTGACAAGAGACACAAAATGAGCCCACAAGAAAGCAAGCTTCCTTCTCTTTCAAATCTTTGAATCTTAGAAGAATTCATGTGTCACTTGATATTTTCAAAGACTTGATTTCAAAATTCATGATTGTTACTAATTACTCTACTATATTATTCTATAAGATATTTTCCTAGAATGAAGTTTTGAACATATAACTTTTTCTTATTTGATTACTTTTTCTGAGTTAGATTTTTGTTTTAAAAAGATGGTTTGTCCTTCAAGAAGTCTGAGTTGGGGTTAATAGGATCAGTTTTTCTACCTTTTTTAGATTTCAATGATATTGACTCATTTCTTACAAATTTTTAATTCAATCACTTGGAAAATTTATCATATTCTTGGTTTGATTAAAAAATATATATATTTTTATCATTTTTATAGTCTTTTCGATGTTTTGTAGACTATTTTTTTTTTTGTGATGTTCTTTGTGTGCTATTTTGTACCTATTTATGTACCTTGTTCTATTTTGTATTTATTTTTTTTGTTTCCTCCTTTTTGTGATAACAAAAGGGGGAGTAGTGTTAGTGTTAGTGCGTTAGTGTTGTTTCATTGTACTGTTATTTAGTGTTGTTTCATTGTACTATTATTTAGTATTTGTACCACCTATTTATTTTTAATAAAATTTATATTACTTGGTTCAAATTATTCTCCTTTACTGTATGTTTCATTAATCTACTTAAGTTGAATTTTCTAACAAATATTTTCCATCATATAAAAGGGGGAGATTATTACAAACATGGATTCAAGGATTATAATTTTAATGATAACAAATATTTCTAGTATTTTTATTTCTCTAATATTGCCATACCTACTAACATTTTAGGTCCACAAGGTCAATTATAAATAAAGCCAGCTTAAGATTAGGTAGACTGCGACTGAGTCAGTTTGTAAGTGTAATCCCAATGTTTTTACATTTTCTTGAGTCAAATATAATAATGTATTTCCTGATGATAAGTAATCTTGCACACACACTCAGGGGGAGAAATTTTATATGTTTTAGAGTTTTTTATTTTTGATCATATCATCCGGGATGATCCAAAATCATCCTGGACGATCCGATAAAAATAGAAACCCTAATTAAGGCGCCTATGCTAAGACAACCGAATTAAGCAAATCATCTTGAATGATATTTATATCGTCCGCTGATAGGCTTAAATAAGAAATAATCAATTGCCAAACTCATTTAGGTATGATATTATTTTAGGTAATCGTACAGGATAATCCCATATCAACTTAGTCGATTCATTACAATCATACCTAAATTAGTCAGGTGATTAAGAAATAAATAAAGGTTTGATTGATCAATCATATTATCTTGGATGATCATAGGATCGTCCTGGATGATTAGTTAGAAAAAACTTAGTCTTTTTTTGGATCACCTGAATAACCCAAACAATATGTTGGATGATCAGTTAAAATTCTCTATCATACAGGTATATCACTTGGATGACCAAAACAATATGCTAGACAAAAATCCATGATTTTGAACTAATCATATAGGACAATTCAAGAATCATTCTGAATGATAAGTTATAATTCTTCATCATCAAATATATATCCTCTAGACGACCAGAATGATGTGCTGGATGATATGTATGGTTTTGAACTAATCATATAGGATAATGTTCATGTTGTCCTGGATGATTTGAACAAATAAGGCTTTTAATTATCCAGCCCTCCCAGTTCGTCCTGTCCAAAAAGGGTAAAAATACACTAATCATACAGGACGATATGTGGATAATCTTTGATGACATGTTACAAATTATGGTAAAATTTAAGTCCTTCTTTATAAGATCTCTTATTTATTCAAAATGAGATCTTTTGCTACTATCCTGGCTTGAGAGAGTCAATAGAAGGAGAGGGAGAGCTTGGAAGAGAAAGAGAGGATCTTGTAAGGGAGAGTTTGTGAGGGGTTCACAAAGGTTACTCAAGCAAGGATCCAAATCATCTTCTCTAGTAATCATCCCTGGTTCCTTGGAGGCTCTAGGGAGGTGTTCTTCAATAATTGATCAAGGTTCTCTGCCTGCTTCAAGGAAGTAAAAGGAGGTCAGGTTCTGTGCCTCACCTGGGTCGGTGAAATGGGGTTTGTACAGGCTTCTTTGCCTTGCTATGGGAGCAAAAGGAGAGTCAATGTGTGTTAGTGCAATACCTAGAGGAGAGGCTCTGAGGAGTGGATGTAAGTCAAGTTGACCGAACCATTATAAAATGTGGTGTGTTATTTCTTTATTACTTCCGCACTTTAATTTTTGCACTTTATTTTCTTGTGGATGATCATATGGTTTAATATTTTAAAATATTTCAAAAAGATCATGTTTTTTGTTTAAGGATTTTTAAAACTACCAATTCAGCCCCCTCTTGGTTAGCCACGGGCTAGTTCATAAGGGCTTAACAACCCTAGCAAACTTTCATGCATATCATAGTCTCTTATGCCATAGTCAAGATTTATTTATAGTAGAGCAACACACATTATTAAATGTTTCAACACACTTTAAGTCAAGCATATAAATGTTGCTTATTCTCATTCCTTCTAGAACAATTTTTCCTTTTAAAATAATTAAGCGTTTATTAAAAACAAATTTAATGTTAAATCTATTATTACATAATTGACTAATGCTTAACCAGATATGTTTTTATTCTTCAACTAACAAAATATTTTTAATTGTAAATCCACTAGTTTTGCTAATAGTACTTGTGCCTACTACCTTCCTGGTAGTAATATATCCCAAGGTGACTTTACTTCTACTCCTAGCCTCTAATGTGATGAATTTCTTTAGATATCTAGCCAAATGGATTGAGAATATATTGTCCAAGTACGAATTGCTCTCATTGGACCTCTTGTGAGAGTATTCCTACAAAATTATTATAGGTCAAGTTTAGAAAATCAAGTGGGTTTGGGTCTCACCTTATACCATATGAATGATATGTTATGATGCTATTTTAGACCTCCAAATTCTATGTGTTCTACAGTGCATTCAGAGTGTGTAAATGTGTGCAATATGTCCTAGTTTACCATAATAATAACACAAAATCCCTAGATATAGATTTACTGGTCCATATGAGGTATAATGCATTCTTTTAGGAAGTGAAGGTGCATATTGTGTCTTAATCAGTGGCTCTCCAATGTGTGTAGAACCATAGGCATTTTGTTTAAGTGCAGTGATCTTCTTATAATATTTCATTTACACTTTTGTAAAGTCCAACTTCTACCTTTAATGCATGCTCATTGCTATCCATTTCTAATGCTAACTCTTCTAGTTCTTTAAATGCTTCATCTAGCTCAAGATGCTATTTATTCAAGTACTCATGCTTATGCTTCTTGCTTAATATATTATGCCCTTCCATTAATGTTTCATGCTCCTTATCTATGTCTTCAAATTGGTTGAACCAAATTATGATTATTTTAATAACATCCTTGGCTAAATTCACTCTACATTAATTTCACTAAAATTGGTAATTTGATTAAGCTAAGCCACTTTGGAAAGTGGGTGTTCTCGATAATAGGTGAATTTAATAATTTTTTATGAATTATATTCAAACTAGTCATTAAATTTAGTGAAATAGTTTATTTCAAGCTGAAGACATCCTCAAGGGGCTCCACATCTAATTACTTGATTAGATAGATGATTAAAACTATTTTTTGGCTCATTAACTCATTTAGATTAAAAAGGGCCAATTTTGGTCAATGGAGCATATTTGGGCTTATTTATGGATTGATTCGCATTAAGAAGATTTATCTTATTTTGGCAAATCCTATTATGGGATCATGATCCATTTGGCATAGCCAACTTGAAAATTAATGGCGATTTGATCAAGTTGAGCCCTAATGAAAATTACTTGGTTCACAATAGTTGTAGTTGTATCAATTGGTCTACCCATGATGCTAATTGGGATTTAAAGAATCTTAATAACCTAGGATTTTTCCATAGAGTGTTTGTGGTCCTTTATTTAGTATATTTATAAGTATTACTTCTAGTTTGTTTTATATGTAGCTATATGGGATAAATTTAAGCTCTCGTCATCAAAGTGGGTAATCATGATTAAATTAAGGGTCCTAAAATTCCAATTGAGTATAGGCCACTTAAGGACATACCAATTTTTTTTTTAATCCAATTGGTCTAATTTGATTGAATTGAACTTGTGGACTAGAAATTGAGAAAATTGTTTTAATTGAAATGATCACTTCAAGGAATTAATTTAATTGGATGTTTCTAATGATAAATTAGAATCAATTAGGATTCAATCAAACGAGTAAAGATTATTTATCCCTTCACTTTAATGATTTTAATCACCTTAATCTATATGGTTTACGACTCTCAATATATTTTTTTATAGGTTCAATTAATTAAGGCTGGCTTGCCTAACTAGGAGATAACTAGGATTTGGTCACATATGAGGATGTCATTTGAACAATTTAGGATACAAAAATAATAACAACAACCATTTATCTCATTACATGGGGTCAGTTAAATGAATAATTTTTCTCCATTATGTCTTATTAAGAGTCAAATTTTCATTTAAATTTAATAAAAATATTATTTTTAATACTTTGAAACTAAGTCTTTTTAGTTCAATCTATACCTTTCTTATCATAGAACTGATCTAATACATCTACTCTTGTAACAAGGTCATTAGAAGGCCAAAATTTTATGTGAGCAAATCATCCAAGGAAACTCTCTCTAATCTTATCAGTCTTGGGTACTATTCCAACCTTTCCATGTATATACTAATTTCACATTTTATCTCTAAGTATAAAACCCATCTACCTAAGCATCCTCATCTCTACAAAATTCAACTTAATTATACACTTCTTTTCTAATGGCCAATATTTTATGCCATAACGCATTGTATGTCCCCCCAAATCTTTTTAAATTTTATATTAAGTTTTAGGGGTACTTTTTTGTCACATGATAGGTCTGATGCATTCCTCCACTTCAATCATCCAACTTGAATTCTATTAATAATATCCTCATATATTTCATAATTGCTTTGATTTCTAGACCTGGAATATCTAATATATGTACTATTTTTTAAATGACTAGATCACCCAATATCAAAATACTACCTCTAGATATGTCAATACTAAAATTACACTCTATGTATTTGATTTTAGATCATATCAAACAAAAATATTTAGACTCTAAGGTTGAGCTCCATAATTCAAGTTTTTCATTAACTCCCTGTATAGTATTATCAACAAGAAGAATATCATCAACAAAAAGTATACACCAAGGCACATCCTCTTGTAAATGACTATTAAGAACATTAATTATAATTTGTTTGGTCAAATTAGTCAATTTGGTTCATATAGCCTATTTATGTTAAATTAGGGAAAATTGGCTAGTTGGCCAAATTAGGAATGATTAGTAGTTGATTGAGCTCAATTTTTCTATGCTTAACTAGTTGGAATAATAACTGAATATTTCTTAAGTTCAATTTGGCTAAATTATTCAAATTGATTAAATTGTCTCTATAGAAATCAAGTGATACATGTGTCTAAATTAACTATATTGCATGCCAAAGGACCATTTAGTATTAAGATGTTTATGATTGATTTGTTATTGTATTCCTCATAAAATTGGATGAATTAACATAGATAATTTTGATTGAATTATTGGGATTAGTCCTAGGTAGGCAGAAGAAATGGGTTGGTTTATATTGGATCATGGAGTCTCATCAGAACTCACCAAAGGTTGTTTTTCCTTTACAAGGTTGCTAATAACCTTTTAGAAAATTTTTAAAAGGTCAATCCATGTAGCCTAATTTAAATGTTCAAACCAATATTGACCTAATCGTGTCCTATTGTGATAGGCTAGGATTTAATGGGGTTAAACATATTCCAATTGTCAACTATGGTCAAGTTATTTTAGGAGTTTGATGGTTTAAACCGACTAGAAGAGTTTTGTCTATGTGATAGGACCA
Source organism: Dendrobium nobile (assembly GCA_022539455.1). NCBI lineage: Eukaryota > Viridiplantae > Streptophyta > Magnoliopsida > Asparagales > Orchidaceae > Dendrobium > Dendrobium nobile. The sequence goes on from CM039733.1 coordinate 60,908,964, forward strand.
TTTGTATGAAAAATGAACAAATATTCCTATAAAGGTCAGGATATATTGGTATGTATAGTATTAATATGATAATGGGTTAAACCAATACAAATAAATCTATTGGAAAAGACTCTCAGAAATAATTATATTATAATAAAAAGTAATTAGTTGAATGAGAAGAAGATTTGATATTCCTACCATTAATTATTATATTTACTAGGAATAACCAAAGTTTTAAATAGAAGATGCTTAGGTTGATGAGAGGCTAACACGTGGATGATTAAAGTTTCTTCAAATGGCCACTTCTTATCCAAAGATATGCATGGTCATTCTAAGTTCCATTTCTATCGAACCTAGTCCAAGGATGAAAATTTCTAGCTATGCTAAGAAAAAAATGGATCATATGAAGAATGCTTAAAAATTTTAAGAGTAGGCTAGAAATCTTGGTAAGGATTGATTTGTTCAACTATTCTTTAGATGAAGATTTAAAAGAATTATTTCAAATTCACTCCATATGAAGTACTTGATTCATCATCAAAGTTTTAATATTTTTTATGTCAACATATAGCTTTTTTTTACATGTTCATTTGATGGTTTTTGAATTTTCATATTACTGTGTGAATTTTCTTGGACTTATAAGAGTTGTATGAGGCTTTAAGAATAAAATCATTTGTACAAAATCTTAACAACATGAATGATGAGGTTTCTCTCTAGTTAATAAAAGATAACTTGTATGCATATCATATTTCTTAAGATACAACTCATATGTAGGCATGTATTTTTAATATGCCTAAGCATCATCTTAGTAGTCTAGAAAATGGTTTTCATGACCCAAACAAGATTATGAGATCTATTGAGATGTATATGTACATATAATTGAGCTATCTCATTAGTTTTTATTTTTAAAGGCATTCTTTATACTATAAAGAATTGAAAATACTATAAATTGTTAAGTCCTCCTTTTAAACTTAATTTATGTATGATTATATGTTTTCTTTCCTCAATTTAAGATCACAAGGCCAACTCTTTACAATTTAATCCATGGTTTCTGACATACCATCTAACAAGTGGATTGGATCGATTACTTTACCGTTATGTGGATTTAACTTGATAGGGGTATGAGAAAAAATTCATAATATTATTATTCTTTTTCCCTTAATATTAGTTACTAAGGCTAGTATGTTTACTAAACTTTTCTTGATTTTTCATTCATACGACATATGCTTCATAGCTCAAGTTTGATTTCTTTACCCAAGATTACCTGGTTGTTACATTTATTTAATTAATTCAAACATCGCTAGTCATATTGATGTTTTGGAGCAGAGATGTATGATAAAGTTTTTACCCTAATATTAGGTTCAAACCTAGGCATCTTGGTTGTGTATAGGTGTGACCCTAGGACTGGAACTTGGGTTTAATATAAGATTGATATTTTGTTGGCCATACTTCTTCAATTTTTCTTAAATTTAGAACTTGAGATTTATGATCAGTAAATATGTTCATAAGGCTAGTTTCTTACTTAGGTTTTCTTCTATCTATTAGGGCATGACCCAACACAGGCATGATCAATACCAGTATGTTTGATGAATGGCATAGCAATTGTAGAGGGGCATGGGGAGAGCTACTATCAAGTAATCGCTAGCTTAGGAACTAACAATTTGGCATGTTATTGAGTTAATTTAATGCCATCTTAGGCTAATAACTTGTTGGGCTGGTATTAATGCATGATAGACATTGCACTTTATTGGTATGAGGTTTTTAGTTTAAGTCCTTTTCACCACTGTTTTGATAAGTGCTTTATGATGCATTGGAATGATCATAATTTCAAGCCATCATTGTTTTAAGATAGAGCAATGTACTTTAACAACACATAGTTTATGACTTTTTTAAGTTAACAATTAAGTAAATAAGAAGCTAGACATGAGGGAGATGATCATCATGTAAGATTTTAATCAATTAAGTGGCCAAAAGCTTGAATGTGAAGGATTATAAATAAGATTAAATAGCCACTAGCTTAACATAGAATAGTTATGCTGTTTAAAATAGAGCAATGTACCTTTTCAACAAGCTGGTTTCTTTCTCAATTCCACTTTAGAATGGCAGGCAAAATGGAGCATTATGAATGAACTCTCCATATCCTACCGTTATCAACTTGAAGGGACTTGCAAGCTCTTTTGAGGGATGGAAGAAGCTAGAGATATTTCTTTGCTAGCCTAATGATACGAAGCTGGTCGCAATTGAATGTCCTGACTAGACATCATGGATATGTTAGAACTGTGGATAGGATGGCGGCCAAAGTATGTGGTGGAAGACTTTGAGAAAGAGGAAGGAATATATTGGTATTAGTGGCCTAAAATTACGGCCAATACTGGTAGGGTGACTAATGTCATATCAAGGCTAATACTTACAATAAAGAAGCTTTGATCATTTTACTCTTAAGCTCAAAAAATTTTGAGTTTGAATGCAATGTTCTCCAAGATAATTGGGAAGAATGGTCATGAGCTTTTAAGGTGCTTGGAAGTTATACGTTAAGACAGATTGCTGAAATTAGTTTTAGGTGTTCATACATTTTTCATAGGATCCTCCCTGTAGATTCATTTTGGTGGATTGCTATTTATATAGCGTAAGCTAACCATAGAACCCTATTACTCGGGTCTTTAGATTGATAGTTTCAATAAAATATTGGACTTTCTAGAAGAAGCTACAGGTAACCTAACTATGGCTGGAGTCCTTAAAAGTGTAAATTTAGAAATCCATGGCATAAGTTATAACGGACAATTTTTTAAACTAAATATCATTTAAAATATAATTAAGCGATTAACCAACGAAAAAAAATATTTAAACTCGCCAAAGTCACTCGTTTAACTGGCTACTTACTTTGCTGACTCAGCTATAGCCGTTACGTGCAGGATGAGCATACGAGCAATGGGAAATACTATTTGACCGTAAGTCGCCCGTTCGAACGGGCGACTTACTTTGCTAACTCAGCGAGCCATTATCTGGCAAGCAACGGGAAGATATACTGCCAGTAAGTCGCCCGTTTACTTACGGATGCTATCTCAGCTAGCCGTTAATTGACTATCCATATGGAGTTCTCCTATAAATTGTCTATTCATTTCTTGTTATGATAAAAAAACTTGTATCCTGCATCCATATGAAAATGTATCGAAGCAGAAAGTATGTGTTTGAAAAAGTTTCTTCAATTCAGTTGATTATGGAGGGTAGCAATCAAGTTCATAGATGTTTAGCATTTCCAACTGATGATGTCTTAGAAGAAAATGATAGAATGAATGAAATCTACCGATGCTGTGTACACTACTGGTCAGATAAGTGGACTGCAAACTATGGGAGACACATCGGGATCTTATGAGGTATCAATCTTACAGGGATGGAGCGAGTTTGAATGAGGAAGGTTGGAAATATGTGCAAAGGGAGGTTTCGCATTATGCATCACATATAGCGCTGATTGACACTCTGAAGGCTAGATCTGCTGAAATTAGACATCGTGATGATGGATCATTCGAGGAGATCATGGCCAACCCAACAGCTAATGATGCTAACTGCATCCTTTATCCAAAATGGGATTCCAAGACTGATGCATGCCTGATCAAGACATACAATAATATGAGTTTTTTGTCTGGTAAATAGAGTAAGAACTTTCTTGATGGTGCGGATTGGCAATGTATCCAGCTTTGGTTCACAAAAAAATTTTGCTGATGTCCAACATAAACCCAACTTCAAGCACGCACTCACATCGTACTACAAAAGCGTTGAAGGACTTTATTATCCCTAAAGTTTTCATATGTTATGCTATTAACCTAATTTCAGAGTAGTTATATGTGTGATTTGAGCCTGCTATTGATAATCTTTGTAAGTTTTATGATAATATATGTCTATGTCTGTATGAATATGAAAATGTAGCTACTTGTTTGTTATTTCTAGAATTTTTAGGATTTTTAGATGTGTATCAGTTTAGGGCTAAGAAGGATTATGATTAAGTATCATATGATTTGTTTTTTGTAGTAAATATGCATTTGCTATATATATAATTTATAATGTATTTATTTAGATAACTTCAAAATATTAAAAAATCTATAATTTATAGCATACTTTTATAACTTAAAATAATATTACTTCTTTGATATATGTTTCCCATAACTTATAAATTTTGATTTATAAATTTATTTCAAACTTCATCAAGGACTAAATGCAAGAGCATAATGAATTTCATGATACAAAATAGTAGTTTCATAGTAGGATAATAAAGTACATAAATAGCAAATTCTAACTAAAGCAATTAAAAAGATACATGATACAAAAAACTAATGCCTCTTTTTATGTCGATGTGGAATCGCATCAGTGCCTGAAAAAAAAGCTGAGGTGCTCGTAGTGGACTGGTACGTAGATGGCACTGCTCCTGATCAATAACATCTTGTTGAGTAACTAGGGGCTTTTCAAAGGAAGAAGGTATGAATGAGGTGTGGAGGCGATGTCAAACTCTGCTGTGAAGTGGCTCTACGAGGGACCAAGATCAGGATAGCAGGATGACCCAACATCATATGGATCTACTATCAGAACGGGTGGACTAAACACCTAAGTATCTATCTCATCAAAATAATGAGCATCATTAATATATATATATATATATATATATATATATATTATATATTTATATATATATATATATATATATATATATATATATATATATATATATATATATATATATATATATATATATATATATATATATATAATATATAAATATTATATATATATATATATATATTCATAATTTTTGGCCCATATCTCAATAATATTCAAGTCCACCTGCAAAGGTGTCGCCTTAGTACCTCTGAAGTATGGTTGTAATCTCCTCTCCATGCTCACAAAGAAATCTAGTTGTAAGGATAAGTAATTCAGCTAAAGTTTATTATATAATTAAATTTAAATATCTTAAACTTACCATGTGATGTTTAGTTGGTGATCTTGGATAGTATGTACTTGGAGGATCCACAAGCGCCTTTAACATGTATAGTATAGCCCAAGAATGAAACAATGCCAAGTATTGCTTCACTTTATAATCATAGTCCAACCCAGGAATTAATCTCTCCTATAACAATGTATGCTCTCTTACTCTCCCATAGTGTAATACTTTCTTAGTGATACAATGCCTAATTTGTATCTGCCTTACCATGTCCATCAACTCTAACAAAACTAGGATCCATGGCATGATATCGGTGGATGGGCAATATCTGAACTGTCGTAGTACTCAATCAGGGAGATCCCACTCAACCATTTTCCAACTGATCAAAGGAACTCTAAAGAGCTAAGTGTCCTAATGTGAAACCCTTATGTTTGAAATTAAAATTTTTTTTTGTGCTGTTAGTACTGGACGAACCGTCTGTACGAACTGAAGAAATTGTGAAGAAATCTGTATGGTTAGTACGTACAAACTGCCAGTACGAACAGAGAAAGTTTGTATGTTCGTCTATACGAACCTGGAAGGGTTGGGACGAACCAGACAGAGAGTTTCATCCAGGGACAAAAAAATTGGAATTAATTTTCGTCTGGATGATTTGAGTCCAGAGAAGATCGTCCCGGGACGATCGGGACATCGTCTGGGACGATCCTGCTTAATAAATATCTGATTAGTGTCGTTTTTGAAGAGAGAAAGCCCAGGAGAGAGAAAAACGAAGGGAAAAGAAGAAAAGTGGATTTTTGGGCGACTTTGACTCATTTTCGTCCGTCGCCATAGTTGGGAAAGTTGATCGACTCGAGGTAAGACACATTCCGCATTTCTCAATTTTCAGAAACGAGATATTTGATGACTTTTCTGTCTCGATTTTTATTTCCGTTAGCGAATTTCTGGTATTATTTTCTTCTGACAAAGGTTTTACTGCGTAACTTTTGGTATGTTTTTGAGATAATTATTATACACGTTTTGAGTATTTTTTGGAAGATTTGTACTAGATATTTTGAATTCTGCGGTATTTTAATTGAATTGCAAGTTATCAGGATGTTGAAAATGTTATGTCTGTATAGTAAAAGTCTTATAATGTTGTTGTGGATATTCTATGGTAATTTGGTAAATTTCTGAATCTGTGAATTTTGTATAAATTCCGTATACTGCCGTTATGCCGCTGATTTTTCGTACGAATTCTGATTTTTCTGAATTGATACATTAAATGAATTGAAGTGTTTGTATGCTATCATAAGGGAGTTATAAGGGGCCAGGATCCTTTGAGATTCTATAAGTGTCAAGAAAATCTGATATGAGCTCTGAAATCTAAAAATAAGTTATGTTCCGGAATTCTGAATATCTGTTCTGTTCTGGTGCTATAAGCATAAAGGGAGACATAAGGGGCTAGAATCCATTGAGATTCTATAAGTGTTAGGGAAGGGAGACATAAGGGGCCAAAATCCGTCGAGATTCTGTAAGTGTCAGGGAAGGGAGGCAAAAGGGGTCAGAATTCGTACGATTCTGTAAGGGTCTGGGAATATGAAATCTGATGTTTGATATCTGATAATCTGTTCTGTGACTTCTCTGATCTGTTTTATGAATTATCTGATATATGATTTCTGATTTCTGTTTGATTCTGGTTATTCCGTACGATTATGTCTGCTCTGTGACATGAAAGCTTTATGATATCTGTTCTTAACACTGATTTAAAATGACTTCAGTTTTCTGTATTCGTAAGCTAAATTCTAATTGAGCAAGTATCTGTTCTGTCTATTCTATGATTTCTGTATGGCTATTTTCTGATGTGGGTTTCTGATGATTTGGATTGGTGAGTGATGTCTTGCTGAGCTGTTAGCTCATCCTTATTTTCTACATGGTTTTCAGGTTTTGGGAAAGGGAAGGAAGTTTTGGATTAGCAGTTCAGAGTCTGATTAGTAATTAGATATTTTGTACTTTTGATTTTTGTACAGTCATGGCTTTTCTGTTCTGTTCTGTTCTTTCTGCCTGTAAGCCATGTACTGTATCTGTATATGATTGTTTTGACGAAAGAAAAGATAGATGAACTGTTATATATTTGGATGTTTATAGTAGCTATGTATTTTTCTGTCTATACGTATTTGGAAGAAAGTTCTGAAGCAAATTCCAAAGCCAGATCCTGGATTTTCAATTATTGTGTCGCAGCCCAATGCGAGCGGGATCTGTCCCAATCGGGTTGGGTCGTGACAAACTTTAGTGGTATCAGAGCAATGGTTTTAGAATTTGGATTGTATGACAGAGCTATAGGAATTGATCTGTAAGTCTGTTGGGGTAGTTCTGGTTTGTCTGGATTTTTATTATGTTGTTTTGTGCCTAGTTTTCTGTGTGCTTATGGATCTGCAAGACTCAGATATGACAGATGGGTAGAGTGCTAGTCAGGCAGCTCCGGTGAGTAGTACTGCCCTAGTGGTTGGTTCTGATACACTTTCTCAGTTTGCTACATTAGTTGCTCAGATGATGAGCGAGACTCAGAGTAGAGCCTCTATTGTTCTATCTGAGGATATATATAGACATCTGCAGATGTTTCTAAGATTAAAACCTCTGTGGTTTGAGGGCACTGTTGAGCCCAGAGTAGCTGAAGAGTAGCTGCGAAGGTTAAAGAAGACTTTTGACGGTATGCAGCGTCCGTTGGACAGGAAGGTACCATTGGCAGTTTTTCTGTTGGATGGCGAGGCTGAGCACTGGTGGATGGGCCAGCAGGAGGAAAATTTCCAAGAAAAGCTAAACTCTTTGATCTCTTGGGAAGAGTTTTTTGAGGTATTTCGATCATGGTTTGTACTTCCTTCTACAAGACAGCAGATGCAAGAGAATTTTCTGAGGCTAGTTCAGGGGAGCAGGACTGTGATGCAGTATGAGACAGAGTTTATTGCTTTAGCGTGATATGCTCCGCAGTTGGTGAGTACTTCTGCTCAGAAGTGTTATAGATTTCTGAGGGGACTACGAGATAGTCTGAGGCAGATTGGTGTCGTTTCATATTTCTGATTTCTTTGAGCTTGTGGAGAGAGCTCGTCTAATAGAGAACGATTTGATAGCTACTCAGTAGCAGTGGACTGCGAGTAGGAAGAGGTTCGGGGGTGATGCTTCTAGTAGTAGTTCCTCTAGCAAGAGGAGATTTGTTTCTGGATACTCTAGGAGGAGTGGACAGTCGGGATCAGTCAGTAGGGCACCTGTGTGCCAAACTTGTGGACAACGACATTTTGGCCATTGCTTCAGGACGATTGGTCGGTGCTTCAAATGTGGTCAGCCAGGACATCGGATTGTAGAGTGTCCACAGACTGGATTTGATAGACGATCTGAGTTTCGATCTGATAGTAGACCTGCTAGTTCAGCAGGAAGGTCGAGGACTGTTCCTCCACGTACTGTGACTGAAGGATCCTCTGGTAGAGGTGGTGGGTCGAGTTCTGTGGCACGGAGACCACCTACAAGTAGTTAGCGGGAGTCTAGTGGTTCAGTAGCTCTAGCTCAAGTTCAGCCATGTGTGTACAGTTTGAGTCAGCAGGAGGCTCGAGATGCTCCGGATGTGGTGACAGGTATAATTTATATTTATGAACATCCCTGTCGTATTTTATTTGATTCTGAAGCCAGTCACTCATTTCTTTCCGAGTGCTGTTTTGAAGCTTTGCATTTGGATACTGTTTTTCTATCGGTTTCTCTTTCCATTATTTTGCCAGCTAGAAGTAAGTTAATCGCCCTGAAGTTTTATTTCTGTGAGCTTGATATTTCTGGTAAGAAATGGAAGTCGAGTTTGATTTTATTGTCTATTTCTTCTTACGATGTGATTTTGGGTATGAATTGGCTGAGTCTGTATAAGGCTCAGATTGAATGTTTGAAGAAGCAAGTGAGCTTGCTTATGGATGGTGAGAGATGTGTATTTCAAGGATTACGATGTGTTCTATCCTGCTTGATTTTTGTGTTGGAAGTCAGAAGAATGTGGAAGAAGGGTTGTACGGTGTGTTTGGCTTTTGTACGGGATATGAACATAGATATGGGTTCTATTTTTGATATACCGGTTGTACGGGAGTTTTCTGATATTTTTTCTGAGGAGTTGGTTGGTTTAACTCCGGATCGAGATTTTGAGTTCTCTATTGATGTTTTTCTGGGTACAGCTCCAATATCAAAAGCTCCGTACAGGATGGCACCGAAAGAACTTTCTGAGTTGAAAGTTCAGCTTCAGGAGTTGGTGGATAGAGGATTTGTTCTTCCTAGTGTTTCTCCTTGGGGAGCACCTGTACTGTTTGTGAAGAAAAAGGATGGAACACTCCGTATGTGTGTTGATTACTGAGATTTGAATAAAGTCACGATCAACACGATCAAGAACAAGTATCCATTACCACGGATTGATGATTTGTTTGATCAGCTTTCTGGTTCTTCTGTATTTTCAAAGATTGATTTGAGATCTAGATACTATCAGGTAAAGGTGAAAGGAAGCTGATGTGTGGAAGACAGCTTTCAGTACTCGGTACGGGCACTATGAGTTTTTTGTTATTCCTTTTAGGGTAACCAATGCACCCGCTTTTTTCATGGATCTGATGAACAGAGTGTTCAAGGAGTATCTGGATCAGTTTGTGATCGTCTTCATCGACGATATTCTGGTGTATTCTCCTTCTGAGGAAGATCATGCCAGACATTTGAAGATTTTGTTGGAGACTTTGAGACATCATCAGTTATATGTTAAGTTTTCCAAGTGTGAATTCTGACTGAAGAGCATTTCTTTTCTAGGGCATGTGGTGAGCGGTGAAGGTATTTCTGTTGATCCCCAGAAGATTCAAGCTGTTGCTGATTGGCCAAGGCCTACTACGGTATTTGAGGTACGTAGTTTCTTAGGCATGGCTGGATATTATAGAAAGTTTATGAATGGATTTTCTCATATTTCTATGCATTTGACGAGACTGACTCAGAAGTCAGTAGCTTTTGTTTGGACACCTGAATGTGAAGCCAGTTTTTAGAGGTTGAAGGATTGTTTGACATCTACTCCTGTGTTAGCACTTCCGTCAGGTATGGAAAAATTTCAGGTGTTCAATGATGCTTCACTGAAAGGTTTGGGCTGTGTTCTGATACAGCATGGTAGGGTAATAGCCTATGCTTCGAGACAGTTGAAACCACATGAAAAGAATTATCCGACGCATGATTTGGAATTGGTTGCAGTTGTTTTTGCTTTGAAGATTTGGTGTCATTACTTGTATGGCGTCAGATGTGAGATCTTTACATATCATAAGAGTTTGAAGTACATTTTCACTCAGAAAGATCTGAATTTGAGGCAAAGAAGATGGCTTGAGTTGATCAAGGACTACGACCTGACGATTCAGTATCAGCTTGGTAAGGCTAATGTGGTAGCAGACGCTTTGAGCAGGAAGTCTTATGGATTATCAGGTATTCAGCTCACTTCTGATGACTATCTGATTCGAGATATGGAAAGATTACAGTTGGAGGTGATTTCCTCTACTGGTCCGGATTCTGTTGTGTTGACTCAGATGAACATACAGTCTTCTCTGGAAGAAAGGATTCAGGAAGCTCAGAAGTCAGACTCCGACTATTTGAAGTTGATTACTCAGATTGAATCTGGTAAGAAACCTGAACTATGAGTTTCTTATTCTGGTGTTATTTTCTGCAAGAATAGACTGTGGATTCCTGTGTTTGAAGATTTGAAGAAAGAGATTATATATGAATCTCACCATTCCGGCTATACGATACATCCGGGAAGTGGTAAGATGTACGGAGATATGAAGAGTTTGTTCTGGTGGCCTGGAATGAAAAAGGATGTAGCAGATTTTGTTGCAAAATGCGAAGCCTGTCAGTTAGTAAAGGCAGAGCATCAGCGACTAGGTGGTCTTTTGCAGTCGTTGCCTATCCCTGAGTGGAAGTGGTAGGAGGTAACGATGGAGTTCGCTATGGGTTTCCCTCGATCTAGGAAAGGACATGATGTCATCTGGGTGATTGTGGATCGATTGATGAAGTCTGCACACTTTCTTCCGATCAGGCAGACGGATCCGGTGGATAAGCTGGCACAGGTATATGTGAAGGAAATTGTTAGATTACATGGTGTGCCTAAAATGATCGTATTTGATCGAGATGGATGGTTTACTTCCAGACTTTGGAAGGGTATTCAACAAGGATTGGGTACGAAGTTGCATTTGAGTATAACTTTTCATCCGCAGACTGACGGACAGTCTGAGAGGACTATTCAGGTACTGGAAGATCTTCTGCGATTATGTGTTTTAGATTTTGGAGGAAGTTGGGAAGATCATATCCCACTGGTAGAATTTGCATATAATAATAGTTTTAAGTCCAGTATTGGTATGGCACCTTATGAAGCTTTGTATGGCCAGAAGTGTAGAACTCATTTGACTCTAACTGAGGTGGGTGATAGACAGGAAATGAGTGCGACGTTTGTGGATGAAACTGTTATGAATTTAACTTGATTAAAGAAAGATTGAAAGCTGCACAAGATAGACAACAGAAGTATTACAATCAGAAGTACAGATTTATGGAATTTCAGGTTGGTGACTTTGTGTATGTCAAAGTCAGTCTGATGAAAGGTGTGAGCAGATTTGGTAGAATGAGAAAACTCAGTCCAAGGTATGTCAGACCTTTTTAGATTATTGAAAGGATTAGAAAGTCTACTTATAGATTGTTGTTATCCGATCAGCTGTTTGATGTGCATAATGTATTTCACGTATCCTCTTTGAGAAAGTGGATATCTGATTCTGACAAGAAGTTGTATGCTGATGAAGTTGAGATTCAAGAGAATCTACAGTACAAAGAAGAACCTGAGAAAATTTTGTCTTATGATGTGCGTAAGTTAAGAAGTAAACAGATTCTGATGGTTAAAGTTCAGTGGAAACACTGAACAGCACGGGAAGCGACTTGGGATAAGGAATCAGACATGAGACAGTCGTATCCGTATTTGTTTTGACTCAGTTTACTTTGGAAATGTCGAGGACGACATTTTTCTTAAGGTGGGTTGATTGTGAAACCCTTATGTTTGAAATTAAAAAAAAAAAAAATTTGTGCTGTTAGTACAGGACGAACAAACCGTCTGTACGAACTGAAGAAATTGTGAAGAAATCTGTTTGGTAAGTACGTAGGAACTGCCAGTTCGAACAGAGAAAATATGCATGTTCGTCTGTATGAACCTGGAAGGGTCGGGACGAACCAGAAAGAGAGTTTCATCCAGGGACGAAAAAATTGGAATTAATTTTCGTCTGGATGATTTGAGTCCAGAGAAGATCGTCCCGGGACGATCAGGACATCATCCGGGACGATCCTTCTTAATAAATATCCGATTAGTGTCGTTTTTGAAGAGAGAGAAAGCCTAGGAGAGAGAAAAATGAAGGGAAAAGAAGAAAAGTGGATTTTTGGGCGACTTCGACTCGTTTTCGTCCATCGCCATAGTTGGGAAAGTTGATCGACTCGAGATAAGACACATTCCGCCTTTCTCAATTTTTAGAAACGAGAATTTTGACGACTTTTCTGTCTCAATTTTGTTTCCGTTAGCAAATTTTTGGTATTATTTTCTTCCGACAAAGGTTTTACCACGTAAGTTTTGGTATGTTTTTGAGATAATTATTATGCACGTTTTAAGTATTTTTTGTAAGATTTGTACTAGATATTTTAAATTCTGCGGCATTTTAATTGAATTGCAAGTTATCAGGATGTTGAAAAATGTAATGTCAGTATAGTAAAAGTCTTATAATGTTGTTGTGGATATTCTGTGGTAATTTGGTAAATTTCTGAATCTGTGAATTTTGTGTAAATTCCGTATACTACAGTTATGCCGCTGATTTTTCGTACGAATTCTGATTTTTCTGAATTGATACATTAAATGAATTGAAGTGTTTGTATGCTATCAGAAGGGAGTTATAAGGGGCCAAGATCCTTTGAGATTCTGTAAGTGTCAGGAAAATCTGATATGAGCTCTGAAATTTGAAAATATGTTATGTTCCGGAATTCTAAATATCTGTTCTATTTTGGTGCTATAAGCACAAAGGGAGACATAAGGGGCTAGAATCCGTTGAGATTCTATAAGTGTCAGGGAAGGGAGACATAAGGGACCAAAATCCGTCGAGATTCTGTAAATGTCAGGGAAGGGAGGCATAAGGGGTCAGAATCCGTACGATTCTGTAAGGGTCTGGGAATCTGAAATCTGATGTTTGATATCTGATAATCTGTTCTGTGACTTATCTGATCTGTTTTATGAATTATGCGATATATGATTTTTTGTTTCTGTACGATTCTGGTTATTCTGTATGATTATGTCTGCTCTGTGACATGAAAGCTTTATGATATCTGTTCTGAACTCTGATTTGAAATGGCTTCAATTTTCTGTATTCGTAAGCTAAATTCTGATTGAGCAAGTATCTATTCTGTCTGTTCTATGATTTCCGTACGACTATTTTTTGATGTGGATTTCTGATGATTTGGATTGGTGAGTGATGTCTTGCTGAGCTGTTAGCTCATCCTTGTTTTCTACGTAGATTTCAGGTTCTGGGAAAGGGAAGAAAGTTTTGGATTAGCAGTTCAGAGTCTGATCAGTAATTAGGTATTTTGTACTTTTGATTTTTGTACAGTTATGGCTTTTCTGTTCTGTTTTGTTCTTTCTACCTGTAAGCCATGTACTATATCTGTATATATGAATGTTTTGACGAAAGAAAAGATAGATGAACTGTTTTGTATTTGGATGTTTATAGTAGCTCTGTGTTTTTCTGTCTATACGATATTTGGAAGAAAGTTTTGAAGCAAATTCCAAAGCCAGATCCTAGATTTTCATTGGTTTTGTCGTGGCCCGATGCGAGCGGGATCCGTCCCGGTCGGATTGGGTCGTGACACCTAACTTAAAGTACACATCTCTGGAACCTGAGCAAGAATCTCTACAGTGTATGGTTCCCATATTACCGTATCATTATGTATATAATAATTTAATCTTTATAATATCAAACTAATATGAATAAAATGTAACAATATAATTGTACTCAACATATCTGACTCTCTAGTAAGCCATCAAGCTCATCCTTGTATGTCATAACATTCCATACAGGTACCTCCCAAAACTGTTCCTCATTCTACTTATTTGACATGCATTAATATTTTAGCTATAAAACATAAAAATTATATAACATAAATATAACTAATTATCTTATTCCAACACTCAAACCATCGAGCAGAACAGTAAATGGGCCATGAAGCTGAGGTCTTCCAACATGTATTTGCTCCCAAGCCTATATCAACAATAAGTGGATGCACCCTGCTATGTTTGCTCATTTTGGTCTAGTTGCTTCAGATAGCTCCCTGTATAAATGAGCTAGAACTACACCTCCAAGTGATTATATCTTGAATATTATTATATCCTCCATCAATGGCAAGTACTGTAAATGAATTTCAGAGACTGAAAGATCATGATGACATGTCAACCACTTGAAACTCATGCATATTAATTCAAATGGGTTGTGACAAAATGAGTTAAATCTGTCAACTAGGTGAGGATGTTATTTCTGTCAACTAAAATCAGGATATATAACATCTAATTATTAAAAATTTGAACAAATTAATTGATGGGAGTTTTATTGTGCTAAATAATTTAGAGGGAGACCAAGAAATTGGGCTGATAAAGTGAAATCCAAAATTTAGAATGTTTTTCCTCTATAAGCACCATGGTGCTGGGATTAGTGGGGCCTTGATATTGCACTCTTTAAAAAATGTGAAGAAAATTTAGTTTTAAGAGAATGCTACAGCACCAGGTACAGCTGCCAAGGCATTGGGAATCAGATTCGAGAGATTTTGGGAGAATCGGGAAGATTCTCTATGAGAATAGTGGTTCCAAGGTTTTTGGCACTATGGAACTGGGTCGAATTAGTGCTAGTATCCAAATACATTTGCCAACCCATTTTTCAATCATTTCGACTTTTCGGGGAAGAAAGTAAGGAAAGGGGAAAAAGAGAGAAGGAGAGAAGAGAGTTTTAGAGTCAAAAGCTAGAAATCTTCCATCTAGGTAGTTAGGAAAGCTATTGGGCTTGAGATATGAAAGCCCTATCATAATCCTGGTTTCAATTCCAAATTTTATATCTATATATTTTTTTTAAAAAATTTCTTGAGTTTTGGAAAGTTTACCATCTAACTTTAATTATGTTGTTATATTCTCCAATATGAATAATTTATCTATAAGAAAGAAATTTTTCACTAATTCATTTGCTCTATATAGTTTTCTAACTATTCTGGAAATGGTGGCATTTCTAAACCACAATACAGTCGATAAAAAATGTTAATTTAGCTTTTTATACAATCTCTATAAAATTGGTTGATTTATGAAAACTTTGTATAGGCACCCAAAATGTTGGGGTTTTATAGTAAATGGTCTTTAGTCTTTACTTGCTTTACATCCTTTAGTTACTTATGGAATTTTCATTACCACGAATTTCATGGAATTTAGAGCTCTATTATGAAAATTAAATATATACTTAAATTCAATGTTTGGATCCAAGGTTGATATTTTTGTTTTGGATTACTCTACTCTTTTTTTGCTCAAAATTGGATTTATATTGGAACTTTATTCTTGCTCTACTTTGCAACTATCTTAAGTAGGGGGGAGTTAGAATTTGGGAGTTATAAGGGGCATAGATCATGTCCATTCATGCATCTACTTTCATATGTAAGTAAGTATACCCCAAAACTATAAGTTTGACACTAATTTTATAATATTATTTAAATTATATTCTAACAATAAGTTAAACTTTATTATGGGAAAAAGATTGGCCTACTAAATTTTATATTCATCCCATTATTTAAAACATTTCAAAACATAGTAACTGTACCACAGAGTAGACTGAGTCGAATAGATAATAGGAAATCTAGTTTTGAAAGGTATTATGATTTTATAATTCAGATTATATTTTAATTTTGTTGGAAGTATTGTAATATGGAATATTGTAATTTATTTATTTTGGGAAAAAATTTCTTGTTCATCGACTCTAAATATCTATTCTATATTACTTTGCATGATTTGTTGGACATGGTAAATAATAAATTAAATGAGAATAAGGAGATATATTAGTAGTGGAGTTTTAGATAGCTGAAGATCTGCTAATGAGGCTTGATAAGTCATTTGATAGCATGTAGTGTCCTAAATTTTTATTAGATGAAGAGTTAGAGCATTAGTGGATAGGCCAATAGAGAGAGAGATTCTAGAGAAGACCAATTATTGAGAACTTTTGAGAAGAGTTTATAGAGACTTTAAGGGGTTAGTTTGTATCACCCTTTGTTAGGCAGTAGATGTAAGAGTCATTCTTGTGACTAGTTTAGGGGAATAACATAGTGGTGCAGTATGAGGTAGAGTTTATAGCTCTCACCTAGTATGCTCTCTAACTAGTTGGTACCCTTGAAGAAATGTGTTACCATTATTTATAAGATTTGAGAATTAGTTTCAAGCACCCATTAGTGCCATTTGACATCTTTAAATTTTTAAGTTGGTTAGGAGGGTTAGGCTAGTTGAGAATGATTTTTTTGTCCACCCAACAACATTGGGAAGCAAGCAAGATGTGGTTTGGAGGTGATCCCTCCAGAATTGTAGTTAGTGGGAAGAAGTCCAAGTTAGAGATTTGTGACTCTAATAGGGGAGGGACTATAGTGTCTGGGAGTGTAGGAGGATTGATATCTGTCAGTAGTGCTCCAATCTATATATTTATTAAGAGAAGATATATGGGTTGATACTACCTATTTATGGGCTAGTGCTTTGGTTTTGTTTAGTCTAGTTATATGGTGGCATAGTGTACACAAAGGGCACCATAATGTAGATTTAAGGTAGGAGGAAGCCATAGTCAATGGAAACAAGTAGTAGCCCCATCTAGAACCATTAGTAAGGGATCCCCGACTAGTGGTAGTAGTAGAGTTAGAAGCAAGCACTCATTAGGATCAATAGGAGTATTTCTAAGGTTAAAGACTAATGCGCAGGTTAAAGTTTTAACGCGTTTTTAATTTGTATCTAATGTCAATGCGCTGTTGGACAACTTTAAATCAAGTATGCTTGAAATTTTAAAAAATAGTCTTAGAAAATAAATTTTATTAGAAGACTGGACTTCCCAGGTCCCACCCGTCCTCATGAGGTCAGACAATCCGGACAATACCCCAAGCGGGAAGGGTCTAAAAAAAGTTAAAGAGTAATGCAGAAATATGCATGCGACCCCAGGTTGATCCCGGCTAGTTCCCTAGATTCCATTATCTTTATATATTATTTAGATTCACTAAAATTATTAAACTTTAAAGTTATGAATATAAGAATTTTCACACCCTCACTAGCCTCACGTATCCAGGCAAAAACAAAAGCGGCACACAACGCCAAAAAACTAAGAAAAGCAAGCAAACCTAAAGGCAATCAACTCATCACAAATCGAATAAAATAATAATACAATAATTTTCCATAGACAAAGTTGCCTGTGATATACAACCAAATTTTGCAGAAAGTAAAGTGGCCGCGGGCACCACGACAAACAACCCGGATTAAACCTAATAAATGACGCAAGTCATTTTGTGTGGGAATACTTTCTGTCTTCATTCTTTAATCTTATCTCCTTCGGCTCCTTCCCTTCAGGCTTCTTAGGTTCTTCATTAGGGCTACCCAAATGGATAAGGGGCACTTGCTTTGAGGGGATGGCCACTATTTCCTCTTTGGGTAGGAAATAATTGAACCAAATTTGGATCTCCAAATAGAAAAGGGCCACTCCCCTAAAGGGGGGTTCTTTTCTCTTTCGGAGTCCAAGCTTTGGACCTATGTATCCCAACTCAAAATCTAACTTTCACAACATTAACACTTATATATCAAAACAAAAATCTAGACTCTCCTGCAGGTTATCCTAAACAGTTAATGATTCAAAGAAAACATATTCACAAGAAGTTATATATTGCAGAAAAGTAAGTAAATACACTGGCCCGCCTCTTTATTTGGGGGCTTAGTCAGCTAGACATGAATATGTGCAAGCATTTTTAATAATTGATTTTTTATTGATTTAGCCCCCTTTTTGTTACCCTGCATGAGCGTGGCCACCTATAAAAAACTGTGTGAAAATCCAGATCGACCTAACCTAAGGGTAATCTAGTCGCTAAACACATCAACCACCACAGAGTACAGTAAAAAGTAAGCAGACACAGTAAAGCAATTTCATCCACAACATGCAGTAGAAAACTATGAAAAATCCGGCACACGCATTAAAGTAAACACCACACGCCTAACCTAATCTAGAGTTGGTTTGTCCTAGCACATCATCTAAAGTGTGTGTGAAGATCGTGTGGCAGGGGTAGATCCTAAGGTGGGTGATTGGTTAAAGTTGTTTAAAATTCTGAGTTTGTTAAGGCTTTAGGAGAATTTGTGGTTAGAATATTAAAAATAAATATATAATAAAATTTTATTTAAATATATTTTAAAGGTTAATTGATTACTACTTTTGTTTCACACCAGAGGCTGTGAAGTTTATTTCACCTTCCTTGGGGCTAAATTATAGCCTCGTAGGCCTGGGTTACCCAGTAGCATCAGGTTGATTAAGTTATTTTAAGTTAGTTAGAATTAAAGGAGTGGATTAATATTAAGGGGAGTTGTTTACATGATTTTAAAGGTTGGTTAAGAATTTTATTAACCTATTAGGAAAATCTAGAGTTTGGGGGAATAATAGATTTTGAAGGTTATCCGGTATATGTCGACTAAGGGGTCAAAATTGACTTTTAAAATTAGGAGGAAAATAAGATTTCAGATTTTTTAATAAATAGTAGACCTTATTATGAGTTGTTGACAGGTGGTACATAATTTGGATTTTCTATAAAAATTTTATGATTTTTAGAAGTTTTAAACCTGATTTTGACCTAAGTTGACCAAATTTGACTTTTTGAATTTGACCAAATTTTGGGGGTTTGAAAATTTTGAAAAATACTATATTTTAATTAGAGTCATTAGCTACTGAGTTTGATTGATTTGAGGTTTCTACAATTGGCTATGAATTTTGGAACTTTGGGTATTTATTGGAATTATTTAAATTGTTTCAATTAAGGGTCCTTTTAATGATTTGAACCCAAATGAGTCCCAAGCTTCCTGAAATCAACTCCAAAGAAAAATAAAAAATGATCTAAGGAGAGATCAGCAAGTGTTTAAATATTTTTTGGGATTTTTAATAGTTTTTAATTAATTAAAAATTGATTAAACATTAATTTTGATTAAAATTAAATTAAAGTGGATTTTATGTCAAATTAAAGTAATTTTTATTTTCAATGATTAAGAGTTGAAAATGGTTTATTATAGGTATTATGGGTATTTTTGGAATTAATTGAAATTTATGATGATTTATTAAATTTTCTAAGTCTTTAAAGGGTGCAGAAATTTGACATACTCAATTTTCTAACCTAATGACCTTGAAATTGAGTAAAATTTAAACCTAAGGTACCTGATTTTCACTAAGTTTTATTGTTCAAGTTTCACCCCTATTGGGTATGTGTACAATCTCCTATGAATTTTCTAGTTTTTTAGATATTCCTTAATTATTTTTCCTAGGTGTCTCTGCTATTCAAATAGGCTTGAAACTTGGCATGTTTAACCCGACATAAATTCAATCATACACCGAATTATCACAGCAAAATACTAAAAACTCTAAGGAGTTATGAATTTTCAAAGTTTAGGGTCCAAAATAGACCCTTTACCTTAAAAATTCATATCACAGAAATCTATTGAGCATCTGAACCTAAAAAATTATAAAACAATGCCTAAGATACTCAATAATCATCCACCCAAAAAATTGGGCTCATTTGTTCACTGGATTGTAAGAAAATTACAATAATTAAATTCAACTAAACTCAAATATCCACAATACAGAAATGAAATCAATATAATTATTAATTAGTAAATACTACATTAGATTATCTTTCCAATGATTCCAAGAATGCCCATTTAGTGGAGAACTCGTTTTCTATGAATTTGAAAGATTTGGAGCATTTAAAGCATTTTTTATTCAGATTTGGGTCAAAAGCTGACGGTGACGTGGCGGCGTGGCGTGACGCCACGTCACCACTCCCAACCGTGGGTGACCCGCGTTCAAACCCTGGAGGAAGTCACGCAGTATACCCAGATCTGAGCCTCTGATCTTTGATCGGACGGTCCAGATCTTCTTCCAGTTCATTTTGAATAGAAATCTTAAAATGCTCATATCTTTCAAAATACTCAACGAATTGTACGAAATTTGAACTGTAGCTAAGGAAAATATGATCTTATAATTCCTGGAGTTTGGAGGCTCCATTCATTGTAAAATCACAACAGTTTTAAATTGAAATTTAAACTTAAAATGAGCATAACTTACAATCCAACATCGAATGTTTGCGATTTTTGGCTTGTTGAAAGCTGCAGCAATCCTCGACAACTTTACTAAAGCATCAATAGCCAGATCTTGCTGGATCAAAAGTTATATTCTAAAGTCCTCTTTCTCTCTCTAGAATGCTCTCTCCTTACTAAAATAGTGATTTGAGGCTTGGAAATGGTTGGGAAAAGCTTGGGAAGGACTTGAAATATGCTGGAGTGTGTAGGAGGAGCTCTTAGAAGGTTTGGGCCTACTGGAATTGAAGCTTTTTGCATATGAGAGGGAATGATGAAGAAGTCCCCTTAGGTCAAGTTTTTCCCACTTTACCTTTGCTTTTGGATTGGATGTTTGAGATTTGATTTGGCGTGGTTTTGGATGAGTGCCAAGTGTTCTTATGTTGCTCGAAGCTAGGGAATAAGGTTGGTGGTGAGTGTGACTTCTCTTGATTCATGAAGAGGGGACCACACCTTTTTCCCCATTTGGATGAACCAATGTAAGCCTTGTTAAGGGGCTGATTTAAGCTCTATTAGGGGAGGAAAAGGGTCACATCACATCATTTGAGCAGGTTCTAGACTAAGCAATGGATTTCCAAGGTGGCTTGATGATTGTGGACAAGAGTTTGAGGTCAAGGATTTAAAGTTTTGAGAAAATACATGAAGTTGGAGAGGATTTTGACCTTTCCAAATGGGTTGACCAGTCAACCCAAAAGAAGAATTGACTTGAAAGTCTTTGGAATGGTCATGGGTGTCCAATTGAATGATTTTGAAGGGTTTATTTGATTCAAATGGGTTGGATGATTGAATTTGACAAGTGTGTTAGGTGTAAGGGTAAATTTGGTCAACCATGGTTGTCTTGGTCAACCTGGTTAAACCATAGATAAATTGGTTCAAACAGTTCAATGATGTTTTGAGATCAATAAAATTGATCCCATGCATTGGGTAGGTCATTTGGTTGAAAATGGATGTTTAAATCCATTAAGGGCATTTTGTGTCAATCATGGTGGACTTGTCAACCAGGTCAAACCAAAAAGTAAGTTTGGGTTCAATGTGTTCCTAAAGTTATTTAGGATCATTGGATGACATTTGGAGAAGATTTCAAAGGTTGATAAGTCAAATCAAGTTGAGTTTAGGCCAAACGTCCAAAAATCCCCATTTAAGGGCATTTGGTCATTTTGGTCTCAAGCCAATTCGGTCAAATTGAATCTAAAAAGATTTAGATCATTTCTTAACAAGTTAATATCAAGGTATTAGGAGGGATCAAAAAATTTGGAGGGGGCTCCAAAGTCAAATTCCACAAAGTGAAAGACCTAGTGGCATGGATTGTAAATATTTGAGGTTTTGCAACCTTTGGAGTTGAATTAAGTTTATGGGATTAGAGTCCTCCGAATGCGCTCAAATTTGGAGGGTTGCCTCAGGACATGTCATATCAACATGAAATTGATAGCTCTGAATAGAGAACATTTGACTGGGTTTTGAAGTATTTGAAAAATCTTGGAAAAGGCTCTTAGGACAAGCCTTTGGACTTTGGACTTTGGATTTTGGTATGAATTTTTGGGTTTGATATTGAGTTTTGAGCTTGAATGAGTGGATTTGAATTATCCTTATCATCTATAACCACTTGAGAGGATTTTGATTGATAGATAGGTATTAAGTTTGATAGAAGCACAATCAAGTTTTTAACTGGATTTGGGAACATGTGGTGTTTAAAGTCTTGATAGATTTGAATCTAGTATTTGATTTGAAAATTAAATTATTGAAGTCTAGTTGGTTTATGATTTGAATTGATCAGAGATCTAAGATTGATTTAAATCTAGATTATTCCTAGAGTCCCGGGGATTCTAAGATCTATAACTGAAGGTTCTAGGATCTGATAGATCTTAAAGTTTGGAATCTAAGAAGGATCTTAGGGTCTAAGAAAATTCTAAGGTCTAGGATTTGGAAGAATCCTAGGTGCTCTAATAGATCCTAAGATCTGGATCTAGAGAATCCTAGAGTTTAGGTTAATCTTGAAGAATCCTAGGGTCTAGAGTAAATCCTAGGGTCTGGATCTAAGAATCCTAATTTTTATATTGATCTGGAAGAATCCTAGGTCTGAGTAGATCCTAGGGTTTGGGAGTCTAGAAGGATCCTAAGACCTAGATTACATCCTAAGATTTGAATCTAGGAGAATCCTAGAGTTTAGATTAATATGGAAGAATCCTAGGGTACTAGATAGACCTAGGGTCTAGATTGATTTGGAGTCTGGAAGGGTCTTAATGACCTCATACAAAAATGAGGTCAACAAATGGACCCCCATATGTATACTAGAATGAAGTTCTAATGCACATATTTGCGTTGACCGAATGACACTTTTTTAATAGAATTTTAAGTGTATAAGGAGGAGGGCATCACCCAACCTTAGGCCTATTGAATGCTGATAGAAGACTTACTCCAAATAGGTAGATTAACTGGAAAACCAAGGTAGGGAATACCTAGCCTTGGGTCTAAGGAAGGACATCACCCAACTTAGGTTCTATAGGATGCTTATAGAAGACTTACTCCCAAATAGGCAGATTAACTGAAACTAAGGTAGGGAATACCTAGCCTTGGGTCTAAGGAAGGGCATCACCCAACCTTAGGTCCATAGGATGCTGATAGAAGACTTACTCCGAATGGACAATTCAACTGGCAAACCAAGGTAGGGAATACGGCATCACCCAACCTTATGCCATAGTGATGCGATAGAAGGAACTTATTCTTAATATAGGTATATATATACTGAGGAGAAACCAAGGTAAGAATACCTAACATTGGTCTAAGGAAGGGCATCACCCAATCCTAGGTCTACAGAAGCTGATAGAAGACTTACTCCTAGTAGATAGATTAACTGGGAAACCAAGGTAGGGAATACCTAACCTTGGGTCTAAGGAAGGGCATCACCCAACTTAGGCCTATAGGGATGCTGATAGAAGACTTACTCCAAATAGCCAGATTAACTGGAAACCAAGGTAGGGAATACCTAGCCTTGGGTCTAAGGAAGGGCTTCACCACAACCTTAAGTCCATAGGATGCTGATAGAAGACTTACTCCAAATGGACAATTTTACTGGGAAACCAAGGTAGGGATACCTAACCTTGGGTCTTAAGGATGCATCACCCAACCTTAGGCCTATAGGATGCTGATGAAGACTTACTTTTAATGGCAGAACAACTGGAAAACTAAGGTAGGGAATACCAAGCCTTGGGTCAAGGTAAGGGCATCACCCAACCTTAGGTCCATAGGATGTGATAGAAGACTACTCCAAATGGACAATTCAACTGGGAACTAAGGTAGGGAATACCTAACCTTGGGTCTAAGGAAGGGCATAACCCAACCTTAAGCCTATAGGATGCTGATAGAAGACTTACTCCAAAGATGGCAAATTAATTGGGATGGTCGTATGGGGAGGAAGCTTGCTCCACACAGCAGACCGAAACTGGCAAACTAGGATGGTGCCACAAAAGGCGTACTCCACCACTAGTGAGTGTGAATTAGGATGGTGCCACGAAGGGCGTTACTCCACCACTAATCCCCAGTCAAATGCCAGGGTGGTGCCACAAAGGGCGTACTCCACCACTAGTGGGTCTAATCCTAAGGGAAGGAAGGACCTAACCGTAAGGAAAGAGAGAATGAAAATAATGATTGATGGTTTTGAATTTGATTTGATTCTTTGAATTTGAAGGGGTGAATTTGATGTTTAATTTTATATTCATTCGGCATGGTATTTTCTTAAAGAACCGCCCAAATGAGAGGAAGTGTCTGGTGGTATCTTCAAAATTAATCAATTTGCCATGAACCTCCCTTACAGATTATCTCTAAGTTGGTCTATCCAGTCAAGTTGATTCAAAGCTTCCATTAATCTTATGGTGGACTAAAATTGGTCTCCAAAGGACTATGGCCAAGTCTCCTACTTGAAAGTCCTCGGGTAACACAATTTTATCACGAGCTTGAATCATACATGACTTATGTAATTTCAAATTTTGTTGAGTTCAAAACAACTTTTTTCAAGGCCTTCAAGCTCTTCTAATCAAAGTTGGGCACTCTACTCAGTTGTGAATCATTTTGAAAAGTAATTAGAGCGATGTAAAACACACCTCTATTTGATAACAGACACCTTGGACCCAGCATAGAGTGTTATTTTACAGAGTGGATCTTAAAAGAAAACGATGCCTATGTTTAAGGATTCACATGTATCTTTAAAGAATGGGATTTGAATTATTATCATGAGTAGAAGATTCATCTTTTTATTGAAAATTTCTTCTAAATCATTTGGACCGTGTCAGAACGACAAGTGGGAACAAATTCAAAGTATAGTAGAAGTAGAGTGACCCCAATCGACCCAAAAAGAGCCAAGGGTTTGGATTTTGTTGACTTTAATCAAGTTTCATAGAAACTGAACCAGGTTCTCCCTTGTAGAAATTTTGAATTAAATTAATTTAAAAAAAAAAAATTAAGTTGGATAGAGAAATTAATCTTTTTAATTCTCTTGCATAGAATTTTCTATCTAATAGACTGTCTATGCATGACAATAAATCTAGATTCAAAATTTGTCTAGTTCAAGCTATTAATATGATCGTGCTATTTGAGATTAAGGATATAAAAATGAAGGAAGCTTCTTTCACTTTTTATGTGATGTGCTTTGCACACCTTTTTATTTCTTTGGCGCACTTTGCGCTTCTTCTTTGTTTTTTGAATTTTTTAATGCACTTTATCATCCTTTGAATTTTCTTCTCTATTTTTTTTTAATAAGAGGGCTTCACTTTCTTTTAAAACCTTAACATGATTGCTCTTTTTGTTTTAATCCAGGATTATATCGCAAGTTATAAGAAGAAAACTCATTCTCTTATCCAAGGAAGAATAATCCTCAAATCGGACCCAATCTTTTATAAGAAAATTCAGTTTGACTTAAAAAATTATTGAATTGATTTAGAACACGCAGAAGAAGCCTATAAGATGGAAAACTGTGAGAAGACTGAGAAGATTTTCATTTCTAAAACCAACTTAAGTTTGATACAAATTTTATTCAAAATCAAATCAACCCGCAGAAGCGGTGGGAGGGAGGGGCCTTTAAAGATCCAGTGGGTCAACCACAACTCTCTCCTATTTTTGATTTAAGTGGATGTCAATTTTCATTAAAAAGATGGATCAACTATCCTGAATATTCTAACCTCATTACACTTGAGAAATATATGATTTCCTTCAAAATAGCAAGTCTAGGGTGCAAGACACAATCAATGTAAATTATATTTCCATAATCTCTTAAGAGGAAGAGATTGTTGTGGGGTCTGCACTATCCCAAACTAGTGTATGCATCATTTCAATCTAAGGATCTATCACGATAGGACCCATCTAAAGTTAAATTCAAATGGTGTCACTATCTGATAAGATCTCAAATCCACATTATTCCCCTCCCTAATTACTAGTGACTAGCAATTATGAGAGTGGCACCCTGAGCGATTCTTCACCTCCTCTTCTATAGATGATAAGTAGGGCACATATATAATGTGTACCTACCATCATCTATTAGAGTGGATGTGGTCATAACAGTCAATTGGGGCCTATGGTCTATTGCTGGTGATTGCTTGTTTTTCTGATTGATTCTCTCTGTGTAGTAGTCAAGAAGGTTGATTAGAGATCGTGCTCTCATTTTCACAACCTCCCTTCTTTGAGTAATAGGAGTAGGGTGGAAAAAATTTCCACTATGGAGGGGGATAGTAAGAGCAATGAATTCTCGACTGGCCTCAAATTTAACTTGTTTCAGGCTCCTACATTAGTAGTTTTTTGGCCTTAGCAACCTTCTTTTTGACACCTTTTAAGGTATTCTTCCACTTTTTTTGCGGCAACAGGGGTCTAGAACTTGAACCAATCTCAAGAGAGTGGTAATTCTTCAATTGTTAATTGTTCTTGGTTCTTATCCCCTGATAGAGGCACAGTGGTTGAAGGGCGACAACGACCTCCATCCTAGAGATGGGGAGTCAACTCCTTACCCTAAAGTAATCTCAACTAAGGGGACATCCCTTTGTATCAGCAAGAGATCATTCATTTCTTCTCCATTGACTGACTGATAACTTGAAGTTTTGAAAATTTTATTCCAAATTGTATTGAGTTGCCAAGGTAATTCCTTCAACTATCAAGTTTCTATCCATGAAGAAGATGAGTTTTCTAGCCATTTGAGTGTTTTAAGTTCTTAGAATTAAGGAAAAGCGGTTTAAATTTGTATTAGAATTTAAATTTTGAGCATGATTAATTTTCTCAATATCTTGAACCTCAACATGTCGAGTTTTCACCCATAAGAGAGTTTACAAAATTGATTGAGAATATTCAAGGAACCTGGCTTGACTCCTTTGCTCTACCAATTAACTTGGAGGCAAAATGTCAAACCCAGCATAGATAGAGGTTTCCTCACTCAACTCTCTATTTGATAGGTCTTATCTTTTAGATGTTGGCCACACTCACCCAATAAAGAAATAGGTAGAGGGACCAACGGAAGAAAGGTAGTTAAGACTACATGGATGATAAAATTTTACCAATATTAAAGATGAGAGAGAGAGATTTGGTCCTACCGGCGTGCCATTTTTTGTTGGTGGAATTTTGAAAACATGTTTGAAAATAATGTGGTTTTCTTTGGAGAGTAAGTTAAATTCTAATTCTAAAATGAATCATCCGTTAGAAAGAATATACACCTGAAAGATGAAAATAAAATTTCATAACAGCGTTCAGATTTAGAATTATGAAATTCATCTTGAATATTATGAACCGGATGCTAAAGAGAACTTCATATGGCCCGAAGGTCAAAATGAGGTTCAACTAAATATCCAGCTACAATATCAAGAAGTGTGAGATATTTAAAAGTGTGATCGTTAGGTTCACATCCAAAGCCTTATCAAAGAAAGATGTATCTCCCCAAGGGAGATAATGCCATTCAAAGATAATCCTTTGATATGTGATAATAACAATCATCTTTTGATCTTTCCCAAAGAATCCAATATGAATTTTAAAAAATCAATTTTTTGAAATCAGGTGAGTGGTGGTTCTAAATCTCCTACGAGCGCAAGCCCCTCGAGTTTAATTACATCGTGGGGAGATAAATTCCCTACGAAAAACTCTCGATTAAAAATAGTGAAAAATTTTGTTAGATTTTCTAGGTGTAATATCAAAAGAGAGATGAATTTGGAAACTCAAAAGGAATATCTCAAGATTGAGCAGTTATAATAGAGTTAGAGGAAGAGAAAGTAGGGGACACTTTGAGATTCCATAATCATCCGGAAGTGTCCCACTTAATCTAAGTGTCGGGCTTTATGTTTTAGGAATTGAAAGAAGATTTAATTTGAGTTGAGCATTTATTAAAAATTGGGGATTATATTTCTAAAATTTTGGGGTCTTATAATCAAAAAATATGCCCCGATCTTAAATCTAATTGGACACTAGATCATATCGTCCAAACCTAATAATGCAGTGCAAGGTCTGACTTATAGGCCTGGATTGGGGAGCCAGCTAACCACACTAATCGATTTAAAATATATGAAATCCGGTCTTTTATGAAAGAGTGGTTGGGACGTTTTTATTAAAGTTTGGAGAGTTGGGGCCGACATCTAGAGATTTTCTAATTGCCACTTTGACTTATGCTGGGTGCAAAAATGCTAAAGACTAATGCAGTTAAAGTTTTAACTCTTTTAATTTGTATCTAATGCAATACATGCTATTTAACACTTCAAATCAAGTATGCTTGAAATTTTTTAAAAACAGCTTAGAAATAAATTTTTTAGAAGACTGGACTTCCCTAGGTCCAGCACCTCGTCCTCAAAGGTTAGACTATCGGATTCTACTACCGCAAGTGGGGAAGGGTCTAAAACAAGTTAAAGAGTAATGCAAAAATATGCATGCGACCCAGGGTCGATCCTCCCGCTAATTCCCTAGATTCATTATCTTTATATATATTTAGACTCACTAAAATTTTAAACTTAAAGTTATGAATATAAGAATTTTCACACCCTACAAGCTCACGTATCTAGGCGAAACAGAAGCGGCACGCAATCGCCAAAATACTAAGAAAGTAAGCAATCCTAAAGCAATCAACTCATCACATCGAATATAAATTAATTAATCAATAAATGTCCATAGGCAAATTTGCCTTGCTATATTACAAATCAGAATTTTGTAGAAAGTAAGTGGCCAGGCACCACTGACAATAACCCGGGTTCTAAACCTATAATGATGCAAGTACATTTTGAGTGGGATACTTTATGTCTTTAATTCTTACATCATATTCTCCTTCGGACTCTTTCCTTCAGGCTTCTTGGATTCTTATAGTAGGGGAACCTCCAAATGGATAAGAGGGCACTTCCTTTTGAGGGGGAAGGCCACTCTTTCCTCTTTGGGTAGGAAAGAATGATCAAAATTTGGATCTCCAAATATAAAGGGCCACTCCTCTAAAAGGTGTCCTTTATCTTCATAGATCCAAGCTTGGGACCTATGTATCCCAACTCAAAAATCTAACTTTCACAATACTTAACACTTATACAAATTACATTTATATCAAAACAAAAATTTAGACTCCCTGCAAGGTTATCCTAAGCAGTTAATGATTCAAAGAAAATATATCACAAGCAGTTTATATATGTGCAGAAAAGTAAGTAAACAACATTGGCCAGCTCTTTTTAGTTGGGGCTTTAGCAGCTAGAAGCATATATACAAGCATTTATAAAAATTGATTTTTTCTTATTAAATTTAGCCCCTTTTTTCGTTACCCTACATGAGCATGGCCAGCCGCAGAAAACTATGTGAAAATTCAGATCGTACCTAACCTAAAGGGTAATCTAGTTGCCAAACACATCAACCATCCACAGAGTGCCAGTAAAAAGTAAGCAAGACATATCAAAGCAATTTCATCCACAACATGCAGTAAAAACTACGAAAAAATCCAGCACACAGCAGTAAAGTAAACACCGCCTAACCTAGATCTAGAGTTGGTTGTCCTAGCACATCTAGAGTGTGTGTAGAAGGTCATGTGGCAGGGGTAGATCCTAAGGGGTGATTGGTTAAGTTGTTAAAATTCTGAGTTGTTAAGGCTTAAGGAGAATTTGTGTTAGGAATTTAAATATTAATATATTAAGAATTTTATTTAAATAGATTTTAAGGGTTAATTGATTACTACCTTTGTTTCACACCAGGCCGTGAAGTTTATTTCACCTTCCTAGGGCTAAGTTAATAGCCTCGTAGGCATGGGTTACCAGTAGCAATCGGGGTTGATTAAGTTATTTTAAGTTAGTTGGAATTAAAGGAATGAGATTAATATTAGGGGAGTTTTTTACTAATTTTAAAGGTGATTGAAGAATTTTATTAACCTATTAGGAAAATTTGGAGTTTGGGGGAATTAATAGATTTTGAAGGTTATCCGGATATGTCGATAAGGGGTCAAAACTTGACTTTTAAAATTAGGGGGAAAATAAAGATTTTAGATTTTAATAAATAGTAGACCTTATTATGAGTTGTTAGACAGGTGGTACATTCAATTTGGAGTTTTATATGAAAAGTTATGATTTTTAGAAGTTTTAACCCGATTTGTGACCTAACGTTGACAAAAATGTTGACTTTTTGAGTTTGACCAAATTTTGGGGTTTGAAATTTTTGGAAAATACTATATTTTAATTAGAGTCATTATCCACTGGAGTTTGATTGATTTGGAGTTTTCTATAATTAGTTATGAATTTTAGAAGTTTGGGGTATTTATTGGAATTATTAAATTATTTCAATTAAGGGCTCTTTTAATGATTTGAACCCAAAAGACTCCCAACTTCCTGAAATCAACTCCAAAGATAAAAAATGATCTAAGGATGAGATCAGTAAAGTGTTTAAAAGATTTTTTGGGATTTTTAATAATTTTAATTAATTAAAAATTGATTTAAACATTGATTTTGATTAAAATTAAATTGAAAGCGGATTTTAATGTCAAATTAAAGGAATTTAATTTTAATGATTAAGAGTTGAAATATGTTGATTATATTATGAATATTTTTGGAATTAATCTAAAATTTATGATGATTTATTGAGTTTTCTAAGTCCTTAAAGGGCCGAAATTTTGACAACTCAATTTTCTAACCTAATGACCTCCAAATTGAGTAAAATTTAAACTAAGGTACCTGATGTCACTAAGTTTACTATGTTCAAGTTTCACACCCCTATTGGAATCTGTACAATCCCCTATGAATTTTCTAAGTTTTCTAGATATTTGTTAATTATTTTTCCTAAGTGTCTTTACTATTCAAATAGGCTTGAAACTTGGTGTGTCTACTTTGACATACACTCAATCATACCACAAAATATCACATAAAATACTAAAACCCTAAGGAGTTATGAATTTTCAAATTTTATGGTCTAAATAGACCCTTTACCTTAAAAATTCATATCACAGAAATCTATTGAGCATCTGAACCTAAAAAATTTATAAAACTGCCTAAGAACTCAATAATCATCCACCAAAATTTGGGCTTCATTTTATCACTGGATTGTGCGAAATTGTAATAAATTAAATTCAACTAAACTCAAATATCCACAATACAAAAATTAAATCAATATAATTTTAATTTTAATAAATACTACATTACATTATATTTCTAACGTAGCCCAAGACGCCCCATTTTGTGAAGAACTGCATTTAAAGCATTTTTTATTCAGATTTGGGTCAAATCAGCTGACGGTGACGTGGAGCCACGACTGGCGGCGTGGCGTGACGCACATCACCCTCCTAGGGTCGTGGAGGATCCGCGTTTCAACCCTGGAGGAAGCCAGGCAATAACCAGACTGAGCCGTCTGATCTTTGATTGGACGGTCCGCTGATCTACTCCAGTTCATTTGAATAGAAATCTTTAAATGCTCATATCTTTCAAAAACTCAACGAAATTACATGAAATTTGAGCTGTAGCTAGAAGGCAATATGATCTTACAATGCCTGGAGTTTGGAGCTCCATTCATTGTAAAATCACTACAGTTTCAAATTAAAATTTAAACTAAAATGAGGCATAACTACGATCCAACGTCGAGTTTTGCAATTTTGTGTTTTGTTGGAAAGCTGCAGTTAATCTTCTACAACTTTGCTGAAGATTTCAAAATCCGGATCTTTCTGGATCAAAAGTTATTGGAAAGTCCTCTTTCTCTCTCTGAATGCTCTCTCCTCACTAAAATAGTGATTTGAGGCTTGGAAAGTTGAGAAAAGCTTAAGAAGACTTGAAGTGTGCTTGAGTGGTAGGAGAAGCTCTTAAAAGGTTGGGGGCTGCTGGAGTTTGGAGCTTTTGATCATATGAGAGGGAATGATGAAGAAGTTCCCCTTTAGTCAATTTTTCCCCAACTTTACCTTTGGCCTTTGGATTGGATGGTTGAGATTTGATTTGGAGTGGTTTTGAGAGTGCCAAGTGTCCCCTATGCTGCCCAAAGCTAGGGAATAAAGTTGGTGGGATGTGACTTCTCTTTATTCATGGGAAGAGGGGACACACTTTTTTCCCATTGGTGGATGAACCAATGCCATGGCGGCCCGGGGGGGGGGGGGGGGGGGGGGGGGGGGGGGGGGGGGGGGGGGGGGGGGGGTTTAAGGGGCTAATTTAGCTCTATTAGGTGGAGTGGGGAAATGGGTTCACATCACATTCATGTTTGAGCAGGTTCTAGACAGTAAGCCATGGATTGCCAAGGTGGCTTGATGATGTGGCCAAGAGTTTGAGGTCAAGGATTTAAATTTTGAGCAAATACATGAATTTGGAGAGGATTTTGACCTATCCAAATGGGTTGACCTAGTCAACCCAATAGAAGAATTGACTTGAAAGTCTCTGGACATGTCATGGGTGTCCAATTGAATGATTTTGAAGGTTGATTTGATTCAAATGGGTTGGATGATTGAATTTGACAAGTGTGTGATGTTAAGGGTTGATTGGTCACCATGGTTGACTGGTCAACCTGATCA
Source organism: Dendrobium nobile (assembly GCA_022539455.1). Lineage (NCBI taxonomy): Eukaryota > Viridiplantae > Streptophyta > Magnoliopsida > Asparagales > Orchidaceae > Dendrobium > Dendrobium nobile. The sequence goes on from CM039733.1 coordinate 60,941,226, forward strand.
AACATGAGTCAAATTTGTTACAAACAAGTTCAATGATATTTTGAGATCAATGAAAATGATCCCATGCTTTGGTGTAGGTCATTTGGGGTTGAAAATGGATGTTTAAATCCATTAAGGGCATTTTTCAACCATGGTTGACTTGGTCAACCAGGTCAAACCAAAAAGTATGTTTGGGTTCAATGTGTTCCTAAGTTATTTAGAATCCGGATATGGAATTACATGGAGAAGATTTTAAAGGTTGATAGTCAAATCATGTTGAGTTTAGGCCAAAAGTCCAAAAATCCCCATTAAGGGCATTTTGGTCTCAATCAATTCTGGGTCAAATTGAATCTAAAAAAATGCAGATCATTGCTTAACAAGTCAATATCAAGGTATTAGGAGGATCAAAAAATTTGGAGGGGGCTCCAAAGTCAAATTCCAAAGTGAAAGACTAGTGAGTGGCATGGATTGTAAATATTCGAAGGTTTTACAACCTTTGGAGTTATAAAGTTTAGGAATAAGTCCTCCTCCGAATGCACTCAAATTGGTGAGGGTTGCCTCTAGTGACATGTCATATCAACATGAAATTCATATACTCTGAATTAGAGAACATTTGATGGGTTTTGAAGTATTTGAAAAAATCCTTGAAAAGCTCTTAGAACATGGCCTTTGGACTTTGAATTTTGGTATTAATTTCTGGGTTTGAATTGAGTTTTGAGCTTGAATGAGTGGATTTGAATTATCCATATCATCTATAAACCACTTGAGAGGATTTTTATGATAGGATAGGATTAAAGTTTAATAGAAGCTTAATCAAGTTTTGAACTGATTTAGGAAACATGATGGCTTAAAGTCTTGATAGATTTGAAGTCTAGATTTGTTGAAAATTAAAATTGATTGAAGTCTAGATTGGTTTTATGATTTGAATTGATTTTGAGATCTGGATTGATTTAAATCTAGATTATTCCTAGTCCGGAGGGATTCTAATATCTAGAATCTAAGAAGTGTTCTAGGATCTGGATAGATCTTAAAGTTTGAATCTAGAAGGATCTTAGGGTCTAAGAAAATTTCTAAGGTACTAGGGTTTGGAAGATCTTAGGTCTATAAATAGATCCTAAGGTCTGGATCTAGGAGAATCCTAGAGTTTAGGTTAATCTGGAAATGAACCTAGGGTTTTAGAGTAAATCCTAGGGTCTGTATCTTGGAGAATCCTAGAGTTTAGATTGATTTGGAAGAATCCTAGGGGTCTAGAGTAGATCTTAGGGTTTGGAGTCAAGATGGATCCTAAGACCTAGATTATATAGCTAAGGTTTGAATCTAGGAGAATCCTAGAGTTTAGATTAATATGGAAGAATCCTAGGGTCTAGAGTAGATTCTAGGGTCTAGATTGATTTCGAGTTTGGAAGGGTCTTAATGACCTCATACAAAAATTAGGTCAACAACAGTGGTAGATAATTTTAAGAGAGTCGCCTTAGATGGTTTGGTCATATAAAACATTAGTCTTCAGTGACTCGATGAGATGTGTTAGATTTGGCTTATGTTAGGAAGTTATAGTAGACCTAAAAAGACTTGTTAGAAAGTATAAAAATGAATGAGATGAGGTGCTTTGGTGGATGAGTGGCTTCACCCTTTGAGATAGGATACAAATTGATCATAATTTTCTACAAGCACCCTATCTTCTTTACACTCTATTTAATCACTTTTAGATCTACTTAAGCACGATGTTCCATTACTTATTGCTCTTATATGTAGGTTATGTATATTAGAAATCAAAGAAGTTGGATGTATAACCAATATCTCAAGGTCGAAAGATATAACAGTATGAATTCATTAATGGGTGAATATTTTCATTCATCAAGCGAACATACTATCCAGCTTTTATATCAGAAGGAAAGTTTCAATGTCCATGTTCTAAACACGAAAATCTAGTGCACCTAACACCAGATGATGTAACTGTTGATCTGGATTGGACTTCTCATGGTGAGTACGATCCACAATTGATATTATTAATGCGATCCTTCTATAAGTAGTAATATAGCTAGGCTGAAAATATCCACCAAATCTTAAGGAATTATTTCATGATGCAACTGAATACAAATGAACGAAATATAGAAGAGTTACTGAATACGAAGACACAAAATTTTATGATTTATTGCATGCTGCCCAGCAACCAATCTGGAAAGGGTGCACCACTCACTCAGAATTAACTGTTGCTGTGAAGATGTAAGCATCAAGGCAGAATATAATGTTGCTCATGAATGTTTTAATCAATTCATTGGGCTGCTTAAGAAAATCTAATCCGACAGATAATTATAATTCCACAGATCTATATCGGACAAAGAAGTAGTTTTCCAAACTTGGTTTAACATACACAAAGATAGATTGTTGTTTCAAGATTCAGTTATACTTTAAAGAAGATATCTCAAGATACATGCCGAATGCAATGCACTAAGATTTAAACCAAAATCTAGAAATAGAAGGAAGCAGAAGGATGTTGCATGTCAGTGGATGTTCTACTTTCCAATAATTTTGAGACTACAATGTCTATATGCATTCCATGAGATCTGCTGCACATAAGAGATGGTTAAATGATCACATTCCACAAGAAGTGTTATCACACATCCATCAGAAGCAGAGCTTGGAGACACTTTGATCATACAGATCCCCATTCATGGTAGAACACAAGAAAATGTTAGATTAGATTTATGCGTAGATGGTTTTACTCCATTCAATCAGCGGCTACACCATACTCATGTTGCCTTGATACTCACTCATTTACAATCTTCCTTCAGAAGTTGTGATGTCTACTCCTTATATATTTTTGACACTTATCATTCTAGGGACACATAATCTAAAAGGAAGATTGACTTATTTCTTACAACCGTTGATTGATGATTTATGTTTATTATGGGAAGAGGGAGTAAGTACATTATGATATCTCCACCAAACAGATCTTTACACTAAAAGTCAGCATTACTTTGGACAATTTGTGACTTTCTTGCATATGATTTCTCTCAGGTTGGAACACTTCAGGCAAGTTAGCTTGTCCATATTGTATGGAACATATAAAATCATTCACTTAAAGTATGTAGGAAAAACATTTGATTCGATTGTCATCGAATGTTTTTTGCCTCCAAGTCATCCTTTCAGGCGAATAAAGAAGCGTTTACTAAAAATAAAATGGTGATGTTTTAACCTCCTCCAAAATTAAGTAGTGAGAAATTTTTGAAAGGAGTAAGGTTCATGCCCACCATATTGGACTTCTCCAATTAACTGAGTTCAGATTTGCCAGGATATGGTGTCAACCATAATTGGACCAAGAAAAGTATTTTTGGTCGTTGCCATATTGAGAAGAAACCAGATTAGACATAATTTGGATGTTTTGCATATAGAGAAAAATATTTGTTGATAATATTTTCTATACAGTTATGGATATCAAAGAGAAATCGAAAGATAATATAAAAGCAATGATGGACTTTAAAAGAGATTTGTAAGAGGAAAGTTTTGGAATTTAAGGATGGGAGCGGGAAAATTTATCAAACCAAAAGCTCCATTCACATTAACTTTAGAGACAAAAACGAGCAATTTGTGAATGGGTGTAAGACCCTACGAGTACCTGATGGATATTCTTCCAACTAAGCAGGTGTGTTGACATAGGATCAGGAAGATTATTTGGAATGAAAAGTTATGATTGTCACATCTTCATGTAATTCTATTATCAACTGCTTTTAATTTTCTGCCATATACAATTTTATAGCCCTTGATCGAGCTAAGTGTTTTGCTTCAAAGATTATGATGCCTCTAAATTAAATGTAGAAAACTTGATTCTTATGGAGCAGCAAATTCCTTTTATTTTGTGTCAACTTAAGAAAAATATTTCTTCTGGATTTTTTGACTCTATGGAGCATCTACCTGTTCATTTACCATATGAGGCTATGTTGGTGGACATGTTCAGTATAAGTGAATGTATCATTTTGAGAGATATTTAAAATAAACTTAAGAAGACCGCAAGAATAAGCACGACCAGGAGGCTCTATTTGTGAAGCATATTTAACATACGAGACAACTCAGTTTTGCTTGTATTATTTTGAAACAATTCTCAATCAGGTGAAAGTTTTAGCACCTCATTGGTAAATCCTCTAATATATTTGTATTCGGTGGAAGTGGTGAACCTGTAGGCGCTAGCACGTGCACTATTTGATCGATAAGAGATTGATAGTTATCATATTGTATATCTTGCTTAACTGTGATGAAGTTGAGCCATATCTCGAGTAAGTATGAGTAAGTTGTTCATATTTTTAGTATTACTTCTAAACTTTGTTCAAACTCAAGATGGTTATTTGGAGGAGGTTTATTGATGTCTAAGTATATTAGAAGAAAGAGAAGTCTAGATGATACTGGAAAAAGAATTCTCTGCTTGGTTTTAAAAATATGAATTTGAATAATTAGTCTAATAATGAATTCTACCTGCAATTAATATAGTAATAATAACATCTTGTTTATTTAAAGGTACCACTGAAGATAGTGATCGGTAGTAATTCAGGGTTATGTGAGTTAGCTTGGGGACCAAATAGATTAGTTAAATGTTATCAAATATTTGTAGTCAATGGTTATATATTCCAAACCAAAAATTGGTGGAAGGTAGGAAGACAGAAAATTCTGGCATATGTGTAAGAGGGAACGACCACCTACAGGGGATGATTCTGAGTACTACGGGTATTACAAGAAATATTAGAATGGAATACCCGGTCACAGAATACTGTGTATCTCTTCATTGTGAATGATTGATCCAGTAAAAATTGAGCACAAGAGTACATCCAATTTACGGTATAATAGAAGTAAAAGCGGGATGGAGATATGCAAAGTTTGATCCATTCATCATTGCTAGTCAGGCAACTCAAGTCTATTGTGCTAACTATCCAAGTAGAATATGAGGCAAACAGGATTGGCTGGTAGTTATGAAAACAAAACAAAGGAGTAATTGAGAAACCAGTACAATACCATCAGCACATCAAGAACAGTAAATTGTCAAATCTAAAAAATCTCTCAATTAATATGGATGACCAAATCAGAATTAATGAGAGCGAGTTGCAGTTAGAGAGTAGATTTAACCATAGTGGAAAGTAATGATGAATCTGATAGTGCTGGAAATGTATCGTCATATGAAAGTGAATCAACAAATGATGAGTTAACATAAGGTAAATTAAATATTTTTTTACTGCATTTTACTTCACATACAATTACTTCATTGCTTTTTTACTTACTTCACTGCATTTTACTTCACTACTTTTTTACTTTACTTTACTGCATTTTGTTATAACTCATGATTCTAAATATTCTTTATTATTTTTATGCAGAGCTTCAGGTGAAGAGGGCTGTAGAGATTGATAAAAAATATTTTTAATAGGAGCACACAAGAAGATCACTAAGCAGGACCAGCTGGCATACGTATTGAGGAAACCACCTCGTCTTGCCTGCTACACAGACTCAGTCCGTTACACAGTCTCAGCCTGCTACACAGACCTGTCTTACCACTCAGCCTTATCACCACTCTTAGCTAGTAGTCCTGCAGTTTTACTCAGCAGACCTCCGATTTCCTTCACCATAACCCTCGTAGAGTACCCTTCTACCCATACTTACCAACACCCCACCTTATGTTGATGCCGCCTTTACTTAATCCATAAATTCATCTTATCTCTCACCATACTATTCCCACCACCCCATCAGCTTCTTTAGCTGACCTTCGACACTAGCTCGCACCAGAGCAAGGTAACGATGTGTAGAATGTTGATAGCACCTCAGGGTTACACGTAAGTAACATTTCTTTTATTTAAAGCATACAAACGTTTTTAATTTTATATTATATAATTTGTTTGACAAACTTATTTTTTGTAGATATTAACCTCATCAAAACAAGCAACACATAAACAATACGGGACATCTTTTACAGAGCAGTTTTGACGCTCCTTACGTTTCTTGATAACGAAGTCACAAAGAAGTTCGGATATTGGTTTAGAGAGTTGTTTAGGTAATTTATGTGTTTTTAGTCATTTACAGTTAAATGATTTATTCTATTTTACTTAAAGCTAAAAGTCTTATATATATATTATATGTTATATGTATTTGAAACAGGAATGAATTCTGATAGCTACCCCAGCACAATGACCAGCATTAGAAAGAATATATGAGCATGAAGTCTACTTTAAGATATTCTACAAGTTCACAACATTAGAATCTGGGAAAAGCGACCCCATATGATTGGAGATGGTATTATAATGGATGAGTTGAACCTACATGGAGCAGTGCAGAGTAGACAGTAGGAGGCATCAAATGACATATCAGAGCTTCTAATGTTGGGGGCTTGTGGTTAGCCCTTCATACTAGTAGCTCTGCTCCACATACTAAGCACAGACGACGTTTGTTAATGATTTAAATTTTTTTTAAAAATTTTTTCTTTCAATACAAATATTAATAATTTTCTTAATTCTAATAGAAAGAGATGTGTGTAGAGAACGACTCCTATGGAATTGCATAGTCACACTCTAAGCGATGTAGGAGATCACAATGGATGATAGATAGCAAGAACAAGCCCATTGTAAGTATATATATATATATACATAAATAAATATATATATATAATATATAAATATATATATCTATTAATATAAATATAAAAATATAATATATAATATATAATAATATAATTATATTATTATATTTATTTTTATTCCAATTATATATATATAAGTTCTACTCAACAGTAAGGAGTTATACACGGCTTTGAGAGAGTCCATTGCAGCATCACTTGAGGCTCTATGACGGCTTGTGGAGTTTTTGAGTACTCGCATCTAGTCGCAGGTCGTCAAAGGAATGCAGCATGACAGAATTTATGGTTTAGGTTCGCAAGCTCAGGCATATGTAGGGATGACCTCCCTACTGCATCCAGCTTCACATCTAGTTCACATAAGTCCTTACATGCTCAACAAATAAGTACCCTTCAAGCTGAGCTGAAACAAGGTAAGGAAAACCACAAGCTATTGGCAAGCTGAGCGCAAGCACAGGTTTAAATGTAGATGCGGAGCAACAAAATCAGTTTGATGCATGAGAATGCGCAAAATGAGGAGCAGCTGAGTGGGAAAGAGGTAGCTCCAGCTGAGGAGGAGTCCACGGAGTCAGAGTAGTTTTGGTTTAGTCATAATAACTTGTTTATTTCTGTGAACATGTGTTATTAACACAATATGTGATGTTTTCGATTATTGATGTTATTGAACAATGTCTTTACAGTATATTTATGTTTTGTGAGTATATATAAAGTTATTTATATCTGTATGTGCATAAGCTTTCTTATAGAAGTGTTTTTATTTATGTTTTGCAGGTGTGGAAATGCAATTGTTGGCTGGGAAGGAATTTTTTTTGTCAATGCAACGAGGTTTCGGTCCATTTTGCATCATAAATTTGACAGAAATGATGATATAACAAATCATTGCAATCATGTCTTCGTTTATTTGGACGCTGGAAATTTCCGGCGTCAGTTTACGGCGTCCAATCAATCCACGTTTTCGCGCGTCCAATATGCATCGTAAACTAGCCGTAAATTATTTACGACGCATATACAACATTTATCCACCAGTTAATTTCCCGTGGATCAATACGACGTAAACGTCCGGCGCAGTTATTTTCAAAATGTCCGATTGAAAATCGCCTGCTTGGCCAGCATTTTTTGCACTGGTAATAGCGACGAGATGGTGTCAGAATTTGTTTCCGGCCCGTACTCATAAATGCCGGAAAGGTTTTTTACTGACCGAACCAAATCGGAGCACGAAAATCCGTACGTAAATTGCGCCGGAAACCCGGGATACTCGTCGGATTATGTTATTTGTTTCCGGTGGATATAATCCGTCGGTAATAAGCGGTTTATCCTGTAGATTGAACACATTGGTTTAAAAACTAACCTATGGATAAATCCTCAAAAAAATTGAAAATTAATGGAAATCAATATTTAATTATATTAATTTATTTATTAATAAAAATATAATATTTAATAAAATTAATTTAATTTTATTAAAAATGTTAGATTTATCTTTAATTTATGTTAGATTGTATTTTTGATATTAGAGTCATTTGGAAAATGATTGTTATTTTTCTTATATTTATATAATTTATTATGAATTTTAGAAATTTTAGGCCCGAAAATAAGGGATGATTATTAGGTTTAAGTTTATATAACTAACCTAAAATGAACTTAATTAAATTTGAAATTATTCTTAAGGGTAATCAATGTTACTAAGTATTGCTAGGTTTGAGTGTTCATCTATTTTGATTGGCAAGTGAATTTACTATTAATAGTAATGAGTACGTTATACCATACAAATGTTATTTTACCCTAGGTACCCACTAGTGTTCAATTGGACATGCAATTGATATAGATGTCCAACCCATCATAAGTTAAAAAAACACCACAAAAATTAGTGACGCTAATATCTACATGCACTAAGAGAATTACATCTTCCAAAGTTCAATGTGAAGTAATGACCGATGACTTAATAAATTATTATCAAACTCAAAGGTGTTAACAAACCCATAGGAAATATAGTGACGCCTATCCAATATTTACCCAAGATGAGGCCTGGTTTGGAGATTAAATTATATAAAATAGCGGGTATTCAAGAATAAATTACACGTCCCAAACATTATCAAATTTCCACTTTCTTCTTTAAAAATATGAGGTCACTACCCTTAATTCCACAAGTGTGGAGCTCAAGTTATGAAATTTTATATTGAAATGAATTTTTTAATAATATTTTTGTAAGCTTGTTTGAAAATTTTGGTAATTATAATGCATTTTTTTATTACATTGGCTACAAGGTGCAATGACTTAGGTGGCGTGGAAAGTTGGTCAAATGGATTACATAGTGATTGGTTTAGTCTGAATATTACATTAACACACACGTTGGCCCAGGGTGGCTCCCATGGTTTAGAGTTTGTCTCACTTAAGTGTAATCAAAAATATATCAGCTGTAGCCACTGAGAACCGCTTTACTCTCGAGATCAGCTCTTAGTATGGCTGATGAGTTTGACATACGAATTTGTCCCGCGGATGATTTAAGTTGTATCGAATAATATTAATCGAGCATAAAATGGATGGGTACCAGATTTTGATCTTCAACTAGGTAACATGCTTTTATTGTAAGAATTTGTTTTGCTTTATGGATTATTAATGAACCAAACTTCATGAAATTTTTTTAGGAGTGTATACTTTTTAACCATATATGCCTTATATATGAAAATTTGAGGGCTTCATATTAACGTATTTATTTTTTTTTAACGCCTTAGTTCAAGTTGATTCTTGGCTGATTTCTCTTCCTTTCTCCTATTGAAGAACATCTATAAATTTTCCAAAGTTGGAGAATGAATGGTTTGGATGTTTAAAAATACTTAACGGATAAAGCCATATAAATTCATATAGATCACCTCACTAACAAGATTTCAAGCATGGAAATATTGGGGAAGTGAAAGAGGGGTTCTCCAAAAGTGAAAATTGAAGTAATGGGAACTTTTAAGGTAGCATTGGATAAGTAATATTACTATGAATGATGGGTTTTAAGTGAAGTTTTTGAGCCCTATTCTATGTCCAGGGAGCAATAAGGTATCATAGAACTTCTCTGTGATGATTTTCAAGTGATCCTAGGAGTTTATGGTGGATGATTTTTTACATTTGAGTAAGGGGGGACCACTTGTTTTAAATTGTTCTAAACTAACGAGTCTGGAGATAGTAGAGCATCTTAGGAAGTTCTAAAGTCGGATCAAAAAATCCAAACATGTTGGTTGATGCAGAACTAGTACGTAGACCTGGGTTTTGATTAGATTTGACCATTTTAGGCATTTTTAATAGGAATATGACTATGTATTTAGCTTATCAAAATCTATCAATCCACCTATAATAGCTATGAGGAGTCTCTATGGGTTATTTGGGTTGGTTGCATGAGGTTTGAATGTATTTAGGTTGGAGTATGAAATTGGAAATTGAATTAGAAATAGGTTTTGACAATTTTGATTGAGTTGACAAAGTCAATTTTGTCAAAGGAGGACTCCCACAATCTTAAATCATCAAAGAATTAGTTGTTATTTATTTGATGTTTTGAATGGATTATATTTTCTTGTAATTTGGATGTTTGACCTAACTAGTCAGGTTTGACCAATTTTTTAAGTGGAATTTGACCATGTCAACTAATGATTTGTGTAAATATCACAAGTTAATTAGAGTTTGGAAATAGTTTTAATCAAGGGCTTTGATCAATTTGGCTAGGTTGGGTTGATTTTTTACCTCAACTGGATCAAAAGGTTCATAGCCTTGGGTTAGGGAGCCAGTATTTATGAGTTAAATGTGTGAAGCACCAAATGGTAATTATAGAATAAAGAAATGACTCAAGTAGTCATAGTAATGTAGCGAGCATATGATTTGTAAGTTTAGGGTTTAGAATGTTATAGATGACGCTTAGAAAGAAATAAATCAACATGGTTTAACAAATTGAAATTTTCCTTATAGATTAATTTTGCAATATCACATGTCCTTCTTTTCATATTGTAAATCTCATGTAAGTGCTAAGTAAATAGGTTTCTTATATAAAAGCAATCGTTGTTCTTAGCATCAGTGGAGTTATTTGCCCAATCCAACCTATAGGAAGAACCTAAGCATTTCTAACCTTGATGTTAGGTAAATTGAAGAAATAAGAAAATATTGATGTTAAATTCCTAGTGAAAGCACTATATAGAATACAAAGGCCAACCTAGGAGAAAGAAGATAAGATGGAGTCCATTTATATCCAGAATTATTTAGATTAAAATATCAAGGATTACATTATTCTTTAAGGGAGGATGTCAGAGTCTATCAACAAAAATCATGATAGATAAGCACTAATTCTTAATAATTTTTCAATGAATTAGTTGATGAGAGTTTAATTGGTGCTGAATAAAAACGGAATAAACCAACATTTTTCTGGTTCCGACGCACTTTACGGCGGACAATAGCCGGCGCAATTACCGGCAGATAATGCGCCGGTGTTTTTAAACTCAATGACTTAAGATCTGCGCATTCTGCGCCGTAAGTTTTTTCGGCATCTTGGACGCGGGAAAATCTGCTGGAGAAAGCCCTATTTTCGAACCCGTGCCCCTCTGGTTGCTCATTTCTTTCATTCCTTTCTCTCACATCGGCGCTATTTCGCTCGTTGCCCTCCGTCGCTCTCCATAGATCGAGGATGCCGATGGTCACCGGATGTCACCGATGGTCATAGCAGTTCCGACCGTAAGTTTTTGCCGTCTGCCTCCTGCTCGATTACCCATTGATTTTAAGGTTTTTTTTTTATTTAATGTATTTGGATTCATGCTGAGTTTGTCTATACATTTTTTAAGAGGTCTGATTGAAAAATATAGAGAGAGTAAAGAGGATCTACATATGTTGTGTTTAGACACAATGTGCTTTGACCAAATATTTTCTATTTCAGTTGGATTACATCAAGGATGATAGCCCATATCTTTTTTTTGTTTTAGTAATGGATGTTCTTATGAGGCATTTGCAAGAGGATGTGCCCTAATGTATGCTAGCTTTTTGCTGATGATATTCTTCTTGTTGATAAGACTACAGAGGGAGTACATGAAAAACATGAATTAGGGAGGTCAATCTTAAAGTCTAAGAGTTTTTGTTTGAGTAGATCTAAAATCAAATATATAAAGTATAATTTTAGTAGTAATAGATTTAGTGGCGGGATTGTGACTTTGTGACTTTAATTTAATATGTATAGTTAAAGTGGAGGAATGCTTCAGGCCTATTATGTGATAGAAAAGTATCCCTCAAACTTAAGGGAAAATTGTATAAGATAATGGCCAGACTTATAATATTTTATGGAGTAGAATATTGGCTATTAAAGACCAACATTCTCAAAATGAAGTCATCTTATTTTAGGGCATTGCATCTCAAAATGAAGTCATCTTATTTTAAAATATCATAATTTTCCTCTTTTAGAATAATATATTAATCTCTCTACCTCTCTTAAAAAAAAATTAACTAATGTAGCATATGATATAATAAAAAAATAATAATTCTAGATATTAGAAATTACATTGAAACTAAAATGTATTAGTTTGAATAATTTCTAGAGATTATATGTTATAATACATGGGTCTTATTTAGAAAAAAATAAATTTGATAAATATAATGAGAGAGCCTTTGAAATATAAGGAAATAAGGATGATAGATATTCTATTTTATTATCCATTTTGATTGCTCATGTGGATGAGTGTCTTTACTCTTAGAGACAATGCAAAATGAGTATATATGTGAAAAGATTGGAGTAGCTCCAGTGTGTTGGTGGAATTTTGAAAACATGTTTTGAAAATATTGGTTTTCTTTGGGAGTTAAAGTTAAATTCTAATTCTAAAATCGAATCATCCCGTTAGAAAGAATATATCACCTCGAAAGATGAAAATAAAATTTCATAATAGCGTTCAGATTTAGAATTATGAAATTCATCTTGAATATTATGACCGGATGCTAAAGAGAACTTCATATAGCCCCGAAGGGTCAAAATGAGGTTCAACTAAATATCCAACTATAATATTCAAGAAGTGTGAGATATTTAAGAAGTGTGATCGTTAGGTTCACATACAAAGCCTTATCAAAAAAAGATGTATCTCCCCAAAGGGAGATAATGCCATTCAATGATAATCCTTTGAATGTGATAATAACAATCATCTTTTGATCTTTCCCAAAGGAATCCAATATGAATTTTAAAAAATCAATTTTTGAAATCAGGTGAGTGTGTGGTTCTAAATCTCCTACGAGCGCAAGCCCTCGTAGTTAATTACATCGTAGGGAGATAAAGTTCCCTACGAAAACTCTCGATTAAAATAGTGGCAAAATTTTGTTAGATTTTCTAGGAGTGATATAAAAAAGAGAGATGAATTTTGGAAACTCAAAAGGGAATAGATCAAGATTGAGCAGTTATTAACAGAGTTAGAGGAAGAGAAGTAGGGGACACTTTGAGATTCCAGAATCATCCGGAAGTATCCCAACTTAATCTAAGTGCTGGGCTTTATGTTTTCGGATTAAAAGAAGATTTAATTTGAGTTGAGCATTTTATTAGAAATTTGGAATTATATTCCTGAAATTTGTGGTCTTATAATAAAAAATATGCCCCAGATCTTAAATCTAACTTGGACATTGGATCACAGTCGTCCAAACCTAACTAATGTAGTGCAAGGTCTGGACTTACCCCGGCCTGGATTGGGGAGCCAGCTAACCACCTAATCGATTTAAAATATATGAATCCGATCTTTTATGAAAGAGTGGTAGGGATGTTTTACTTAAAATTTTGGAGAGTTGTTGCCGACATCTAGAGATTTTTCTAATTGGCCCCTTTGACTTATGTTGGGTGCAAAAATGTTAAAGACTAATGCAGTTAAAGTTTTAACTCTTTTAATTTGTATCTAATGCAATGCATGCTGGTTGACAACTTTAAATCAAGTATGCTTGAAATTTTAAAAATAGGCTTAGAAAATAAATTTTTTAGAAGACTGGACTTCCCCAGGTCCGGCACCTCGTCCTCATAGGTCAGACTATCCGGACTATACCCGCAAGCGGGGAAGGGTCTAAAAAAAGTAAAGAGTAATGCAGAAATATGCATGCGACCCCAGGGTTGATCCCCGGCTAGTTCCCTAGATTCATTATCTTTATATATTATTTAGATTCACTAAAATTTTAAACTTTAAAGTTATGAATATAAGAATTTTCACACCCTCACGAGCCTCACGTATCCAGGCAAAAACAAAAGCGGCACACAATCGCCAAAAAACTAAGAAAAGCAAGCAATCCTAAAGGCAATCAACTCATCACATCGAATAAAAATAATTAATCAATAAATGTCCATAGACAAAGTTGCCTTGTTTATTACAAACCAGAATTTTGCAGAAAGTAAAGTGGCCGGGCACCACTGACAACAACCCGGATTCTAAACCTAATAATGACGCAAGTCATTTTGTGTGGGATACTTTCTGTCTTCAATTCTTTAATCTTATTCTCCTTCGGGCTCCTTTCCTTCAGGCTTCTTGGATTCTTCATAGTAGGCTACCCAAATGGATAAGAGGGCACTTGCTTTGAGGGGATGGCCACTATTTCCTCTTTGGGTAGGAAATAAATGAACCAAATTTGGATCTCCAAATAGAAAAGGGCCACTCCCCTAAAGGGGGGTTCTTTTCTCTTCGGAGTCCAAGCTTTGGACCTATGTATCCCAACTCAAAATCTAACTTTCACAACACTTAACACTTATATATCAAAACAAAAATCTAGACTCTCCTGCAAGGTTATCCTAAACAGTTAATGATTCAAAGAAAACATATTCACAAGAAGTTATATATGTGCAGAAAAGTAAGTAAATACACTGGCCACGCTCTTTTTATTTGGGGGCTTTAGCAGCTGAAGCATATGTGCAAGCATTTATAATAATTGATTTTTTTATTGATTTAGCCCCCTTTTTGTTACCCTGCATGAGCGTGGCCACCTATAAAAAACTGTGTGAAAATCCAGATCGTACCTAACCTAAGGGTAATCTAGTCGCTAAACACATCAACCATCCACAGAGTACAGTAAAAAGTAAGCAGACACAGTAAAGCAATTTCATCCACAACATGCAGTGAAAACTATGAAAAATCCGGCACACAGCAGTAAAGTAAACACCGGCCTAACCTAGATCTAGAGTTGGTTGTCCTAGCACATCATCTAAAGTGTGTGTGGAAGATCGTGTGGCAGGGGTAGATCCTAAGGTGGGTGATTGGTTAAAGTTGTTTAAAATTCTGAGTTTGTTAAGGCTTTAGGAGAATTTGTGTTAGAATTTAAAAATTAATATATTAAAAATTTTATTTAAATATATTTTAAAGGTTAATTGATTACTACTTTTGTTTCACACCGAGGCTGTGAAGTTTATTTCACCTTCCTTGGGGCTAAATTAATAGCCTCGTAGGCCTGGGTTACCCAGTAGCAATCAGGGTTGATTAAGTTATTTTAAGTTAGTTAGAATTAAAGGAGTGGATTAATATTAAGGGGAGTTGTTTACTGATTTTAAAGGGTTGGTTAAGAATTTTATTAACCTATTAGGAAAATTCTAGAGTTTGGGGGAATTAATAGATTTTGAAGGTTATCCGGATATGTCGACTAAGGGGTCAAAATTTGACTTTTAAAATTAGGAGGAAAATTAAAGATTTCAGATTTTTAATAAATAGTAGACCTTATTATGAGTTGTTAGACAGGTGGTACATTTAATTTGGAGTTTTCTATAAAAAGTTATGATTTTTAGAAGTTTTAACCTGATTTTGACCTAAGGTTGACCAAAATGTTGACTTTTTGAATTTGACCAAATTTTGGGGGTTTGAAAATTTTGAAAAATACTATATTTTAATTAGAGTCATTAGCTACTGAGTTTGATTGATTTGGAGTTTTCTACAATTGGCTATGAATTTTGGAACTTTGGGTATTTATTGGAATTATTAAATTGTTTCAATTAAGGGTCCTTTTAATGATTTGAACCCAAATGAGTCCCAAGCTTCCTGAAATCAACTCCAAAGATAAAAAATGATCTAAGGAGAGATCAGCAAGTGTTTAAATATTTTTTGGGATTTTTAATAGTTTTTAATTAATTAAAAATTGATTAAACATTAATTTTGATTAAAATTAAATTAAAGTGGATTTTAATGTCAAATTAAAGTAATTTTAATTTTCAATGATTAAGAGTTGAAATATGGTTTATTATAGGTATTATGGGTATTTTTTGGAATTAATTGAAATTTATGATGATTTATTAAATTTTCTAAGTCTTTAAAGGGGCTGAAATTTGACATACTCAATTTTCTAACCTAATGACCTTGAAATTGAGTAAAATTTAAACCTAAGGTACCTGATTTCACTAAGTTTATTATGTTCAAGTTTCACCCCTATTGGGTATGTGTACAATCTCCTATGAATTTTCTAAGTTTTTTAGATATTTCCTTAATTATTTTTCCTAGGTGTCTCTGCTATTCAAATAGGCTTGAAACTTGGCATGTTTAACCCTGACATAAATTCAATCATACCACCGAATTATCACAGCAAAATACTAAAACTCTAAGGAGTTATGAATTTTCAAAGTTTAGGGTCCAAAATAGACCCTTTACCTTAAAAATTCATATCACAGAAATCTATTGAGCATCTGAACCTAAAAAATTATAAAACATGCCTAAGATACTCAATAATCATCCACCAAAAATTGGGCTTCATTTGTTCACTGGATTGTAAGAAAATTACAATAAATTAAATTCAACTAAACTCAAATATCTCACAATACAGAAATGAAATCAATATAATTTTAATTTTAGTAAATACTACATTAGATTATCTTTCCAATGATTCCAAGAATGACCCATTTAGTGGAGAACTCGATTTTCTATGAATTTTGAAAGATTTGGAGCATTTAAAGCATTTTTTATTCAGATTTGGGTCAAATCAGCTGACGGTGACGTGGCGGCGTGGCGTGACGCCACGTCACCCTCCCAGACCGTGGGATGACCCGCGTTCAAACCCTGGAGGAAGTCACGCAGTATACCCAGATCTGAGCCGTCTGATCTTTGATCGGACGGTCCAGATCTTCTCCAGTTCATTTTGAATAGAAATCTTTAAATGCTCATATCTTTCAAAATACTCAACGAAATTGTACGAAATTTGAACTGTAGCTAGAGGAAAATATGATCTTATAATTCCTGGAGTTTGGAGGCTCCATTCATTGTAAAATCACAACAGTTTTAAATTGAAATTTAAACTTAAAATGAGCATAACTTACAATCCAACAATCGAATGTTTGCGATTTTTGGCTTGTTGGAAAGCTGCAGCAATCCTCGACAACTTTACTAAAGACATCAAAAGCCAGATCTTGCTGGATCAAAAGTTATATTCTAAAGTCCTCTTTCTCTCTCTAGAATGCTCTCTCCTTACTAAAATAGTGATTTGAGGCTTGGAAATGGTTGGGAAAAGCTTGGGAAGGACTTGAAATATGCTGGAGTGTGTAGGAGGAGCTCTTAGAAGGTTTGGGCCTACTGGAATTTGAAGCTTTTGATCATATGAGAGGGAATGATGAAGAAGTCCCCTTTAGGTCAAGTTTTTCCCCACTTTACCTTTGGCTTTTGGATTGGATGTTTGAGATTTGATTTGGCGTGGTTTTGGATGAGTGCCAAGTGTCATCTATGTTGCTCGAAGCTAGGGAATAAGGTTGGTGGTGAGTGTGACTTCTCTTGATTCATGGGAAGAGGGGACCACACCTTTTTCCCCATTTGGATGAACCAATGTCAAGCCTTGTTTAAGGGGCTGATTTAAGCTCTATTAGGGGAGGAAATGGGTCACATCACATCATATTTGAGCAGGTTCTAGACTAAGCAATGGATTTCCAAGGTGGCTTGATGATGTGGACAAGAGTTTGAGGTCAAGGATTTAAAGTTTTGAGAAAATACATGAAGTTGGAGAGGATTTTGACCTATCCAAATGGGTTGACCAAGTCAACCCAAAAGAAGAATTGACTTGAAAGTCTTTGGACATGTCATGGGTGTCCAATTGAATGATTTTGAAGGGTTTATTTGATTCAAATGGGTTGGATGATTGAATTTGACAAGTGTGTAGGTTAAGGGTAAATTTGGTCAACCATGGTTGACTTGGTCAACCTGGTTAAACCATGAGTCAAATTTGGTTCAAACAAGTTCAATGAGTGTTTTGAGATCAATAAAATTGATCCCATGCATTGGGTAGGTCATTTGGGTTGAAAATGGATGTTTAAATCCATTAAGGGCATTTTGGTCAATCATGGTGGACTTGGTCAACCAGGTCAAACCAAAAAGTAAGTTTGGGTTCAATGTGTTCCTAAAGTTATTTAGGATCCATTGGGATGACATTTGGAGAAGATTTCAAAGGTTGATAAGTCAAATCAAGTTGAGTTTAGGCCAAAAGTCCAAAAATCCCCATTTAAGGGCATTTTGGTCATTTTGGTCTCAAGCCAATTCTGGGTCAAATTGAATCTAAAAAGATTTAGATCATTTCTTAACAAGTTAATATCAAGGTATTAGGAGGGATCAAAAAATTTGGAGGGGGCTCCAAAGTCAAATTCCACAAAGTGAAAGACCTAGTGGCATGGATTGTAAATATTTGAAGGTTTTGCAACCTTTGGAGTTGAATTAAGTTTATGGGATTAGAGTCCTCCGAATGCGCTCAAATTTGGAGGGTTGCCTCTAGAGACATGTCATATCAACATGAAATTGATAGACTCTGAATTAGAGAACATTTGACTGGGTTTTGAAGTATTTGAAAAATCTTTGGAAAAGGCTCTTAGGACAAGGCCTTTGGACTTTGGACTTTGGATTTTGGTATGAATTTTTGGGTTTGAATTGAGTTTTGAGCTTGAATGAGTGGATTTGAATTATCCATATCATCTATAACCACTTGAGAGGATTTTGATTGATAGGATAGGATTAAAGTTTGATAGAAGCACAATCAAGTTTTTAACTGGATTTGGGAACATGATGGGTTTAAAGTCTTGATAGATTTGAAGTCTAGATTTGATTTGAAAATTAAATTGATTGAAGTCTAGATTGGTTTATGATTTGAATTGATCAGAGATCTAGATTGATTTAAATCTAGATTATTCCTAGAGTCCGGAGGGATTCTAAGATCTATAATCTAGAAGGGTTCTAGGATCTGGATAGATCTTAAAGTTTGGAATCTAGAAGGATCTTAGGGTCTAAGAAAATTCTAAGGTCTAGGATTTGGAAGAATCCTAGGGTCTATAATAGATCCTAAGATCTGGATCTAGGAGAATCCTAGAGTTTAGGTTAATCTTGAAGAATCCTAGGGTCTAGAGTAAATCCTAGGGTCTGGATCTAGGAGAATCCTAGATTTTATATTGATCTGGAAGAATCCTAGGGTCTAGAGTAGATCCTAGGGTTTGGAGTCTAGAAGGATCCTAAGACCTAGATTACATCCTAAGATTTGAATCTAGGAGAATCCTAGAGTTTAGATTAATATGGAAGAATCCTAGGGTCTAGAGTAGAACCTAGGGTCTAGATTGATTTGGAGTCTGGAAGGGTCTTAATGACCTCATACAAAAATGAGGTCAACAAATGGACCCCCAATATGTATACTAGAATGAAGTTCTAATGCACATATTTGCGTTGACCGAATGACACTTTTTAATAGAATTTTAAGTGTA